>JAQPPZ010000987.1:600000-1066744 GCA_028583015.1 Wollemia nobilis
TTCTAAGTATATGACCTTTTTGGGCCTACAGGTAGGTGCAAAAATTACCCACATTCTTGGTGACTCCTAGGGATTTTCACTTTGTGGAAATAAGGAATCTAGGTAGCTATTTTTTGATTTTAGCACTTTCTAATTAGAGGGAAATGGAATAAGGGACTAGAAGAAAGACTTGGAAAATTACATTTGATATTTACCGTAAGATAAATATGGGTGTGGGTGGTGATGTGATAAGATTCACGCATGAAAATGTGGCAAGTAAAAGCAAAGGGGATAAAAAAGAAAAGGGATAGGAACAACAAAAATTTGGAAAGACAACAAAAACTTACATGGAGGACAAAAAATAAGAGGAAGAAGAAAAGGTAGTAAACTTGTCATCAACCAAAAAGGTGAAAAATAAAAGCAAACCAAAAAATAAAAGAAAAAAAAGGAAGATAGTCCTAGAAATATCCCATTAAAAGGGTGAAAGGAACTACCTGATGTAGACACCTAAAAAGTGTCATGTTTAGGATACTACTTATATGGGCACATTCATAGACCATATGACCAATCTTGGACCTTTCCAAGAGCAAGCAATGGTCCTAACCACTCAAAATGGTAGTTCTAGCCCATTTAGACCGATATTTGTAGACTAGAGTGGCCAGCCGATAGCTATAAACTAGAGCGGCCAGCCAACAGCTATAGACTAAAGTGGCCAATAATATTGGTTGCTATAGGCTAGAGCAGCCACAACTAACTACTACTGATGATAGCGGCTAACCCTTAAATGTGAACTACTATGAGGGATTATCCAAATCACATATGGTGACTCTATTTTACATGCATTTCGAAGGGATATCGGCAAGGAACTCCCAGGGTTCCTCCTAACTACCCCTTCCATGCCAAGTCAATACTAAACCTTCCCTCTGGGATAGTCAATTAGCATGTAAACCTGAAAACCTAGAATTCTATATATGCAAATTTCTAGTAAGGTAAAAGGATCCATGAATTTTCAAATATTGTGCAGCGAAGCCCTGCCAAATCATATGGAGAATTTAAATTGTGTGCAGTGAAGCCCTATTGAAATGAAGAGCAAATATATGCCCCTTTGAGGAGCATTGGAGTATTTTCTCATTGAGCTAGCTACATATATGCATCAGTATTCAGATACATCATTCCCAACCACCAATCAGTGTAGGAGACACAACATGTGACCATTGAACATCAATTCGAGCAAGGGATCAACTTCCATAGCCCATAAGACTTGAGGTAACCTTTAATACAGTGGCCCATTGTCACAGTCAGGTTTTAAAATGGTCGATTCCTTTGTTCTAAGTAATATATCTGTATTTATCATTATTTCATTTACATGGCTTTAGCATAGATTTGAATCTTTCATTACATTTAGATTAATATTTCTGATTTTCATATGCACATTATGCTTATTCATCTGGATTATCATATTCGCTAATAAGAGCCTCTTTCGAAGAGGTGGCCCGTACTACTAAGCATGCTTTTTTGTTTCCATGTATGCATATCTATAGGTTTATAGGACCAGATCAAGACATTCGGAGCATGGGATCCCTCCTAGACAAGAGAAGGAGAAGGAGGCATCTGTGAGCCCTCAAACAAGTTCATGTGTGATATCGAAAAGCCTATGAAAGTACACCACCCCTTTGCAAGGGGGTATTTTATTCACTTGTAATTCATTGTATCGAAATGGGTATCCCTCAGAGGGATCGACATGTAATCGGGCTCCAATATAAATGAATGGATCTTTCTTTGTTATTTCCATATTATATGCATTTCATGGTCTTTCATTTCATTTCGGTATAATATTGCAAGTAGAGTAGAGGTGTGTGCTTCTCAAGGTCGCACACCTAATCCATGGGACACCCCACATAATGGTAAGCATAATCACTTGGTTCATGGGACACCCCAAAAAATTGTACTTCCATAAGCATACTTTGCTATAGCCACCAACTTCTTCAAGAACAAATAGACTGCCATGAGCATTTGACATTCTTACAACCTTTTTCTTTCTTACATAGTCCATTAAGAACCTTCTCTACTGATCACAATTCATCATGGGAATCTTCATTTGCACTCATGGTCTTATCCTTATCTGAACAATTCTCCAAATATGTCACACATAAAGTGTTATATACAGCACAGTTATACCAGCTGATACCAAGTTGGGTACTTTTTTCAAAAAAATGGCTTGACGTGAATCGTTCTACATTCATTTCAAATTGACATTGTATCCTAATAAGGAATGGTATTTTATCTTTCTCACATGAGTCATGATATTTTTAGCTCATGTGAATGCAGACTTTCAGGTGCATCTTACACAAATTGTATATCGTTTTGTTCCTACCCATTGGGCTATATATTCAAAAGAGAAGAAGAAAAATGGAAGAGTGTAGAAAGTGCTTGATGAAGATAATTGATGGCATGCCAAAATTAATTTGCATCCATATTTCCCACGTATTCTAATGATTGCTTATTATACTTTATATTTGATCAACTTGCAATCAATTACTACAATGATCCTCCTTTTTTGATATATCTACTCTATGTGCAATATGATGTAATACACTGCATGAATATGCACTTGCCATATCTATTTTTTTAATTACCAGCTATCTACACAAAATTATGGTGTGCTTGTCATGCTTGACTTCGAAGATTTTCTACAGATCAACCTATGAATCTACAATGTTTGAACCATATGATACAAAATTTGAGTCACTTTTCATGTTCAATTTACCATGGATGCCAATCATTGCCAATATTAGTTGAGATCCATTTTGACATTACCTCTTGCCCTGAAGATGTCATACTCTGAGCTTGAATTATTAATAGGAAATCTCATCTGGTTCAGGCATCCCTGCAACTAGTTGTTAGCTCTTCTAATAATACAAGCAAGTGTTTACTTGCCCAACATCCCATCTGGTTTACTACTCCTCTTTTATCTTCTATCATTTTATTTTTAGTTGCTATACAAAAACAATGAGAATCATAATGCTTTGTATCCCATTGATCCTCAAAATCAATCATTGAATTGGTAAACGGTAACCAATCAAATATTGGATGAGTTAACATATATTGAGTTGACCCTACTTTTGATGGACCTCTTGATTTTATCCCTATGTTGCAGATGGGTCCCTCCATCAGGTTCATCCCATGTTCTATAATATTTTTAATGCAGAAAGGGTGCAAGCCCTGATTTGGTATTTTAATGATCTTTTAGGCAAATGGGATTAACATCAAATCTTATCTCTGGATTAGATGACCTCTTATCTATCTTAGGAAGTCCTAGGATAAACATACTCCAAACAAGGAGGGCACATATACTACCATTATGTCTTGGATCATAGTTAAATTTGGATGCCCACAAACCATCATTAGGAAATTGTATAGTATTCCCATATTTTCTAATGGGATTCCCTTAAAATAGAACAATTATGGTTCCTGTGTGTCTAGGATCAGTCCCAAATTTCTACAAACTTTTGATGGCATGATTGAAATATGGGCCCATCTACTACACAATTGTTTAGTATATGTTTTTCCAAGAAAATAGAAAGATAAAATGGAGACGGATGTTTTTTTGGAACTATGGAGGATTATCTTATAGTAGGTACATTACTAGCCTCCACTATTTTTCCAATGGAAATGTCAATTAGGTTGACCTTCTCATATGCAAACAAATCTATTCTTAATTCTATTGGTTGTGGGATAGAGCTTCTAAATAGGATGTGAAATTGATCCACTTTTTTTTTTCTCTGCTCAACATTCATAGTTGGGAAATATAGCTTTTATAGGCCTTGGTCATTTTTTAGTTTAGTGATTTTAGAGTAGATAGTAGCCTATCTAATTGAATTTCTTTGGCTAAGATTTGGTCTATTGGAGATGCAATATGATCATTACTATATCCATTGTTCTGGATTATAGTAATAGCATTGGCCCCTGTCCATTGTGTCTAGTCACACATGTTATTTAATGCAATCACATTCTTCATCAGTGGGAGGCACTAAGGATTGTTGTTCCAAAAGCCTACCTAGGTATGGACCTTTCCTAGTGAAAATGAGTTATCTTGTTCTGGAGTATCCATTCCCTTTTTCTTAAAAATGTTGATGTTCTATTATATGCCATTTTTTATATCATTCTCCATTTCTTTGGCTTGCAAGAAGTCATCCATCCAATGTGACTATGTAAATTTTCTAATTTTAGGAGCATTTGTACCAGATTGAAAAAATTATTTCTCCATGTACCTGACATTTTCAATCATTTTTTAATTGTTTCTTTAAGTTGTTTTTTGGGTTGTAGTAGGCTCCCCCAAGCTGTAATTCTGAAATCATACCATGGGCTGGGTGTAACTACCTAAGAGAGTGATGTGAAGCAAGGACTTATAGATAGGATTATGGGGTGAGTCATTTTCTAGGTGGGATTTTACCTATCATAATCAGCATATTTTTAGCATTAATGGCCTCTTGGAAAATATGAGGGAACCTTTTTTCTTTAGATTTTTGAATGAGAATGCCCATATCAGAATGAAAAGCATAGGTGTAACAAAGATATTCTTGGGCGGGGGATGACTGGTACTAATGGAGAATTCTTCTCCACATTATTTTAAATCAGACATTAAAATTATGGATATTTTTGTCAGGAACTTGTTTGATGAACAAGAATTGTGTAAGCAATAGGAAAAGGTCTTTGGGGTCATCAAATATATCAATAAGAGCATTTTCTAAGTTATCCCATGTACAAATGCTTTTGTTTTCTAATGATCTATACCATAGCAATACCTTCTCTTTGAAATAAATAGAAAGTAGCCCAATCATTACATCCTCATATATAATGTTATGAATAGCAACCATAGGTGATACATCCTAGTTGTGCTCCAATGGAGTCTTTTTTGTGCCATCAAAGCTTGGTAAAATCCTCATAACAGCCTTGGGAATCTCATGCAAATGTAGGATATTTAGGAGACATGTATCATTCCACAAGGGATAATGTTTTTGGGTCATATATCCTCTTGTGACACTAAGTCTTCAAAACTCTTGTATTCTTCCTATAGGTGTGTTGGCAATTTTGGGTACCTTGAGGACATTGCCTTTGCTCAAGTGTAGTTGTTGTCATTGATGTCAAGGAGTTCTTGAAGCAATTTTTTTTTATGTCAAAGAATGTGTTTTGATGAAGGTTTCAGCTGGTCAGTAAGTTTCCAAGAAAATCAGAGTAGCCCAGTTGTAAAAGATCAAGAAAAAGATAAGTTAGAAAAATATGCAGGCGGCTGGCAAAACTGTCGCGATTTCGTGACATGTTTGAGGAGAGAGAAATTGCTGGAAAAACTATCATGATTTCGTGACATGTTTGAGGAGAGAGAAATTTCTAGCAAAACTGTCATGATTTTGCGACATGCTGGAAGGTAGAGACGAAGCTGGCAAAACTGTTGCGATTTCGCGACATGGTTGAGGAGAGAGAAAGTTTGGGCAAAAGTGTCACGATTTCGCGACATGCTGGAAGACAGAGACTAAGCAGGCAAAACTATCATGATTTTGTGACATGTTGGCAAGGAAGAAGAGCAGATGGAAAGTGTCACGATTTCGTGACATGTCGCATTTTCGTGACTCAGAAAGTGCAAGAAGGCAGAGAAAGAAAAGTGTCATGATTTCGTGACATGCTGCAAAAGACAAAGTGAGGACTGTTGCGACTTCGTGACAAGCTGCAAAAATCAAAGGAAGGACTATCGCAATTTCACGACATGCTAAAAAGCTTGAAGAAAGAACTGTTGCAATTTTGCAACATGCAGCAAAGGGAAGAGTCTGAAACAAGAACCGTCATGATTTTGTGACAGGCTACAAAGAAGTTGTACGGATGAAGAAAGTGTCACGATTTCGTGATAGGTTGAGTTGACAGCTTGCAGTTGGAGAAAGTGTCACGATTTCATGACAGAAACAATGAGCAAGTCTTAAACAGAAGAAGCATCATGATTTCGCGATGAATTGAAGAAGGAAGAGCTCGAAGGTGAAAGCGTCGCGATTTCGTGACATGTTCCAATTTCGTAGGCATATGGCAGAAAAGAGCTTAAGGCAACGAAAGTGTCGCGATTTCGTGACAGAGTTGCAGATGACGTCAGCAAGAGGGAAAGGTGTCGTGATTTCGCAACAAAAGCTGAGAGGAAGGCCATGAAGACTAAATTGTCATGATTTCATGACAGAAGTGAGATGACATCAGCAAGAGGCAAAGGTGTCACGATTTCATGACAGAAGCACAAAGGAAGCAGACAAAGGCAAAAAGTGTCATGATTCGCGATAGCAAGCAATAGAAGGTGTACGACAGGCAAAGGTGTCACGATATTGTGACATGTTGAAGTTTCATGCCAAAAGCTATAGGGAGGTAGTGAAGTCGACAGAGTTAAATCTGGGCCGACGTAGCACAGGGTTTTGCAGCCGACATGGTTGAAGGGTAAAACAGTCGACTAAGTCCAAGATATCAATCTTGTGATCGTGAGTATTAAAGGAGGGCTGCTTGAAGAGTTTGACATGGATCAAGTGTGCGTTCGAAGTGTGATTTATGCAGATAGAGTGTAGGGAGAAGTTTGATCGTAGAGGTGCATAAGTGGAATTTTGAGCGACTGCTGTGTTTGTGCATAGTGTGCGACGACTGTGTTACTGTGTTTGCATAGAGGTTGCGAAGACAGTGCCATCGTGTTTGAGCAAAAAGTGCAAATTTTGTGTTGTTGTGTTTGTGTTGGATGTGGGAAGACTATGTTGTTGTGTTTTCATAGAAGAGCATAAGTTGATCGAGTGTTGTTGTGTTTGTGCAGTCTGTGAAAAGTTGGTTTCGACCAAGTGCAACTGTAACAAAAAAGAACAGAGGAAGAGGACAGATTTGTGCTAGACCGAAGGACTATGTTTAGTGCATATTTGAGGACCAGCTTTGCGATGACAGAGTTGAGGACAGATATCTCCAGCCAGAGCAGGGAAGACAGGTGTCTTCTGTGGATAGAGTTCCACTTGCTAAGGGCAAAGGAGGTAGAGGTCTTCTAGAGGATCACTAGCCAAAGCAGAATTAGGGGAAGGTATCTCCTTTGAGTCGAGGCTCATAAACATTGTAATTGGGAAGGATTCCCAAAGGACTTTGATATAACTTTTAGATGAAAGTTTTATCCATGGAGTAGCCCACCTTGGGTGAACCACGTAAATTGCTGTGTCACTTTGTGGATGGTGTTTTGTGCATTGTTTTGATTATTGTTGTTGTTACTGCTATCTTTATACTGCATAATATTGAATTGAAAGCTATTTTGAAAGAAAAAGTTAAAAGTGGTCTTATACTATTCACCCCCCCTCTCAGTATAAGCTTGTGTTCTTCAATTGGTATCAGAGCTAGTTTCTCCAGATAAATCCTAACAGCTTGGAGAAGGATCTATCAGAAGAACATATAGTTTCAAAAAAGGATGAAGAAGATAAGTTCGACCTCTAAAGTAAATTCTTTTGGGCTTTAAGGATTTCAGAGAATAGAGTTCTGTTCTAAAGCATCATGACAGGAAGAAGAGACAGTAAGATCAATCTTCAACCTGAAGAACAATGGATTCCAGTTGGTCACAAGAAGATCAATCATCCAAGGCATCAAAATAGGTTACATTTCACTTTTCATGGCTACTATTTTTCTTGCAAGAAATTTGGTCACAAAGTTATACATTGCATTAAATCCGTGAATAGCCATAGTAAGGAAAATGTTAACTCTTTTGCACCTCTTATGGACAAAAATGTCATGTGTTACAAATGCAAGAATGTTGGGCATATAGCAAGGATGTGCAGTTTGGATAGACCTAGCCTTAAATTCACTAAAAAGAGAAATGAGATCAAGTCTAAATCAATGATAGTTCAAACTGCTTTTCATACTCAAGACAAGGTAGAGAAATGGTATCTTGATAGTGGTTTTTCAAAACATATGACTGGTGAAAAGGAAAAGTTTCTGGTCTTAAAAAACATAAACAGAGGAACAGTTAGTTTTGGAGATAACAGGTCTGCAAAAATCTGTGGTAAAGGGACTCTTAGCTTGGATGGGAAATCTAAAACTGAAAATGTGCTTTATGTAGAAGGTCTAAGACATAATATTCTAAGTGTGAGTCAAATTTGTGATCAAGGACACATAGTATCTTTCTTTTCAGATAGATGTGAGATTCGTAAAGAAAAAAATGGAAAACTCATTGCTAGTGCTACAAGGACTCCAAACAATCTTTACATGCTTAGTGAGATAAAAAAGGAAAAGTGTTTTCTAACTCAAGAAGATGAGAGTTGGTTATGGCATAAAATATTGGGGCATTTGAGCTTTGATAATCTTGTCAACATTAGTAACAAAGAAGCAGTTAGAGACTTGCCCAAAATAAAAAGGCCCCATAACACCATTTGCGGTCCTTGTCAACATGGAAAACAGACCAGAACCAGTTTTAAATCAAAAGGGTATACTTCTTCAAAACCATTAGATCTCATTCATACTGATTTATGTGGCCCCACCAGAAATCATAGCATTCAAGGAGAAAGCCACTTCATGTTGTTTATAGATGATTATTCTAGAATGACTTGGGTGACATTTCTCAAAGAAAAATCTGAAGCCTTTGAAAAATTCAAAGCTTTCAAAGAAATGATTAAGAATGAGACTGAAAAGAGAATCAAATTCTTGAGATCAGACATAGGAGGAGAGTTCACCTCAAATGAATTTGTGAAATACTATGAGCAACAGGGAATTAAAAGAGAATATTCAGCAGCAAGAACTCCTCAACAAAATGGAGTAGTTGAAAGAAAAAACAGAACTATAGAAAATATGGCTAGAGCTATGTTAAGTGAGTCAAAACTTTCAAATGGTTTCTAGAAAGAGGCAGTCAGTACAGCAGTCTACATTATCACCAGGGCCCAAATTAGAGTAAATCATCATAAAACTCCTTATGAGTTGTGGAAAGGAAGACCAGCTACAGTAAAACATTTCAAAGTGTTTAGGAGTAAGT
This sequence comes from Wollemia nobilis, assembly GCA_028583015.1. Taxonomy (NCBI): domain Eukaryota; kingdom Viridiplantae; phylum Streptophyta; class Pinopsida; order Araucariales; family Araucariaceae; genus Wollemia; species Wollemia nobilis. Next base: position 608,987 of record JAQPPZ010000987.1, read on the forward strand.
GCTTCATCAGAAGGGAAGATCAGAATTTGGGTAAGTTTGATCCTAGGTATGATGAGGGAATTTTTCTTGGTTATTCCAACATAAGCAAGGCTTATAGATGCTTCAACAAAAGAACGCATACAGTCATAGAGAGCATAAATGTAACAGTTGATGAGAATACAGGGATAAGAGAACCTGTCAAGGAAATCAGTGATGAAATCTATCAAGAAGAATTCAGAGAGGTTTCATATGAAGAAGAGGAAAAATAGTAGCTACTTCCCAAAACTCCGTCACGATATGTTCAGAAACATCATCCCAAAGATTTGATCATTGGTGATCCAAACAATAGACAAACTAGAAGAAGAGTCATTTCGGCACACGATTCTACAAATATTTCTTTATTATCTTAGATTGAGCCAAAATATTTCAATGAAGCATGTGCAGATAAATTTTGGGTAAAAGCTATGGATGAAGAGCTAAATCAAATAGAGAAAAGTGAAACTTGGGATTTAGTTCCAAGACCTAAGGACAAGAATTTCATTGGCACAAAATGGATTTTTAGAAATAAACTCAATGAGGATGGAAAGATTGTCAGAAACAAAGCCAAGTTGGTTTGCAAAGGTTATGCTCAAGTAGAAGGTGTTGACTTCGAAGAGACGTTCACTCCTGTTGCTCGTCTCGAAGCCATCATAATTTTTTTGGCCCTTTCAAGCTTCAAATCATTCAAGGTGTATCAAATGGATGTGAAATCAGCTTTTTTAAATGGAGTTTTGGATGAAGAAGTCTATGTAGAGCAACCAAAAGGCGTGTCTCTCTCAGATCAATCAGACTATGTGTGCAAATTGAAAAAGGCCTTGTATGGGTTAAAGCAAGCACCTAGGGCTTGGTATTCAAGACTTGACAGGTACCTTCATGAGCAAGGTTTCAGGAAAGGTGTGGCATATAGCAATTTGTATATAAAGGATAAAGGTAATGATATGCTGATTGTAGTTGTCTATGTTGATGATATCATTTTTGGGGGAAATAATACCCAGATGTGCAAAGACTTTTCTAAAACCATGCAAAAGGAATTTGAAATGTCTATGATTGGAGAGTTGTCATTCTTTTTGGGTCTTCAGATTTCTCAATCAAAAGACGGTATATTTCTCTCTCAAGGAAAGTATATCAAAGAAATGTTAAAAAAATTCAGGATGATGGACAACAAACCTGTATGTACTCCAATGACTACGGGGTGCAAGATGAGTAAAGATGATGAATCTCCAACGGCAGATCAGAAATTGTATAGATCGATGATTGGCAGTTTATTATATGTTACAGCTACCAGACCAGATATCATGCAAGTTGTTGGGTTAGTAGCCAGATTTTAGGCTGCTTCGAAAGATTATCATGTTATAGCAGTTAAAAGGATATTCAGATATCTGAAGGGCACTATGGACTTTGGGCTTTGGTATCCCAAAGGTGATGATTTCACTCTCACAACCTATACAGATGCAGATTGGGTAGGCAGTAATGATGACAGGAAAAGCACCAGTGGTGGAGCATTCTTTCTGGGAAAGAGTTTGGTTTCTTGGCTAAGTAAGAAACAACCTTTAGTTTCTTTATCTACAGCAAAAGCTGAATATATAGCAGCAGTGGCTGGGTGTACACAAGTTCTATGGATGAAAACCACCTTGGAGGATTTCAAATTCAAGCATGAACAACCCATCTCCATATTTTGTGATAATACTAGTGCCATAAGTATTTCCAAAAATCCGGTAATGCACTCAAGGACAAAGCATATTTCCATCAAGTATCACTTTCTAAGGGATAAAGTGCAAGATAAGTAGGTCAAGGTAGAATATGTGTCTACTAAAGAGCAGATTGCAGATATCTTCACAAAACCTCTTCCAAGAGATACATTTGAGTATCTAAGGGAGAAATTGGGAGTTGTACTCTCACCCCAGAATTAATCACCTCATTAGGAGGTGGGGAAGGGACTAAGCTAAGAGGCTCTTTCTTAGTCCTGAGCCCCAAAGGTGACCCTTTGCCATTGATGACAAAGGGGGAGATATTTGAGTAAGGGGGAGAGATATGAGTAAGAAGGAGAGCTTCAAGTGAAGAGGAAAGCTTCAAGTCAGGGGGAGCAAAACATCAAAGAAATATTCTCAGTTGTCAGCTCATATTGATTTCAATTTTGGCTCTTGAAGATGTGCTTTTAGTAAAGGTTTGCCATCAATGACAAAGGGGGAGATTGTTGGCAATTTTGGGTACCTTGAGTACATTGCCTTTGCTCAAGTTTAGTTGTTGTCATTGATGTCAAGGAGTTCTTGAAGCAATTTGTTTTTATGTCAAAGAATGTGTTTTGATGAAGGTTTCAGCTAGTCAGTAAGTTTCCAAGAAAATTAGAGTAGCCCAGTTGCAAAAGATCAAGAAAAATATAAGTTAGAAAAATATGCAGGCGGCTGGAAAAATTGTCATGATTTTATGACATGTTTGAGGAGAGAGAAAGTGTCGGCAAAACTATCACGATTTTGCGACATGTTTGAGGAGAGAGAAAGTTCTGGCAAAACTGTCACGATTTTGCGACATGTTGGAAGGCAGAGACGAAGCTGGCAAAACTGTCGTGATTTCGCGACATGGTTGAGGAGAGAGAAATTTTGGGCAAAAGTGTCACAATTTTGCAACATGCTAGAAGACAGAGACTAAGCAGGCAAAACTGTCGTGATTTCGTGACATGTTGGCAGGGAAGAAGAGCAGATGGAAAGTGTCATGATTTCACGACATGTCACATTTTCGTGACTCAAAAAGTGCAGGAAGGCAGAGAAAGAAAAGTTTCACAATTTCGCGACATGCTGCAAAAGACAAAGTGAGGACTGTTGCGACTTCGTGACAAGCTGCAAAAATCAAAGGAAGGACTATCGCGATTTCACGACATGCTAAAAAGCTTGAAGAAAGAACTGTTGCAATTTTGCAACATGCAGCAAAGGGAAGAATCTGAAACAAGAACCGTCATGATTTCGCAATAGGCTACAAAGAAGTTGTACGGATGAAGAAAGTGTCATGATTTCATGACAAGTTGAGTTGGCAACTTGCAGTTGGAGAAAGTGTCATGATTTCATGATAAAAATAGTGAGCAAGTCTTAAACAGAAGAACCGTCATGATTTCGCAATGAATTGAAGAAGGAAGAGCTCGAAGGCGAAAGCGTCACGATTTCGTGACATGTTCCAGTTTCGCAGGCATATGGCAGAAAAGAGCTTAAGGCAACGAAAGTGTCACGATTTCGTGACAGAGTTGTAGATGACATCAGCAGGAGGGAAAGGTGTCATGATTTCATGACAAAAGCTGAGAGGAAGGCCATGAAGACTAAATTGTCATGATTTCGCTACAGAAGTGAGATGACGTCAGCAAGAGGCAAAGGTGTCGCGATTTCGTGATAGAAGCACAAAGGAAGCAGACAAAGACAAAAAGTGTCATGATTTTGCGACAAGAAGCAATAGGTGTACGACAGGCAAAGGTGTTGCGATATCATGACATGTTGAATTTTTGTGCCAGAAGTTACAGGGAGGCAGTGAAGCCAACAGAGTTAAATCTGGGCCAACGCAGCGCAGGGTTTTGCAGTCGACGTGGTTGAAGGGTAAAACAGCCGACTAAGTCCAAGATTTCAATCTTGTGATCATGAGTATTAAAGGAGGGCTGCTTTAAGAGTTTGACATGGATCAAGTGTGTGTTCGAAGTGCGATTTGCATAGATAGAGTACGGGGAGAAGTTCGATCGCAAAGGTGCATAAGTGGAAGTCTGAGCGACTATTGTGTTTGTGCAGAGTGTGCGACGACTATGCTACTATGTTTGCGTAGAGGTTGCGAAGACAGTGCCATCGTGTTTGAGCAAAAAGTGTGAAGTCTGTGCTGTTGTGTTTGCGTTGGATGTGGGAAGACTGTGCTGCTATGTTTTCATAGAAGAGCATAAGTTGATCGAGTGTTGTTGTGTTTGCGCAGTCTATGAAAAGTTGGTTTCGACCAAGTGCAACTGTAACAAAAGAGAACAGAGGAAGAGGACAAATTTGTGCTAGATCGAAGGACTATGTTTAGTACATATTTGAGGACCAGCTTTGCAGTGACAGAGTTGAGGACAGATATCTCCAGCTAGAGCAGGGAAGATAGGTGTCTTCTGTGGATAGAGTTCCACTTGCTAAGGGCAGAGGAGGTAGAGGTCTTCTAGAGGATCACCGACCAAAGCAGAATTAGGGGAAGGTATCTCCTTTGAGTCGAGGCTCATAAACATTATAATCGGGAAGGATTCCCAGAGGACTTTGATATAACTTTTAGAGGAAAGTTTTATCCGTGGAGTAGCCCACCTTGGGTGAACCACGTAAATTGCTGTGTCACTTTGTGGATGGTGCTTTGTGCATTGTTTTGATTACTGCTGTTGTTACTGCTATCTTTATACTACATAATATTGAATTGAAAGTTGTTTTGAAAGAAAATTTTAAAAGTGGTCTTATACTGTTCACCCCCTTCTCAGTATAAGCTTGTGTTCTTCAAGGTGGGAGTTGTCAGATGAGCATAATTTATCCACTGATAAGCTCAAGACTACTCATCAAATCTTGAGTCCTCCAATAAAAGTAAAATCTGATTAGAGCTCTAAAGGTAGATTTAAATATATTTGAATTATACTTGTAGTAGAGTCACTAGCTAATTACAAAAATTAAAACAATTAAAATAGGGTGTCATAAAACCATGATTTAACCAAACTATGGGACTTCGAGTCCCACTGGGAATGCCAAAAACTATTGGTAGCACAATGGGTTTTTATTATATGAATTGAGGTATTAAAGTTTTGAAGGTAACCTATTATGGATCTAGGTTAAACCTCTAGTGGATTTTCTAGGTTATTAAAGAGAACTGTTGTTCAAAACAAGGTATCATCAAACCCTAATTTATTCAAACTATGGGGCTTTAGGTCCCACTAGATGTGTGAAAATTTGTTAGTAGCACGATGGATTTTTTGTATGAACTAAGCTATTAATTTTTTTAAGGTAACCTATCATGGATATGGGTTAAACATGAAGAACACGGGCTTATATTGAGAGGGGGTGAACAGTATAAGATCAACTTTTAATTTTCTTTCCCAAACAATATTATCCAATATTATCAATAGCAGTAATCAAAGCAATACATAAATCATCACACACATGAGAGACATAAATGTCCATAGAGGAAATATTTCATCTAAATTTTCTCAATAAATATCTTAGGAATCAATTCCCTATTACAATGCTTATGGACCTTTATCCAAAGGAGACAACAATCCCCTATGCTCTGGTTTGTGGATCTCTCTCCACAGGAGAACTCTTTCCCCTTTTCTTTGGTTCATGGAACTTGATCCAGGAGAACTCTATCTCCTCAACTGGTTCATGGATATCTCTCCATATAAGAACTCTATCTCCCTAGTTGGTTCATAGATCTCACTCCATAGGAGAACTCTTTCCCCTTGCTCTAGTTCATGGATCTCTCTCCATAGGAGAACTCTTTCCCCTTTCTTTGGTTCATGGATTTCTCTCCACAGGAGAACTCTATCCCCTCTGCTCTGGTTGGTGATCTTCTAGAAGACTTTTACCCCCACTACACTACCTTGTGGATCTCTCTCCACATGAGACCTCTGTTCCCACTGCATTAGCTGATGGATCTCTTATCCACTAGAGATTAATGTCCTCTTTGCTCTATCACCTCCAAAGTTTGCTCTCAACTCTATCTCAAATCTGTACCAAAATTTTTCCCAAGTCTAGCACAAATCTTCTCTAACTTTGCTCACAAATATGCTCTTAATTCTATCTCAAATCTACCCCAAGACTTAACACAAATATTGAACAAATTAGCAATAAAACCTACTCTTAATTCTATCTTAAATATTTCCTCAAACCTTCTCACAAAACTTTATCAAATCTTCCTTCAAGCCTTCTCAAAATACTTCCTCAAAACTACCTTCAATCCTTCTCAAAATACTTTCTCAAAATAGCCTTCAAGCCTTCTCAAAATACTTGCTCAAAACTACCTTCAAGCCTTCTCAAAAGACTTGCTCAAAACTACCTTCAAGCCTTCTCAAAAGACTTGCTCAAATCTGCCTTAATGCTGCTCACTAAACCTACTCAAATATTTCCAAACCTTGCATATAAACAAAGCTTATATATTTTTTAGAAATGCTTTCCTAAAACAGATATATTCTACTCATAATTCATTTAACCTCTGGAACATATAGATAATTATTTACACTATCAAAATTCCAATATGTTCTTCACATTCACAAATCTTGCATTCAACTAATCCAATATTTATCTCTTGCAAAAACCCTTTCAAATAAAATCAAACAATGTATAACTTGTTTCACAAAATTGATCTATTTTTCTTGCAAATTTACTTCAAAATATCAATCACATTAATGCACGGTTTTCCTTCACAAAATTGATCTCAACTACTTCCACACTTGCAATAAATATCTCTCAAACCAATGTTTAAAATATTTCACAAAGATGCAATAACTTATCTTCAACTCTAGCACAAGTACTTCACAATATCTAGCACAAATGTCTCAATCCCTTTCAATAATGCAAGCTCAATCTTATTATCAAATAATATTTTAAGTGATTCCAAAATCATTCAACCATGAAGCACAAATCATAACTCAAATATTTCCAACAATGCTTATCAAACAATCCTTTTCACTCCACCTTATGTTTTAGAAATATTTATTCAACAAAACACCTTAAACAAGGAATAATATGCCCATACCTCTTAGCTTGCTCTTATGGATATATGTCTTCAAAAATCTGTCTCACAGATAATATCTTTTGTAACTATAAAAGGGTTAGCACAACACCTCTTTATGTGTTAGAAAATATTTTCAAAATGTGTGCACAATTTGTTCCAAACCAATGCTCTATACCTCTTTTGGTTTCTCAAAATAAAACATTAAATCATGAACCAAGTCCTTCAAATTGAATCAAATATTACAAACAATAAAAGTACATTCTACACCTTTTATCTCCCACTTAAAATTTCAACAAACACACCCAAAAATATTTACCAATAATTTCCTTATTACTCCACAAAATAACACTTCAAAAAAATACACTCTCCATTATATTTTTCTTCTAAACAATGGCAAGAAATAAAAAAATATTTCCCTTATAACTCCCTAATTCCAATGGCACTCAACCAATCAAACACACCTTAAGTGCCTAACAACTCAAACTTAGGCATTAATAAAAATTAATTATTGCTTGCCAAAACTATCGCGAGTGAGACTCGACCATAGCACCTCCTGCCTGCCAACATGCTCATGATGCTTGGGCTTCCGCTAGGCCAATGGCCCACATGAAAATGAATAAGCACAATTCACACTTTGACTTCCATGCAATATTTCTTACCCCAAAAAAAAATTATTTCAAAACTGTCACCACCTGGATTCAACCTCACAACCTATTGTTTACCTATGCTTTAACATTGCCCAGTCTGCCACTAGGCCAACCACCTGGTTGGAGATAATATCTCACGATATTCTCCTTATACATGTCCAGAGCCCTTTTATATTTTTAAATGAAGAATTATTCTTCTTCTACTCATGATTGTGCACACCGGTAAATTGAATAAATTGCACTTCGAACACACCACCTTAGGGCAAGAAAATTATCCATATTAATATGGATTTACCACCATACTTTTGACATCGACGCTTTTAGGAATATTTAAAAATAACCTTTTGAAATTTGGTACCAAAACCCACCTTGGGTTTAAAATAAATTATAATATAAAATATTATAATTATTTTTATACTTAACCCTTTGGCTTTAACTTTTAACTTTAATATTATAATATTAAAAATATTATAATATTATTCCTTTTTAAGCCTTAGTCACTTGCTTTCTTCATGGTTTTTAAACCAGGGCCTTCAACCTTTTAACCAAACACTTGGAGCTTTGTCCCAAACCTCTTGGGCTTAAAATATAAATATTATAACCCTTTTTTTTTATCAATTTCCTTGCACTGGGATGAACTTTACCTTGTATATAACTTATAAACCTTGTATTTTTGCCATGCCAAGTTATCAATGACAACCAATGTCATCAACCTATGACATCAAAACTTTGACATCAATGACAAACTTATACTCAAAATTTCCAACAATCTCCCCCTTTGTTATTTATGGCAATCCTTTCTACAAATTCCTTTTTCCAACCACTGGATTCCAAATCTGCTCCCCTTGAGAAACTTCTTCCCCTGACTGAATGCTCTCCCCTTACTCAAATATCTCCCCCTTTGATATCAATGGCAAATGGGCTCCTTTGTGGCTAAACTTAGCCCCATACCCACCTTCTCTCCTTGAGGCAATTGATTTTGGGGTGGGAGTATTTCTACTCCTAGCATACAATGCTCTTTTTCTTTGTCAACATTCTTTATCAACATACCCTTTTGATCCTTTTGAGTGTCCCTATTATTGCTTATATTTGGAAGCTCTGGAAACTCTATTCTATATCACTTGGTCGTATGCCCTAGATTATTTCACTTGTAGCACTTAATGTTGTATTTCTTAGAAGGTGAAAATATCTTGAAGTTCCTCCTAGTGAAACCATATTCATTTATGTCATGAACCCTACAATGGATTGCTTTATGAACAAATCGATTACAAGAGTAGCAATACCCTTGAAATATATGTCCATATTTGAAGTTCCTCTTAGTAAAACCATATTCCTTCTTTCCATGAACCTTGTAATGCATAGCCTTATGACCAAACTGATTATATGAAAAATAACGTCCTTTGAAGAAATATTATCTTGAGCCTACTAGTCTCTTAGACTTATCTTCTCTGTGATGATCCTTGTTTCTTGTTTGTGCATTGTTTCCTTTCTTAGTGAAGCTTCTATTCTTCAACTTATCCTCATAAGTCTCAATTTCTTCTTCACTCTCTTCCTCTGAAACTTCCTCTTTTGAGCTTGATCTTGACCCTTCTTCTTGTTTCCCTTGTCCTTATTCAAAACCAAGTCCTATTTTGATATATGAAGATATTTGTGCATTTATAACCTTATCCAAAGTCTTTGAACTTTTCCCAAAACTTTGTAGCTTGTCCTTAGAATATTTCACTTCCATCCTTAGTGAAGTTTTTACATGTTCTAATCTTTCACATTCTGATTATTTTACCTCTAACTTTTTGCTCATGATCTCTTTGATTCTCCTTGCCTTAGATATTGAGTTTTCAGGTCTTGTATAAGCTTTTCTTTTTCTTCCTCACATTCTTGATTTTGAGTCTTTAGTCTTGAATTTTGCTAACATTTTTCAATTCTCTAAGAGCAAAAATAAGTTCTACCTCTAGGTTAAATGTGCCTTCTTCTTCATTTTCTAAATCCTTCTCTACTTCTTGGTCTTCAAGAGAATCTTCATACTCTTTGACCTTATCTTCAACAGGAGATTTTTCTTCCTCTTCTATTGCCAAAAATATAATCTCTTCTTCTTCACTTTCGGAGATTCTTTCATCACTATCACTTGAAGTCTTACTTCACTTATTAACATAGAAACTCTTCTTGTGCATTTGAAAGAACTTATTTTCATGTTTACCTTGACCATACCTATTTTTCTTTTCATACCTGGATTTTCCTCCTTCCTTTTTCTTATGATCATGTTTCTATTCACTGCTGTTACTTACAGCTTCTGGATAATTAGATGCATAGTGACCAAAATCACCATAGTTAAAACATTTTACTATTTTCATACCTTTGTGCTTTCTTGAGTCTTTCTTGTTTCTTCTACCATAGTTAGCTTCTTCATCACTACTTGACTCACCACTTGATTCTGGTTTCTTATATTTTTTCTTCTTTTATGATTTGAAAGTTGCTTCTTTCTTGAAGTTGGTATCTTTTACTATTCTCATCTCATAAGTTGTGATAATTCCATGTAACTCATCCATAGTCAATTTTTCAATATCTCTCATATCTTGTATAGCGGAAATATTTCCATCATACCTCATAGGAGGTGACCTTAATACTTTCTGAGCAACACTGGAGTCTTCAATTTTGAATCCAATTTCATGCATGGTATTAAAAACTTCATCCATATGAAGCAATCATGTAGCAATATTTTCCTCATCTTCCATATTCAAATATTCAAACCTTTTCTTGTGGTTTTTTAGCTTTTCCATATTGACCTTTTTATCTCTCTCATATGTTTACTTTAATTTTTCCCATCTCTTTTACTGATTTGCAATGCATAACTTTCATAAATTTTGCTTCACATAATACACTTAAGATTCCATTCATAACCTTGGCCTTATTCACATGTAACATCTTACCATATTTATCTATAGGAGGAGTATTTATAGGTGTGAACCCATACTCAATGGATTTCCATGTCCCATATCCTTGTACCATAAAGTAAGTCTTCATTATTATGCTCTAGAAAGCATAATTATTCCCATAAAACAATGGTACCTTATTTTATGAATATCCATTCTGATATGCCATCTGTATTCTTGTAATATCTTCCTTCAATATGTTAGACTTTTCCAAAGGAACTCACTCTGATACCAATTGAAGAACATAGGCTTATACTGAGATGGGGGGTGAACAGCATAAGATCAAATTTTACTTTTCTTTCCCAAACAATATTATCCAATATTATCAATGGAAATATCAATAGCAATAATAAAAGCAATACACAAATCATCACACACATGAGAGACACAAATTTAATGTGGTTCACCCAATGTGGATTACGTCCATAGAGGAAATATTTCTTCTAAATTTCTCAATAAATTTCTTGGGAATCAATTCCCTATTACAATGTTTATGGACCTATGTCCAAAGGAGACACTAATCCCTTATGCTCTAATTTGTGGATCTCTCTCCACAGGATAACTCTTTCCCCTTTTCTCTAGTTTTTGGATCTCTCTCCACAGGAGAAATCTTTCCCCTTTTCTTTGGTTCATGGAACTTGATCTAGGAGAACTCTATATCCTCAACTGGTTCATGGATCTCTCTCCATAGAAGAAATCTATCTCCCTAGCTAGTTTATGGATCTCACTCCATAGTAGAACTCTTTCCCCTTGCTCTGGTTCATGGATCTCTCTCCACAGGAGAACTTTTTACACTTACTATGGTTTGTGGATTTCTCTCCACAAGAGAACTCTATCCCCTTTGCTCTAGTTGGTGATCTTCTAGAATAATTTTACCCCCACTAATCTAGCTTTTGGATCTCTCTCCACAAGAGATATCTATCCCCACTACACTAGTTGATGGATCTCTATCCACTGGAGACTATTGTCCTCTTTGCTCTATCACCTCCAAAGTCTACTCTCAACTCTATCTCAAATTTGCATCAAAATATATCCCAATTCTAGCATAAACATACTCTAAATCTGCTCACAAATATGCTCTTAATTTTATCTCAAATCTACCCTAAGAATTAACACAAAGCTTGAACAAATCAGCAATTAAACCTACTCTCAATTCTATCTCAAATATGTCCTCAAGCCTTCTCACAAGACTTGCTCAAATATTCCTTCAAGACTTCTCAAAATATTTACTCAAAACTACCTTTAAGCCTTCTCAAAATACTTGCTCAAAACTGCCTTCAAGCCTTCTCAAAAGACTTGCTCAAAACTGCCTTCAAGCCTTCTCAAAAGACTTGCTCAAAACTGCCTTCAATCCTTCTCAAAATACTTGCTCAAATCTACCTTAATGTTGCTCACTAAACCTGCTCAAATATTTCCAAACCTTGCATACAAACAAAGCTTATATCTTTTTCAAAAATGCTTTCCTCAAACAGATATATTCTACTCAGAATTATTTTAACCTCTGGAACATATAGATAATGATGTACACTATAAAAATCCCAATATGTTCTTCACATTCACAAATATTGCATTCAACTAATCCAATATTTATCTCTTGCAAAAACCCTTTCAAATCAAATCAAACAATGTATAACTTGTTTTACAAAACTGATCTATCTTTCTTCAAAATTTACTTCAAAAGATCAATAACATTAATGCACATTTTGCCTTCACAAAATTTATCTCAACCACTTCCACACTTGCAATCAATATCTCTCAAACCAATGTTTAAAAAATTTCACAAAGATGCACTAATTTGTATTCAACTCTAGCACAAGTACTTCACAATATCTAGCACAAATATCTCAATCCCTTTCAATAATTCAAGCTCAATATTATTCTCAAACACTATCTTAAGTGATTCCAAAATCATTCAAATGTGAAGCACAAATCCTAACTCAAATATTTCCAACAATTCTTATCAAATAATCCTTTTCAATCCACTTTATGTTTTAGAAATATTTATTCAACAAAACACCTTAAACAAGGAATAATATGCCCATACCTCTTAGCTTGCTCTTATTGAGATATGTCTTCAAAAATTTGTCTCACACACAATATCTTTTGCAACTATAAAATGGTTAGCACAACACCTCATTATGTGTTAGAAAACCTTTTCAAATTGAGTGAACAATTTGTTCCAACCCAATGCTCTATATCTCTTTTGGTTTCTCAAAATAAAACATTGAATCATAAACCAAGTCCTTAAAATTGAATCAAATATTACAAAAAATAAAAGTACATTCTACACCTTTTATCTCCCACTTAAAATTTCAACAAACACACCCAAAAATATTTACCAATAATTTCCTTATTACTCCACAAAATAACACTTCAGAAAAATACACTCTCCATTATATTTTTCTTCTAAACAATGGCAAGAAATAAAAAAATATTTCCCTTATAACTCCCTAATTCCAATGGTGCTCAACCAATAAAACACACCTTAAGCGCCTAAAACTCAACCTTAGGCATTAATAAAAATTAATTATTGCTTACCAAAACTATCGCGGGTGAGACTCGACCACAACACATCCTACTTGCTAGCACACTCACACTGCTTGGGCTGCCACTAGGCCAACCGTCCACATAAAAACAAATGTACATGATTCACACTTTGACTTCCATGCAATATTCCTTACCCCAAAAATAAATCATTTCAAAACTGTCGTCACTCAGATTCAACCTCACGACCTGTTATATATCTGTGCTTTAACACTGCCCAGTCTGTCACTAGGTCAACTTGCTGGTTGGAGATAAGATCTCATGATATTATCCTTATACACGTCTAGAGCCCTTTTATCTTTTTAAATTAAGAATGCATCTTCTTCTACTCATGATTATGCACACTGGTAAATCGAATAAATTGCACTTCGAACACACAAACTTAGGGTAAGAAAATTATCCATATTAATATGGATTTACCACCATACTTTTGACGTCAGTGCTTTTAGATATATTTAAAAATAACCTTTTGAGATTTGACACCAAAACCCACCTTGGGTTTAAAATAAATTATAATATAAAATATTATAATTATTTTTATACTTAACCCTTTGGCTTTAACTTTTAACTTTAATATTATAATATTAAAAATATTATAATATTATTCCTTTTTAAGCCTTAGTCACTTGCTTTCTTCATGGTTTTTAAACCAGGGCCTTAAAACTTTTAATCATACACTTGGGACTTTGTCCCAAACCTCTTGGGCTTAAAATATAAATATTATAACTCTTTTTTTTTATCAATTTTCTTGCACTAGGATGAACTTTGCCTTGTATTTTAACCAACTTATAAACCTTGTCTTTTATCCATGCCAAGTTATCAATGACAACCAATGTCATCAACCTATGACCTCAAAAATTTGACATCAATGACAACTATATACTCAAAATTTCCAACAAAATATCTAGTGGAGTCGCTAGGTGATTAAAGATAAATGTCATTCAAAACAAGGTATCATCAAACCCTTATTTATTCAAATTGTGGGACTTCAAGTCCTACTGAGCGTGCCAAAAACTATTGGTTTGTAAATATATCTAAGAAAATGTTGTGCACCCTTAGGCCTTGACCATCATTGAATGACCTAAAAATCTATGAGGCTTCGGTGGTCAATCTCTAGAGGAGATTGGTTCCTTTGAAATTCAAGCTAATAGATCTTAAAATGTGGTGGGTTAAGGGTGCTAAAAGAAGTTAAAAGAGATGAATCTAGAACTTATAGTGGTGCAAATTAGGCCACATAAAGACACATGAGTAGTAAAATATTATGCAATAATACAAGTGAACCACCTAACAGACTACCCAATTTTACTATTAATCATAGAATGTTTAATTTTATTATATTGTAGCTTAACAGATTATAAATTCTAGAACAAGTGAATGTATCATGAGCATAAATCCAGAAAGTAGAATAAACACTATGAGCATTCAACATGCTAAAATTAGAAATAGGTAATCATTCATACATACACATTTTGCAATTGAATTAAACTAGAGGCCATACAATAATCCCTTTGTATTAGTATGCAACACTTCATTTTACATGCACATTGTAAAATCCTAAGAGTCGACTATTTTGCATTCTATGTTCTAGTATTTATAGTCTTTTACAATGTATTCAATTAGCAAGGTATCCTTACCTTAGAAATGGATTATCATTGTTAGAGGATTCACCAACCTGCTATACTACTTGAGAGTATTCTTGTTGTAACCATCCAATCATGGCTTATTGACCTGGCTAGGTTCTACATAATGTTGAGTCATGTGAACCTTACTACTTACATCTGGTCCATTGATATTTACTAATTTTTTATTTGAGCCACCCTATCATCTATATGATGGACTTGATGGAAATGATGTTTTTAATATCTTCTAACAAGTGATCTTGTCTTGTATATGGCCTAATATTATGGTCGTCTCATGTCTGACATCGAATGTACCCTCTTTGTGTCCATTAATAGTTGTTGGGTACCAATAAAGGTTTTTGATGTGCAATGAAAATTTGGTACTTTAGGTTTTTACTGGGTAAAAAATTTCCAGCATTCTCAAGACATGTCATTTTATGCTCATTTTTTCCTTCTAGAAATGTGATGGATATTTGGTACCTTTCTAAGTTTCATCCAAGTACAAAAGTTCTGGTGGATGTGGGACTTAACAATTTTCTAGAATCTACTTCAGCTATCTTATTACTACATGACGAGGAATCAATACTCTTTCAGGCTTTGGCCAAGTGCAGGCATTTTGGCCCTTACAAGACTTAGTTAATTTTTAGCATCTTTGACTTTCAACATCATGACGGACTTCTAGCACCTCTCCAAACTCCATCTAGATACATAAGTTTTGGCACTCTTCCTACTTAGCCAATTTCTTCATTATTTTACTTCATTAGATTGATAGGCTTTCATTACCACTCCAGAATTTGTACGAGTAAATATCTTCTAGTGCATCCAAAACTTAAGCCATTTTTCTATCTTCAATCCTTCGGTCATGCAATGGACTTTTGGGACCCTGGTAGACTTCGATCGGATGTAATTCCTATGACGTATCTAATACTTAGTTATTTCAACTGATTTGAGTCTTTCATCTATATGATGGAGATTTGGTATCTTTATGGGTTTTGATCAGGTACAAATATTCTGGCACATACCATACTTCACCACTTTTTTCCCTCACCATATTTTGATATCCTAACAGATTTTTGGAATGCCTCCAGGATCTGAATGGATACAAATATTTTGGCACATCCAGAACTCAACTATTTTTAGTGCAATTCTTATCTCCAACTATGTAGTGGACTCCCAATAATTTTTCGTAGTCCAATTAGGTTTAATTTTTTTGGCCATCCATGGGCTTAGTCAATTATGCTTGTGTTTTCCCTTCAATAGACTCACTAGGCTCAAACTAGACAACCAAACCTCTGAACCAGGTAAAAAAATGTCGTACAACCTCTGGTTTTGGCCTAATATTACCATTCTTAATTGCAAGAAAATAAATTACCAACCATCTCATGTGGGTAGGTGCAAAAATTACCCACATTCTGATCCTAAAATATGGTGGGAAAAGGGTGTTGAAAGAAGTTAAAAGAGCTAAAGCTAGAACTTATAGTGGTGTAGATTAGGCCACATCAAGACACATGAGTAGTAAAATATTATGCAGTAATACAAGTGAACCACCTAACAAACTAGCCAATTTTACTATCAATCACAGAATGTTTAATTTTATTATACTATAGCTTAACAAATTATAAATTCTAGAACAAGTGAATGTATCATGAGAATAAATCTAGAAATCAGAATAAATACTATGAGCATTCAATAGGATAAAATTATAAATAGGTAATCATTCATACATACACATTCTACAACTGAATTGAACCAGAGGTTAGACAACAATCCCTTTGTATTAGTATGCAAGACTCTGTTTTACATTGAAATTGTTAAAGCCTAAGAGCCGATCATTTTTCCTTCTAAATTCTAGTATATATAGTATTTTACAATGTGTTCAGTTAGAAATGCATTATTTCCTTATAAAATTAATGCTTTTATGTTAGAATATTCTCCAGCCTGCTATACTACTTGGAGGTATAGTTGTTGTAACCGCA
The DNA here is from genome assembly GCA_028583015.1 of Wollemia nobilis. Lineage (NCBI taxonomy): Eukaryota > Viridiplantae > Streptophyta > Pinopsida > Araucariales > Araucariaceae > Wollemia > Wollemia nobilis. The sequence goes on from JAQPPZ010000987.1 coordinate 625,423, forward strand.
TAATAATGGATTGCTAACCTGGATGGTTTTTGCATCATGTTGAGTCATGTTGATGTTGCTGCTTGCATCTATTTCATTTATCTTTAGTAAATATTTTATTTGATCCACCCTATCATTTGCATGATGGCCTTGATGGAAACAATACTATTAATGTCTCCCGATATGTTATCTCACCTAATTGGTTTCATGGGATGCTGACCAACTACATGTTGATATATCAGATCTTAGATCTATCTTTCTTATGCTCATTCATGGTTTTCGAGTGCTAAAGAAGACTATTGATAGAAATTTGCATATTCATAACCTCCAACACTAGGATGGATTTTTGGTACCCTACTAGGCTTCGATCAGGTACAAAACTTTTGATGCATCCCATACTTAGCCAAATTTGCTATCTTGAACCTCCAACACTGGGATAAATTTTGGTACCCTATCGAGCTTCAATCAGATACAAAACTTCCAATACATCCTATACTTAGAAAAATTTTCTATCTTGAACCTCCAACACTAGGATAAACTTTCAGTACCCTACCAAGCTTTGATCGGGTACAAAAATTCTAGTGTATCTCATACTTAGTCAAATTTGCTATCTTGGACCTCAAGTATTGGGATGGACTTTTGGTACCCTATCGGGCTCTAGTCAGGTATAAAATTTTTGATGTGTCTCATACTTAGCCAAATTTGCTATTGAGCCTCCAACACTGGGATAGCCTTTTGGTACCCTGTTAGGATCCGGTCGGGTATAGAACTTTCGGTGCATCTCATACTTAGTCAAATTTGCTATCTTGAAATTCCAACACTGGGACAAACTTTTGGTACCCCCACAAACAAGATATATCTCAAACAAGGGATACCCCCACAAAATTTTAAACCTCTAAATAAATCTAACTATAGCTGGTAACTGCCTTAAGTCCAAATCCAACCACTTAGGAAATCACCATTCTTATTCTCACTATGTTTTTTATCCTTTCTTTTTTCTTGATGTGACTTAATAAAAAGCACTCCATAATATTGATTCTAAGCATCCAGTTCTTCCTAATTTCTCCCATTTTGCCTCAATTATGCTAAAGTATACTTCTTAACTGATTTATTAAATAGATTTATGCTTTGTGCCAACTAACAACTTCATCATAATTTGTGATATAGGTAGATCTTGCAAATATCACTAGTTTTTTGTGAATCTAGCACTTAATCTAATGTGCATCTGATTTCTAGTAGTGATAGCTTTATGATAGGTACTTATTGATGCCTTCTCATTCATTGTGTCAGTACGATATTTATCATTATCATTCAATTTTATTTTGAGCTATTCCAAGGGTTTCAATTTTCTTTTTAGTAGCTACCAAACTTTTGTCCTTTTTAAATTGTACAAACAATGTTTTTACCTCTGTATGAATGGCCCGAAGGGTCTCTACCTTTGATATCTTGGAGATATCTCTACTATGCTCCTCTATTTTCCAATATTTTAGTCTCATCTGGGAGGTAGGCTTATTAACTTTTGGTTTAGGCATCACCTTAATCCTTGTTCCATTGATGGGATCTAGAGTGTCATAACCCATGGTGATAGCTTCTTTATCATGTAGCTATTCGAGCTACTCTTCTTCCTCCCTCCATTTTTTTTATTCAGCTCTACTATTTGAATAGTAGATAAAATCTCCAGCAATGGCTCTTTAGTAGCTACTAGGAGAATTAGGGTAGCTAGAAAGGATTAAAGTGGGGTAAGAGTAGAAAATCATGGATTTTATAGGGGATATAATTTTCTACAAACTCTAACTCTTTTGGATTCTAGATAGAGGAGTGGATGATGGAGGGTGTGGTGTATTGCTTATTCAATGGAATGGATTCAATAAATGGTGGGATGGTTGATTTAATTGGTGGTGTTTGTGAGATGGGAGGTAGAGTTAAAGGAGAGGGTGTGCTTCTGCTATAAGATTTATAATTGCAGGGATCATTCTTGAAGATGTATAATATTGGCATGGTGGAGAGGCTAGAATTTTAATTAATGAGGAACTTGAGAGTGAATAAGTTCTAAGGGATATACCTTGATCTTGTGCTCCTAACTTTGGCTCATTTGTCTAAATGGATTCAACTGATTTTGTTCTAAGCTGTTTCTCTCTTAATTTTTTAGCTTCTACCTGTGTGATCGCTACTTCATACCTTTGTGCTTCTTGCTACAATTCTTAGCTTTTACATGTTTATTGTTCCTTTTTATTTCTACAATCATTGTTTTCTAGCAGCCTTATCTACATCCAAACTTAGATTTGGGTGGTATTTTTATTTCTTTCCTTATTTAGGGCTCTACCCAAAAGATTCAAGTTGTGCCTCTGAAGGTGCCTCAACTATTTTGGGAGTAGTTTATCTTCTTATGTAGAATGTGGAAGTATTCTAAGGCAATAATTCTTCTTCTACTTTGACCTTGATCCTCGTATGAGAGTCCAATAGTTGTTATCTTCCTTTGACTCCTCATATTCTTCATTTTCTATGTCCTCAATCATTTGAATTCTTAGGACTTTTGGAAAGATTTCTCTTTCATGAGCCTACTTCCAACTGATATACTCAGCATCAAATTTTACATTGAATAAACTATTAGTATTATCATTTGGTTTGGCCTTCTTAATCAAGTTGCATTCACACTGAGTTACCCACCATTCTTCAATTTTGTATTCCTCCCATCCCTTGTCATCCTTGATTATTTCGATAAGATCTGGATTGAGAAATTGTTATTCATTCCTTTTTGGGGTCAAAAACTTGCACATATTTGTAGCACTTACTCCATGGTAGCCTTTCTTACATTTCCATATAGTCAAATAGCACCACCTGATATTCAACTAGGTTCCTAAAATTTTCAATGTCTATGTGTGGCACATGTTTGAATACAGGTGCTTTATTATTTATTCTATCCACTTTTTCAAACAAAATACCATCTAGGCCATAGTGCCACATATGTGGTACCACTAGAATCTTTAATGTAGACAGCTTGGCCTCTAGGTCTGGATGTTATTGTGATTCCCTCCTAGATATAGTGATGCATTCAAACTTTATGGGGAGCTTAAATATTGTAGTCTTTTTTGCTCCTAGGCCAAGACTCTACTCTATCACATATATTTGCCTACAATATTTGAGTCCAAACACCCAATTTGTGACATAATATGGCAACAAATAGGGATATTTGGAGAAGCCATAGAGTTTTATTATGGTACCTTGCTCCAAGAAGTACCAATCCCCTTGCTCTCACATTTTCCCTCTCAACACATCTTCAGCTTTAGGTGTGATGTAAGGGAATTTTCCATAAATTTTTGCTAGGGCTGGTTCAAGAAACTATTTATTAAATTCAAGATATGAATTACTCTCTCAGAACATAGATCTAGTCAATAATTGGACGTACAACACAGTTCTCATATGTTTTCTACACCTGAATATTATGCTTACCAAATGAAGTCATATAGAATAGGAATAGCCAAGCCACATAGGATGGGTATGTAAATACATCACAATTTTTTTTCATAGACTTTAGTTGTTCATGTATGCTGATGGCCAAAAATTTAGCCCAGTCCAGAATAAGATAGGAGGAAGTAGCTATAACTACATTTTTCATACCCATCTATTATGTGTAAAATATCATGTCAGTCCTCAAGCCCAAAATTATTTCCAGCATAGATAATATAGGTTGCACTTCATCGTTATATTCTACATGCTTTCTATTTTGTCATGAAACCCTCTGGCAATTTTCCTCTTACTTTAATGAGCCATTCTTAAATCGTATCATTCTTCAAGTACAACATTTGATCTTCCAACATGATTTCCTTTGTTCTGATATCTGGGGTATATTTTACTGCAAATGTTTCCATTATGAGCTCTCTATTGATAGTAAACAGTGGCTCAAACTCAAAATTATACATTGTGGCTATATTGGGATTGTAGAATTTCACTACTTCATTGATGAGCTTTGGACATGGATGCACTATTTTGGGCATACATATAGTGAGTCATGAGCGATAAGCTACATCGACCAAATCATTTTAGAAAAAAAAATATTTTTCTTCACAACCGATTTGAGAGTTCTTCAACTTGGATTTAATCGTAAGCACTATGTCATGAATGCCCACCATATCATCTTGTAGCTATTTCATGGATTTTTCCACAACAACACTCTTCTTTCCTTTGGCCATCTTCACTTATTCTTCCTCTATTACCAACAACTAAATCCTTTGAAATATTTTGAAGCTCTCGTTTGCAACTTGTATTTAGGACTTTTGTAAGAGGAAGAATATTTGAAAATGACATTCAATTTATATTGTTTTGATATGAGCTTAACTGGCATTATTATATCACATGAAAAATCTCATGTGCCAAGGAATATTCACCTTGGGATAGTTAACTTTTCAAAAAAATTGATATATATGCTTAGAAATTACACTACCATCCAATAACATTATATCATAATTTGAAACTATAGGTTGGCAATAAATCAATTCATTGCTCAAAGCACATTCTGGAATAAATACTTCTGATAGGTCAATTAAGAGTGCATAATTTTATGGACCTGCTAATCAGAGTAAATTATATCAGTATTATTGATCGTTGTAACATTAATATCACACATTGTACTTAATAGTTCATTTGACCTGTAGAATTCTTGAATTTATCAATCATGGGTGACCTACAAATTTTGATGATTGTTTAACTGGTAACTACTTTGTGAAGCATTCCAAGGGATTCTAGTCATTTTATAGACCTATTGATTGGCTATCAAGTTGAAATGTAGTGAATGGAGTGCAAAACCTAAGATACAAATTTAATGGATGATCTTCCATCTATGAGCATAATGACCAAAGACCAATTTTTTCTTTCAAAATAAATAAACTAAAATATTTACAAGAAGTGTACATGTGTTGTATTTATATATATACATGGTGGATTCCACTTTTCCTAAGCATAATTCTTTAAATATTGGTCATTTACTAGAATTGGCAATAGATAGTCATCTAGGTGGTGTAATTGGAATGCATTCAGATCCTTCTTCTATTCAATTATGTATGGTATGGACCACATTAAATCTAACTTTTTATGTGATCCAAGCTCTACCTTTTTCACGTCCCACTTAAGTACTAATTCACCTTCTTCAAATGATTTTTATGTTGCCCTTTTATCAAACCAGCACTTGACATCTCTCTGATGATGATAAAAATTATTATATGTCTGTTCACATTTTTCTTCTAATTGAATCAGCTCTGCCATCCTTTTTTCTATAGGCTACAAATCATTCGAATATTTTTTAGTTATGAATCTTAATACTGAAAGCTCTAGGTTGATTGGTAGCATAGCTTATTTTCCATAAACTAAAGGATAAGGTGAAGTTCTCAGAGACTTTCTAATCATGATCCAGTCAGTCCACAGTGCTTGATCTAGCAATAGATGTTAGCTTCTAGGATTGTGTTCAATACTCCTTTTGATGATTTTCAACAAATTCTTATTGGTGGATTCTACAAGACCATTCCCCTAAGGATAATAATTTTATGAAGCATTCTAGTATATTCCATACTTACAAAATCAATAGTTTTAGCTCTTATGAAAGATCCAATATTATTTGAGACAATCATGGCTAGAATTATGAATCTAGTAATCAATCTTTCCAAGAATTCAATCATAGTATCCTGATCAACATATTCCATAGCTTCTACTTCTATCCATTTGGTAAAATAATATGTCACTACCAAAATATACTTGTATTCGGTATATGATTTTGGATAAATCATACTAATGAAATCCAATCCCCATTGTCAAAATGATTCTTTTGCAACTATTGGTTGGAGTGGCATTACCATATGTTTAATTTTACCTTTAAATATATGATATTTATAACAAAATCTAGCTAATTTGAATGCATCTAAAAAATAGATGGCCAATAAAATTTGGCCCTTAAAGTCTTTGTTGTAGTAGTCTATCTAGAATATTGACCACCTGAGAAACCATTGTGAAACTCAAGCACTGCTTTAGTTTTCTCTAGGTGTAAGCATCTTAATAGCACCCCATTTAAGTTTCTCCAATATAAGACATTCTCAACCAAAACATACTTTCTAGCCTATAATCTATATCGGTGCCTCTGAATCCTTTTGAACACCTCCCTGTAGTAAAATAATATTATAATTATTCAATCTAGGAGTTAGGTTGTACTGCTTCCATTTCTGGCTAAGAATTTTGTTCCTCTTGATTCAACATATTGATATTTTGACTTGTATATTCTACTAGGATTTGACATAGGTCTCTGCCTCTTATCAACTTTGTCAGTCTAATTTCAACATTATAATCCTGAATCTTAGTCACGCAATCGGCTCTCTTATCACCAAGTTCTCTCTGAATCATAAATTTTTGAACATATAGATGTACTACATACACCAAATTCTTGCTTTGAGAAACAAAACATCTAAACTTATTTAGATACTTCATGACTATATAAACCTACTTCTCAATGAAATTGTACTTCTCTTCATGGTCATAGAATGTTTGACTTAAGAAAGCAATCGATCGTTCATTGTCTTGTTTCTTTTTTTGTGTAAATATGGTGGTATAGCTTCCCTAATATGAAGTCCTTGGAGTAATCTAGATTGATTAGAATAGGACCTTGAGATATTTCTTCCATAATATTCTTAAAATCATTCTTCCAGACATTTATCCATTTGAACTCTACTTCCTGCTTCAGCATTTTAGACATAGGTTTTACCATTTGAGCAAAGTCTAAGATAAATTTATGGACAAAATTGATTTATCAAAAAAATGACTGAAGCCTCTTTTTTTTCATTAGGATATGAAGAGCTAGAATGGCTTTGACCCTATTTGTATCAATTACCAATCCTATTTTCAACACTACATGTCCTAATAATTTCCCTTCATGCACTATAAAAAATGGCTTCTTAGGATTTAGTGAGACCCTAAATTCTTTGTATTTATCAAATACCATCCGAATATGTTTCGTATGCTTCATCTTGTCATGAGATAATATAGTCATGTCATCCAAATATATAATAATTATCTTATTCACCATTTCATTGAATGCTAAGTTTATGGCCCTTTGGAAAGTAGCACCTGCATTTGATAATCCAAAAGGTATTTGTCAATATGCAAATGTACCCCATTTTGTGGTGAATGTAGTCTTGTATTGATCTTAATCTCTAACCCAAACTTGATTAAAACTAGAAAATACATCCAAATGAGAGAATATTTGGGCTCCATCTATAGTGTGTAGGATTTGATCAATTTATGGAAGAGGATAATAATCTTTCAAATAAGATTGATTTAAATTCTTGAAGTCTACACAAAGACTAATGTCTCCATTCTTATTTATTACATGGACCAGGTTGGCCACCCATGTGGAATGCTTGATAGGGTATATTATCTTAGCATTTATAACCTTCAGCAATCCTTGCTTCAACAAAGCTTCTATCTTGAGATTTACTAGTCGTTGTTTCTATCAAAAAGGCTTTGCATATAGCATAAAATAAATAGTATGTTGAATATTTTCCTTGATGTATACCTTAAGATCATCATAGGTCCATGCTATGATATCATTAAATTCTTTTCACAAATCTAAATCCTGGTTGACTTCTTTTGAACAATGTACACCAGTTTTGATATCCTTTCCAGGTTCAATTTGCACATATTTATAACTTTGACTATCAACCTCAATTCTATGAGTAGTTAACTTATCGTAATTATCAAACAGGCTTTCTAAATTTATCAATCCTTTAGTGATGCGATTGTTCTTTAGCTTAATCATTTCACCTTCTTCATCTTCTTTTAGTAGTTGATTGCTTACGCAATTCATCTCCAGAATTAGAAAATCAATTATTTGTTCATCATTGTCAAACACTTTCCAAAATATGTCCCTATTAAGTATATATGGTCTATAAACAAGCCTCACTATCTTGGCCTTATGGATGACATTAGTCACCAGGAAAAAATTAGCCCCCACAAATGTTAGTATGTCAGCATGAGTATTATGTTCTTTAGGAATAGCTTTGATATTCAGGGCCTCAAAAGACTCTAGTAGATCCCATACTTTGTTTTTTATAAGCCTTGAGGTAGTGCTATTTGATGCTATATTTTTTTGTAACTTGATTGACTATTAATTCAAAATCATCAAAAATTTGCAGTTGCTTGATTCCTAATTTTTCATCCTTTTTCAACCCTAGGCAAATTGCCTCATATTTTGTTGCATTGTTTGTACAACTCCATGTCAGTTGATCTGATAAGTCTCTTTTCATTTTAGAAGGTGATATTAGCACTATACCTACTCCAACACCATTCTTACATCTGGCACCATCAAAAAATAGCTTCCATATTTGTTCTTGGTGGGGAATATTCTCTACTAGAGTTGTGCTTTTCTTTTCCTCTAGCTTCATGATTGAGTAGGTGCCAATTCCTATCTCAATCATAGCATTGAAGTATTTTATAGAGAATTGATATTCAATTTGAAGATCCTTTAGTACTTCCTCCATTAGGTCTCCTTCTTAAGTCATTATGTTAACTGTGTCAACTTCATGATTTTATTCTTTAAGTTTTTCTATATGGAAAGAGGATGGATTTTTTGAGAATATTTTGATTTTTTTCCCTTGAAAGGATTTCCATATGTGAATAATCAAGTGATAAATGGTTGCCCAACCTGGTAGTAAATTTTCTCGACAAACACATCCCAAAGTAAGGTTTCAGATCTACCATCACAATTTCCTAAATGATAATGATCTGGGATATTCTATGCAACTTCATGGGGAAATATTTGATTACACCTACTATTTTCATAGGTGTACCATCTAGTTGTAGTACTCCAAGGCTACTCCTTGTGTATTCCATGCCCATTATTTCACAAACTACTTTGGGCATTACAGTAGTAGCTACTCTAAAGTCAATCATATAGTTATGTACCACCCATCCTTCCATCCGTAAGGATAGATAGAATGGAGATGGTCTATTTTTTCCATTATTGATGTTGGGTTTCCCTTATCTAAATTGAGCTCTGCTTGCTTCTCTTGATTCTTGATTGTTTTGAGTGAAGCCTATAAAAGATCAATTTATCCTAGGATAAGAAGTGCATCATACATGCTTGCTTTTGATGGAGTCTTTTTTAATTCTTCCACAATGTTGAAGTTAAGGAGTCAGGTTATTTTTTACATTCTTTTACAAGTTCATCATACTTAAACTATACTAAATGTGTTCGTCCCTTGTTACAAATTTAGATTGTACTAATTTTATTTATTTTGATGTGATTTGCTACAATGAGCATGCATAAATTAATTAAACACCTAATAAAAGAGAAGTCATGCTAAAATTAACCCTTGTGGGATAATCATAGCACTCCTTATGCTTTCATAATAATATGCATCCAATTTTATACATGGTCTTAAAATTTCATAGTCAACGTGCATGTTTTTTTATTCCATCGAGTACATGCGTTGTTTGACCTATTGCTAGAAAATAGACACCTTTCTAGCCTATCGTCGGGATAAAGGCACTATATTTAGCCTTTTATTTTTTGCTAAAGGTTATCACTTTTTGGTCATCAAATAGTGAGCACTTGTTCTGTCATCGAAATACAAGTACCGCCCGACTTGTTGTTAGGTTACAGGTGCTTGTCATTTTCACTAGGAGATAGGCTCTTCCTTTTCATTTGGATATAGGTGCCTTCCAGCCTATGGTCGGGAGATAGGTGCCATACCTTAGTGTTTTGGAATGTCTTACTCCTTTGCCACTATCACCGCTTGATCACCAACTGTTCCTTAATCGCGTTATGAAAGTTATCAAATGTCAGGTTTATGTGGGACCTCAATTGAAAGATGCAAAAAAGTTATAAAGTACTGCATCTACACACAATTTCCACTAAAAAAATACATTAGGCATAATACATCATTTCCTATTAAATGTATACAATAATCTCACAAAAATTACATTTCTAATATAATTATGCCGCACAATAATCCCTTTAAAGCATACAAAAAATAAGAATTTTTGTGCTCATCATCCCCATACCTAATTCTTGCTACATCCTCATGGAACCTAATTTTGATAATCCCCTAATTCAGCAATGGCTTGTCAATATTCCATGTTTTTATATTTTCTCTCTTTGGTTGTGGCTCTAGCTTGTTCTTTGTTGTGTTTCTTCTTACCATTATGTCCTGGCTGTGTAGGCCCTATTCCTATTTTGGGTGCTTTTACCTGTTGGCTACATCATAAAGTTTGGTTGGATCCTACCCTTGTATCAAGCTTCTTTTTACTCCAACCTTTCTTACCTGTAACTTTTTCCATATAGAATCTAGTGAAGGTGGTGGCATTCTTCTAGAATGTTGGTTTAGCTTGCTTCTAGTAGTGATAATGTGGAGGAAGTTATTCTGTCATGGGGAACTTAGGCTTGTCCCATAGTGAAAAGTGGGATATGTCATATACCTAGGCCGTTGACAATTTTTCTATCTCTGGATTGAGTGTTGCATCATTCATGTCATTCTCCTCTACATTTTTAGGTGGTAGAGACTCAAACGCTTGAATTGGTGGTGGCATCATTGGTTATTTGTCAAAAATACCCAACATTTGTAGGTACTACTATATTTTTTGAGGGATTTCCATCATCTAAACCTTACAAGTTCCAAAATTGGTCTGTTCAGGCAAGATTTTTAGAAATACCTAGCTCTCTAGCCATTCATTTGTGAGCCTTTTGCTCCTTCTTGGCCTTCTTCAGGCTCTTCTTAAGCTCCTAACTACTCCCTTTGGTTTGTAAAAAATTTCATAGATGTAGCCCATTCTTCATATGATTTTGGGTCTCATTGTGCCTTCTACTTTTATTGGGGTACCCTTTTGTCCCTGGTCTTCAGCCTCTTCTATGGTGGCCTCTCCACCTTTATTTTGGACTGCAACTTCTTGGTTGGTATCGGGACTTATGCATCAGCTACTAGCATTGAAGTACCAACCTTCCCTATTTTCTATGGAGGTGGTATTTCTTAGACCTTATAAAATTCTATCTCTTATGTACCCTGGTCCATTGGTGTATCAACAGGTGGTTCAACCATGGGTTGCTCATCATATTGACCAACCGTAGTTTGGTCAACTGATGGCTGACTAGCTGATTGTATAACTTTCATGGGATCGACTAACTCTTGTGATCAGTAGTCCATGCTTGGTAAACTAGTAGTTCACTAGCTGATTGGGTAGCCACTAAATTTATAGAAGACTCCTTAGCCTCATTATCTTCAATTTCAATTACAGGGGGCCCCTGCTGTGAAACAAGGTTCCCCTATTTCTAGGGAGTAGTTGTCACAAGGGCCTCTGATTGGTCCCCTATTTTAGTTATTTGGTTGCCTGATGCCTGGAATCAAAGTGAAATGCTTCTGTGGATGTAATATTTTCCTATGAGTTCACAAAAGAGAGTTCTAGGTCCATGGCCCAGTTATTTTTTACTACAACATTGATTCCATCTAGTATGGCGGCCTATAACTGCTGGACTCTGTTTTCCAATTTCTACACCATATCTCGCAGCTACCACAGAGTTTCATTTGCTTCTTGTTACCTTACTGCAGTAACTCATCGAGACTCCTAAAATTCAATTTACTCCTTTTTATATTTTTCCTCCCATTGGGAGACTTTTTCTTGCATGCTCTATATCTGGCTTTGGAGATAATCCTTTGGAGCATCATGGTGGGATTCTTTTGCACATGCCATGCCCTGCAACACCTGGATGGCTAGTTCATATTTTTTCATGGGTTTGTTTTTCTCTAATGAACTATACTTGACCAATGACTCCATCGCTACTCTACTCCTAGTTGTTGGTGGTGACAGCCTAAAATGGGCTTGCAATAGTATTTTTTACCTCCTAATTTGAGTGTTGGGAGATAGGTGATGATGTTTCCCATGACAAAATTTATTTATATTGCTCTACCTCCCCTATAGAATGGCTATGTTGGTATGTAGGCAATGGCATCTCCTGAGAAGGGCCTAAATCTACCTACTTTGTTGTTTCTATAGTTTGACAGCTATGGGATATAGGCACCTCTTTTTCTTCGTCGTCTTCATCTTCCTGTTGCTTAGTGGTTGCTTATGTTGTAGCAACATCTTCTTCATCATTTTATTGCTCATCAGTTAAGTCAGCTACAGTAAAATTTTCTTTGTTGACCAGTATAGCCTTATGCACTTCAACATAGTGAATTAGGGTTGATATCAACCCATGATGCCCTAACATCGTGACTGTGCCTACCTAGTATCGATTGGATTCATATTTTAGGGCACACATTAAATAATAGGGAATATTGATGTAATCCCCATGTAGTAGGTGATTGAGAAATTTGAATTGGTTAGCATTCAACCATGAATACTTGCCAGTGTAAGTGAAAACTTGAATCACTTGATCAAACAAATTCCTCTATAGGTTTGGCATATGGTATTTTGGTAACCCTACTTGTATTATCTGTGTTGATGGATATTCAAAAAATAATTACATGCATCATGCCACACTGTCATCCTTATAAGTTTTATCTTCTATGCATGGGATACCGGTCACCTCCATAATGTATACCTCTATGATTGGTATGACCAGTTCACACATTTGTACAACATCATATTCCATAAAGGATACAAATTCGTATGTCTTCGTAAGATCTTGGTCTTGGCTAACCAGCCAGTAATATCCCATCCGTCCGACAACCTCAAAATGGATCCTAACATCACCAATTATGCTTGATAGGTCTAGGGGCTCATACTTCTTTAGAGCGTGATTAGGTGAAGGTCCTCCCATGGCATTATCAGCTCTGTTTCTCTGTATTTTTCTATGTTGTAAAATAAGCACTGTTATTCTGGTTTAAAATATGTCAAAGCGTGTGATTGTATCTATGCATATAGGGCACCTATATTCTCATAATTAGTAGTAATTATGGGTAATATGTGTAATTAAATATAAAATCATGTGCCAGATTTAGATGGGTATCATTACAACCACTTCCTTCCATATGATTGGCACCACGTGGCATATTGTAGATTTGGGGTTTGTATGATTGGATATGAGTTTCGTGGGACGTGTGCTGGCACATTACATAGAATTTTTTCTTTATGAAAATTATGCACACACATAACAAAAAAAATGGTACATACCTGGATGGTGTTTCATGAATTATTATATGCAAATGTTAGTGATGCAATTTGAATGACCAATGCGTGATAACAATATCTCCATAATAAATGACTGGTGTGCATTTTTTTGTGTGAGGTAGTTGCATTAAAAGAACGTCATTGGGTACTATAATTTTATTATTCTCAAGGTCTCATGCAAAAAACTAAAGACCACATGGGATTTTTATTTTACCATGGGATGACACACGTCCCCCTTGGAAGTTGATTTATTTGTGTCTCGAGAGTATGCATAGGTCACCGATGGAAAGATGTGAACTTCTATGGTCAAAAACTAGAAAACAAATAGGTTTTGTCATTGAAAATAAAACAAACATACTTTGGTCCATAAAAATGGTTGATTTTGATCATGCATGAATCTTGGTACCGTCATGGCTTCGATTGCTCCTATTATGTCAAAGATAGAAGTTGTCACTGCGTTGGAATACAAGCATCTTTATTTGTGTGGAAGATAGGCATATTTTCTCTATGTTATAGATACAAGTGCCCTTTTGACTGGAATGCAAGCACCTTACTCAGACTAATGGGATACAGACATTGTCTATTGTTGTGAATATAGGCACATTTACTCTAACATTCTAGACACTGGCACCTACAAAAATATTTTTTTTACACTTGTTGTATATAGGAGATAGGCACCTCATGTGAATATAGGCACCTTCAAAATTTTGTGGATGTAAGTGCCTTTGTTGATTTTGGGATATAGGCACCTTCTCTTTTCTAGAAAGTCAACATCCGTTGGGTTGACCCACATATAGGCACCTTTCTTTGATTTGAATATAGGCGCTTCTCCTTGGTGACAAAGTTAGCATCCACTGCCTTGACTCGCATATAGGTATTTTTTTGTGAGGAGGTGAACACCTGTACACACGTCCAACTATAAGTGTTTCCCTCCTTGTGAAATTTTGGTGCTTTCTTCACTCATCTATCCTCCTAGAAAGTAGAAAAATTGCAGGGCAACATGGGCCTATGCCTGATAGGCCTAGTTTGACCCAATTGCCTATAGATTGCATTCAAGGTTGTGTGTCTTGCAAAAATAAACACACACATAAAAAAAAAATGAATCATGGTCTATTCTTTATAGGCCTAGGTTTCCCAGGCTGCCTACAGATTGCATTCAAGGTACGATTTTCTTGCAAAACAACAATTAAAACAAAAATAGAAAAACCTATGCTAATTTAAAAAAAACAAGAATATAAAATGTTTGTGTTTTATTTTTTTGTGGATGTATATGCATTCGTCAACTATTGAAAAAGAATTTTCATTGTAATGGGGTCTCCCCCATGCCTATTTCAGATCTGATCATGTGTACTGGCAACACATGATATGGTCGCAATCGGTGGTTGTTGACTGTCAATATAATACTGATCCATCTATGGTTTTAATATGGATAACACCATTATTGATAACCTTGACCACTTTATATAGGCCCATCCAACACCGCATGAGCTTCCCTTTTTGCTCCTAGAACCGAGAATCATAAAGCAATGCCCAATTTCCCTCTTTGAATTGTTTTGATCGTATGTGGTGGTCGTGCCATCGAACCCTCTACTTTTAAATGATCTATGTGCATTTTAGTGCATCCTACTGATACTTATTCAATTGGTTAAGCTACTAAATATTTTTCTTTTGCATAGCATCCATTTTTAAATTTAATTTTACAGTAGTCTGTAGGATTTTAATCTCGAACTCTATTAGCATCATGGCATTTTTTAATACACCAATTGGAATGGTGTAAATTCTGTGGTGGTCTTCCAGGTGGTGCGATATGCTCAAACTGCTTTTGATAAATGAGTTTCCCAATCCTTTCTATATTATTGTACCATTTTAATAAGAATGTTCTCCAACTCCTAATTTTTTACTTCCACTTGTATGTTTGCTTGTGAATGGTAGGGGTAGTTTTATTGTGTAAGATTTGATACCTCTGCATCAATTATTGAATCATATTCAAGGTGAACTGGGATCCCTGATCAGTGGTAATTTATCTAGGAACACTAAATCTAATAAAAATATATTCATATATGAAATTGGCTACAGTCTTCTCTTTCAATTCCTGCAGTGCTTCAACCCATTTAGTCACATAGTCAGTATGAATTAGAAATCAAGCAACACCAATACAATAATGATATAAAATAACAGTAAGCAAAGTAATACACAAATATTGCACAAATTAGATAAAACTCTTTATTATTATGGGTGGATCTCAAATGTTACAATCAATATGCCCCAAATGTGGGGTTTTACAATGCTTATGTTGATACAAAATTACAGAGACTAGGGTTCTCTAAAATCCTAGTTGAAAAGAATGGTTGGTGTCTTCACGCTTGTCTTCGATCCCAACAAGGTTGTGGGTGGGCTTGTATATCCTAGATAGGGCCACCCTAGCTTCAACAACTTCCAACAATTGTAATCCTTATACCTGCACACAGTCAACAACAACAAATATTAGTAATACTTGTGAGGGCTCCACTATGTGAGACCCTCAGAATAAAATCACTAACCCTAGATGTTGCAATAAAACTATAAATAAAAGCATAAGAATATAAAAATAAATGAACAGATTTATTACCTTATCAACAATGCTAACTTCCTATTTTCTATTTACGTAGATGATGTCAGTGATAGTTGCAAAGATGCCCTAATGATGCCAAAGGTCCACAAGGTTGTATATTTGGTGCATGAGATGCCCGGGGGTGCTCCAGGATGATCGAAAATGCCCAAAGGTGCTTTGATGGCTTCTGTGGGTGCTCGACTAGCTCTGCAGGGTGCTCAACTAGCTCTGGAGGGAATTCAAGGGTTAATGGAAGTGGAACAAAAACATATCTGGTTCACATGGGAAGGACGACGATCAAAGCGAAGTGCTATGAATGACGACAATGAGGGCAAGGATGAAAATGAAAGGGCTAGGGCTTGGGACCTTCTAAGAATTATTTGTGAATGAACGTCGATAGAATTCAAAGTAGGCTTCAAAAATCTCTTAAGGATGCTCAAGGTTTTTGGACTGTTAGGGGTTTGAGTCGTCAAAATGACTCCTCTTTTATAATATTCCCTTAGATATGTTAGGGTTTCGACGACACAATTTGAGTGACCGAGATTAAAACATGAGGAAGGGTGGAGATTAAATTTAGGCAAGTGGCATGGATTGATATGGATGTATGGTTGAGATTAAAACGTGGTCGAGGGCTAGGATTAATTCATATAATTAAATATATATATATATATATATATATATATATAATTATATGAATTAATCCTAGCCTTCGACCACGTTTTAATCTCAACCATACATCCATATCAATCCATAAAATATTAATATAAAATATTAATATAAAATATTAATATAAAATATTAATATTTATACATATATTAAGTAAATACACATATAGATATAAATAACGAACGATTGTGATTGAAGGGTACAAATGGATGACAAGTGGCTAGATTTTGGTTTCTACAATCATTATAAACCATAATATACCTTTTTTTTCCTGACTGTGGATTGATGGGCCCCATAAAATCCATTCCCCACTTATCAAAGGGTTCAATACGCACATGGGGTTGAAGTTACATTGATCACACTGGCTAACTTGTTTGGCTGCATATTTAAATAAAGAAGACCAAAAATATCTAGCCTACAAAACTTTAAATGCAGTCCTCCTTCCTACAAAATGACCACCACATGGTTCATCATGGCAAGACTTGATAATTTTTGTGGTTTCATTTTCTACAACATACCTTCACATGATTTGATCGGGCCCAATCTTAAATAGGATTCCATCAATCCTTGAGAAGGCTACACTCTTCTCTATCAATGTTTGAGCTTCTCAGGGTGAGAGTGCATAAGATACTTTATCGGTGGCTAAGTAACTAGCCATATCTACGTACCATGGAATCTATTCATCCAGATCAAAAATATGCTCATCTAAAAATCGATCCTCGATGGTTGTATGGTCTTGAGATATTAACTTGGAGAGAAAATTTGCAACATTATCCCTATCGGGTTTGTCAACAATGGTTACATCAAATTCCTACAATAGTAAAAGCCACCTAATAATTCTACCACTTACTACAAGTTTATTCATCAGATACCTAATGGTTGTATGACCTGTATGCACAATAATTTTATAACTTGTAATGTAGTGGTAGAATTTATTAATAGCGTGAACTACTGCAAGGACCTCTTTCTCCGTGATAGTATAGTTGAAATCAAAACCTATAGGATGTTTACTGACATAATAGATGGTATAAAAATCATCTCCATATTTATGTCCTAATGCTGCCCCTATCGCATTGTTAGATGCATCAGTGTAAATGTGAAAGGGGAGGGTCCAATTTGGACCTCTCAGCACAAGAGTAGTGGTCAATTTTTCCTTTAAAATCTGAAATTCTTGCTCACACTCACTGGTACAGACAAACTCAATATTTTTAGATAAAAATGTATGCAGAGGTTTGGTAGTTTTGCTAAAACCTTGGATAAATTGTCTATAATACCTAGCAAAGCCTCAAAAATTGTGGATATCTCTCTACGTTTGGGGAGTAGGTAAATTTTTTAATCACTTTGATTTTTTCATTTATCTACTTTGATCCCCTCCATAGAGATATGATGTCCTAACACTATCCTTTCTTGCATTAACATAAAACATTTTTCATTGATAAGGGATAGGTTTGTTTCCTAAAAATGTTGGAGTACTTTCTCTAGATTGACTATAGCTTCTTCAAAATTTTCATCGTAAACGGTGAAATCATCCATATATACTTTCATAGTTTATCCAACCATGTCTAAAAATATACTAAGCACTACCCTTTGAAATGTGGCAGGTGTGTTACACAACCCAAATAGTAAGACTCGATAAGAAAAAGTCCCCCATGGATAGGTAAACATGGTTTTATCTTGGTCTTCATCCTCTATTTGAATTTGGTTGTATCCACTAAACCCATCCAGGAATGAAAAATATTTTCATCCTGCCAAGGTATCAAGGACTTGGTCAATAAAAGGTAGGGGGAAATGGTCTTTCCTAGTGGCTTTATTTAGCATCCTGTAATCAACACAAATTCACCACTTATCATTTTTCTTGGGCACTACCACTAAAGGTGATACCCATTGACTATCCGATATAGGATAAATAAATCCAGCTAACAAAAGTTTTTGTAATTTAGCTTTGACAATTTCTTTCATTTTTGGATTTATTTTTCTTTGGGGTTGTCTTACCGGTCTTACATAATTTTCCAAATATATTCTATGCATGTAAACTTTGGGTGAAATCCCCTCATGTATTTCTAATCCCACGCAAAAGCAGTTTGATGTTTGACTAGTATGTCCTTCAATTTATCCTCTTGAACAGTTGATAACTCATTGTCAATGTTCAACACTCTGCCAGGTGCTACCTCTATTTATTTGACATGATTTTCCTTTCTACCTACAAGTGGGAATTCTAGATGAGGATGGGAGGTTTTGTTGCTATTGCACAATACGTCCCAATTTGGGGACCCACTTGGGGTTTTAGATTTAGTTGAAATTGTTGCTTGCATGAATATCTTTGAAAATTTGCTTACACCAAGTTTTTTTAGAATTTTGATCACATTGAGGTTTCGAAGTGGTTGATATTGTCACATCTTGAAGGTTGGATATAGTTGCAATGATTTGGATTGAATATTTTTGAATGCTTACACTTTAATTGCATTATTTCAAATTAAATGTTTCAAAAAATGCAAATTTCAATGGTTTTCCTAAAGTTAAAAAATTAAAATTCATTTTAGGGTTATTTTAATTCTTTTACTTTTACCCTAAAAATGATGCAATATTGAAATGGACATAACTAAAGCTAGGCAGATCTGTTTGAGCTAATTCAAAAATTTGTGGAAATACATGGATCTCGTCTTTACAATGGCACCAGATTTGCTGAACTTTAGACGTTAATATTTTCCAGAAATAGCAGTTTCTCGAATCTACCTGAAGACTTCTAAATGTAATTACTCATGAATTGTGATAAATGTTTGAGTATCATTTGCAGATTTAGATACCTATTTGGCCCTTTTAGAAGTGTGAAAATTTTAGTTAAATTCTAGAAACTTTAATTTTTTACCTATTTTTGCACTATGAGAAAATATCGTGATTTCACGAATGTCTTAATTTCGCGAGGAACAAAGCTTGGAAAGCTAAAGTAAAGAAAACTTTTATGATATCATGCCTTGTCTTAATTTTGTGAATTTCCTCATTTTCGTCTCTAAGTGGTCAAAACAAGAGAAATGGAGAAAAAGGTCACGATATCTCCCCTTGTCTTAATTTTGCGAATTTGCTCATTTTCTCTCTCTAAGTGGTCAAAACAAGAGAAATGGAGGAAAAGGTCGTGATATAATGCCTTGTCTTAATTTTGTGAATTTCCTCATTTTCGTCTCTAAGTGGTCAAAATAAAAGAAATGGATAAAAAGGTCACGATATCTCACCTTGTCTTAATTTTGCGAATTTCCTCATTTTCGCTCTCTAAGTGGTCAAAACAATAGAAATGGAGGAAAAGGTCACGATATCTCGCCTTGTCTTAATTTCACGAATTTCCTCATTTGCACTCTCTAAGTGGTCAAAACAAGAGAAATGGATAAAAAGGTCACGATATCTCGCCTTGTCTTAATTTCACGAATTTCCTCATTTTTGCTATCTAAGTGGTCAAAACAAGAGAAATGGAGAAAAATGTCATGATATCTCGCCTTGCCTTAATTTCGTGAATTTCCTAATTTTTTCTCTCTAAGTGGTCAAAACAATAGAAATGGAGAAAAATATCGCGATATCTCGCCTTGTCTTAATTTAGCGAATTTCCTCATTTTCGCTCTCCACTTGGTCAAAACAAGATAAGTGAACAAATGTGTCATGACATGGCCCCAAGACAATCACATGTCGTATTTTCGCTCTTATTAATTTTACTCTAAAATCTTTTGATTCCACCAAAGTGTTGGATTTTCAAGAAAATTTATTTCACACTATAAATTTTGATGGTTCCATTAAAATATCGAATTTTTGCGAGATTGAATTTTTACTATTTTTTTTAAATCCGTGAGCTTTTGCAATCCCATGCAAAAGGAGAAAATAATAAAGGGGTTTTCCAATTTCACGATTGAGTAATTCAAACAAGCCTTATATAAAAAGAGCATCATGACATTAAGAATGTAAAAGGAGATGTCAACTCAAACAACTCGAAAAGGCTAACGAAAATGAGAATTTCATGGCATAGTGACACGAGAGCATGGAGAAAGAAATAAAAATGATCTGGAATATGTTGAAGGAATAAAGCAAAATTCGGAAACCCTAATCAACATTAATTCATTAGAATAATTTTCTAGGCATTGGAGTTTAATATGGAATTTAATATTTTGCCCTAGGATTAAAGGCCAAAACCTTACAAATAATAAAAAAATTAAAATATTAAAAAGAGTTAAAAGAATAAAATCTAATGTTAAACCTTAGGGAATCATTTAATAAATTTAAAATCATTGAGTTTAATATAAATAATAGTTAAAATTGATTTTATATTGCATCGAAAGTATTAATTAGTGTTTTCATTAGGTGTTTACAGGTAACAAAATAGGAATATGAAGTGTCTAATGAGGAAGACGAAATGTCAGACCAATAAGACAACAAAAGAAGCCAAGCATAATACTAGTAGGTGAAATATTGAAGAAATTTCAGATGACAGCAAGTCATAGAAGATCTACAGTTACAAAATAGTTATAGAAGCAATTAGTACGAAAGGGTAACCGAATCAGTTACCATTGTAAATGATTGGATTTTGGATAATGTAAGGTTATAAATAGCCATTGAACCTTGATTCCTAGGATTGGATGCAATTGGAGAGATAGAATTTTAGACATTTCATTTTTTCTTGGTTAGTTTGAGGAGCATTTGTGCCCTTGTTATGGTATTTGGAAATTTGTGAGGACAATCACATGTAGCAGCCATTCTAAAACTCTGTAATTCCTGAATATTTTAATTCAATTTAAAATATAAATATTTTCAATGCAATCTGTGCATGTTGATGGTGTTTGCATTTGACTCTATTTTTATATTATGCTTTATTTCCCTTGAAGATGGCACCATCTTGGTCTTAGATTGTGTGATAACTGGTCAAGGCTAAGATTGGTTTAATTCAAAATTAGAGGCTTCAACAGGACCCTTGCAAAGATTTAAATTCACTGTGACTTGTTTAATTTTTTTTTCCTAACCCTTTCCTTTTGAATTTTCTTTGAAAATAGTTAAAATTAGGAGTAGATTAGAAAATTTTTATCTTTGAATCTTGATTTCATAATGTTGTGTTTTACTCCTGCAAGTTTCAGATAAATGAATGATTCTGATGCTTTGATGAATTTTGATGCTAAATGTTCATATCTACATGATTTACTATACAATTGAGCAAAGCCCTAAGTTCTTCTTGTCAAGACAAACAATTAATCAGAACCATAACTATTAATCCCCTTGTGATGGCTACATGAAGGCCTTGATAATTCTAGATATTTTATTATTTTACCTTTGAATAAAAAGATCAATAAGCATTATCAGGTTAGACCAACCTCACCTGAACCTTGGGGAGATCATGAATCTCCTTTCAAGATAGGGCATCCTGCATTAGTCTTAGTTGTTCGTATGTATTTGTTATCTAATAAATATATCACTCAACAAGAGGACTCTCCTTGGAAAAAGTGTGTTACGACTTTTTCTTCATCGGTGTCATACTCAATGACATCTAGAGCCATTATTGGTTGAAGCATCAACAAGGCATAAGTATTTAGGACTTTACAATTTGGTTCTCCCAACAAATTAGTGGACTATGTAGGTGGATAAATGATTAGGTTTTTGATATTCTATCCATCTGAGATCGTCATATGTCCATTGTCATATGTCCTATCCTACAACTTATATAAGCATCAACTGTGGCTAGCCAAGGTCTACCTAATATAAGTGGATAACCACCCAATCAAGATCTAGATTGCAACACTAGAAAATCTATTGGATACGCACATGCATTTACGATTACAGTAAAATCTTCCAGTATTCCCTCTAGGAGTACTGTAGATCGATCAACCAATCAAAGAACACTCTTAGTTGGCCTTATATTCATGAGTTGCAATTTTTGCATGGTTTCTTGAGGCATGACATTTGTGGCAGCCTCTATATCTACTAATGTGTTGGATAACTAGAAGCCTGTAATTTTGACTGTTAGCATGGGTTTCTTGGATCAGAGTACTTGGTATGGTAGGTGTTGTCTAACATGATATCAGCCAACTGACCTACCACATTAACTACTTTTTATGGTTTTCTTCCTTCTTTTTTTTGACATAACTCTCTTATGGCCTTCATTTAGATTTGAACATCTCTAATGGCCTGATAGAGGGAAATCATGACTATCAAGTTTTTTAAGCCTTCCATAATATCAAATTTTGGTTGTATTGGCTTCGTGGGTTCCTGTAATATTTTTGAAAAAGGTGGAACCCCTTTGTTTTTGTATTTTCAGCAGTTTTATTTTCTTCCACCTCTTTTATCATAGGTGGTTGTTCTTCTACCTCTAATTCTACATCCTCTTCCTCCACTACAGGAGGATTTGGATCTACACCTAATTTCCTACCTGATCTAAGTTGTACAAGATTACAATCTACTCTAATATGATACATGGGAAACATCTTCGTGTCTACCTGATAGGTGGATTTATTTATCCTATTTTTCAGATTTGGAGTTGGTTGTGCAGGTAGTTGAATTGGTCTTGAAGTAGGATGTGTAGGCAAACTAGGCTGCAATGGGGCTTGAGTTGTGTTTTATGGAGGTGAAGTCCACTCATTGTTATTCCTCCACTATGTTTTAGCTTACTGATAAAGCATCCATGGATAAGGGGTGTAAGGAATAGACCCTTGGGTGATATTTATCTAAATAGGTTAACCCCACCAGACCATGTTAGGTGGTTGATTTTGACCTTGGTTCATATAATTAGCTCCCCCATAAGGTGGTACTCCTCCTAGAATATTGTTTTTTTTAAAGCAAAAAACCCCTTACAGGGCCACCTTGGTCTAAGAGACCATGAACAAGGGGTTCTATACCATCAAAGTCATCTAAGAGTCATGCCCGACCCTGCCCGCACCAACATTATAAATTAGATTTGGGGTGCCCAATTCAACTTTTTGGTAAGGTGGATATTCAGACCTGGGACCTCCCTTGGAGGATTGTCGTCTCCTCTCCAACTCACCTACAACACCTGGGTATCCTGGCATATTGTTTCCAAATGGAAACAGTTACCAATTTCTCATGTTATCCATAAAATAGGTTTTTGCTACCTTAAGTTTCTCTTTGATATTTGCTATTTGTAGGCACAACCTCGTTTTATGATCCTTTTGATATATCACACACTCTAACTTTATTTTTTGGACACTCATTTTTAGGATGTTTTCTCCTACATTTTGGGTAAAATAAGGCTAGTGCTACTTCTTTTTTTAAAGTAGAAGTGTATCTAGTTGAAGTGCAAGAGATGATAACATATCACTCTTCATATCATCCAACATATTGGCTAGCTCTGCCTTAATTATGAAGGTTGTGGTTTTTGTGACTCAGTTGGTTGGTTTATCTTTTCTTCATGAATAATTCTCACACAATTT
This sequence comes from Wollemia nobilis, assembly GCA_028583015.1. Classification (NCBI taxonomy): domain Eukaryota; kingdom Viridiplantae; phylum Streptophyta; class Pinopsida; order Araucariales; family Araucariaceae; genus Wollemia; species Wollemia nobilis. Next base: position 649,207 of record JAQPPZ010000987.1, read on the forward strand.
TTGGATATCTGACATTTTTTATTGGTAAATATCCCCTCTCAATATCAAAATAAAATATTCTTAAGACTCGTTTGTAATACCCCTCAGGAATATGCTTCTTAAGGACTTATCTGAGATTTCCTCAATGAACATTATATTTCATGTAAAAAAGGTTACATTTATAGTTCTTTGGAAGAACTAGATAATAGCACATTATGGTTGCAAAAGACTATTCTCATGGGAGTTCTAACTTAATCTAGATGACTCATTCACTATTTTTAGTAAACTCTAACTTATTTTGCTATATGCCCTCAAAGCTAAACTAACCACTAACTTAGCAAAAGCTAATCTAAATATTAAATTAATACTTAGATATTTAGGACAATGTTGAATATTCCAACATTCTCCCCCTTGATGCTAAAGACACTCATGCAAGAGTTCTTTAAGCATCACAGAGTTGGAAGAAAATATTTCTCTTACGTTTCCTCCAATCTTGAATCAAGAAATCAGAATTTGCAAAATACTTGTGGTGGCACTCCTTCCACTCTTTATGTGGGATTTCCTACAAATGCTTGAGTGCCTTCTTTTGTTGATTAGATCCCCCTTCAACAAAAGTATCTCCTCTTGTGATTTTTAGCAACCACTCTCTTACATATTTATCATTATGGTCTTTAAACCATGCTCTCACATTTTGATCTTCTTTTACATCTTCAACACTAAACAATACTCCACATGAGTATTTACAATTAATCATCTCACATAGATGATTATACCATACAACTCTTTCACATATTTTCACACAAAAAATCACAACAAATATGGCCATATAATGACCAACTACATATGCAACATAAAGTTGCTCCTCACACAAATATTCTCTCAAAACAATGACTTTACAAGAATCCTTCTCCCAAGGAATTTTGAACACATCATTTTGATCCATGTGACCCAAGTTCTCCATCACCGTATTCTCTCCAAGAAGACTCTTCATCAAAGTTGTCTCAATGAGACAATGGCCTCTAAATAATGCCTTTGGAAAACATTCTCCTTTCTTTTCATTCCTACTCACAAAAAACAAATCATTAATCATAAAAACATTACCTTTAGTATGAGTAGATTTGGTGCTTCCCATAAAGCTATTTTGTAGCAGTTCTCCTTCATTGTATGGTGCTTCAAGATCAACCATCAACTCTTCACTAAGAGTTCTCCTCCTTTGTTCAATCCATGTTGGTGTGTTGAAACACCATTCATTCAAGCAATCATACATAGTTGCCTTTTCAAGACAACTCTCTTTCTGCAATGTAGTCACTCCAAGTGAGTGATCTTCATCCATGAGTGATGTTTCCTTTGCCATTACGACAAGAAAATCAGCAATCTCATTTCCATTTTCTGTTTCTATCCCATTTGCCCTCTCACTTTCCATATACCAAATGAGAGAGTCTTGTGTGTTCTTTTCTTCACACAACACATCCTTCACCCTTGATGAGTGATCTTCAAACAAGAAGCCTATCACTTCCATCTCCTCTTCATCAAACTTTTCTTGTGGATCAACATCCCACATCACTTCATTTGTTCTTTCAAGAGAGCACACATCCATTCCAATTGAATGGTCTTCAAGCCAATGATCATCCATGAACATTGCTTCTCCATCATCATCTTCTTTATTCTCCTTCATGAGAATTGTAGATGCATTCTCCATAATACACTCTTCATTTATCTCCTCCATGAGACATTCTTCATCATACATTTCACTTTGATGGTCTTCAAGCAAGGAACACTCCAATGTGAGTGTTTCTCTTCCTTCATCTTCAAAGTCTTCTTCCACTTTTGAGTGGTCTTCACTACAAGGTCCTTGAGCAATTGTATCTCCATTGAGACATCCATCCTATTTGCTATCAATGTGAATGCTTTCCAAGCATGCCATTCCTGCAAAAAAATTATTAGTACAATTTTTCTTTTCATATTTTTCTCCTCCTAAAAGAAATAATTGACTATTACAATTTTCCATGCCATTACAAGACATGTCTGCAACTATGGGTGTCTCACAATAACTCTCTCCAATGAGAGCTATACAAGGCTCCTTCGCCTTCTCATCCTCTTCTCCATGAAGGGATTCCTCATCTTCGTCTCTCTTCTCTTCAAGAAGTTCATCATCACTCTTTTCTTCAAACATGTCTTCCTCTTCAAGGAAGAATTCACCATCATAAGAATGTATGTCTTCATATGAGTCTTGAAAAGACTCTTCAAAAACTCCTTCAAAAGGATCTAATTCAGAAACTTCTTCAAGGAAGCAAGGCTCCTCCTTGATTAAACAATCTTCATGATTGTCACACATGGCTTTATGGGTGTCCTCATCAAACCCATAAGCATCCTTCAACACTTTCCATGCCATTGTAGCTGATCTACAATTGGCTATGAGAGGAAAAACATTATTTTCCATTCCTCTCCTCAAATCCATAAGAGCTAAGCAATTTGCATATTGTTGCTCCTTCTTCTCTTTTCTCTTCTCACCTTGTAGCTTGCTCCAAGAGGGTTCCTCATAGCCTTCTTGAACTATATCCCATAAGTCTTGAGCCTTCAAGAAGGTCTTCATCATTATGCTCCAAATAGCATAATTATCTCCATTGAATTTGGGCACTTCCAATTCTTTATACATGGTGGCCATTCTGCAATCCACCACTCATCAATATTCCACCTAGCTCTCAGCCACTCCTTTCCTGTAGACTTTTGATATACTTATCTAAAAATCCACTAAATTTCAGAAGCAAATTCACACAAATGAGAAATATGTGATCAATTTACTTTTGCCCTTTCTAGATCTTAGAGTGTTTTTGAGACAACTTCAATGTTTTCACATAAATCAATCCATACAGCTCCAAAATTTTTGAAAATTAAACTCTGTATTCCTGAGACAATAATCTGAAAACCCTCTAAATTTTGGAAGAAAATTCACAAATGTGAAAAATATGTGATCATTTACTTTTTCCCTTTTTTATCACAATTTCGGATCTAGGATTTTTGAAGAAAAAATAAATATTCACACAAATCAATCAATACAGATCCAAATGACCTGAAATTTTTTCTGAATTATTATTTTATCTAAATAATATTTCTCCCAAAATTTGAGAAGCAAATACCCTGTATTCCACCTTATACAACCATTTTATTGAAAAACTCAAAATGCTAATAAAATCCGCAAATTAGCTCCAAATCACCTAAAATTTTGACAGCATCCTATTGATACAATTATCTAACAACCCTAAAAATTTCATAATAAAATACCTCAGGATGCATGAGATATTAATGATTTACTCGAGCTCTTCCTTGCAACTCTGCTGAGTGTTGGCCACTTGAGTTTCTCTAACAAAGTGCGTGCTTCAGATCTCTTCACACCACTCTCCACAGGTTTTGATCCATTTGAGAAAACCTGCTCTGATACCAATTGATATTTCCTCAATGAACATTATATTTCATGTAAAAAATGTTACATTTATAGTTCTTTGGAAGAACTAGATAATAGCACATTATGGTTGCAAAAGACTATTCTCATGGGAGTTCTAACTTAATCTAGATGACTCATTCACTATTCTTAGTAAACTCTATAACTATTATTCTTATCAAAAATGGTACATTTACCCTCATAAAATAGCAACTTATAGTTCTTCTCTAACATTTGACCAACACTTAAAATATTGTGTTGGAGATTAGGTGTGTAATAGATATCACTTACTTGTTTCATACCTTCTTTTGTTGGAACCTCCATGACTCCAATGCCTTCAACTGCCAAGGACTTGTCATCTCCCAATTTGATGCATGGGTCCATTTGAGCAAACCTTCTCTAATACCAATTGATATTTCCTCAATGAACATTATATTTCATGTAAAAAAGGTTACATTTATAGTTCTTTGGAAGAACTAGATAATAGCACATTATGGTTGCAAAAGACTATTCTCATGGGAGTTCTAACTTAATCTAGATGACTCATTCACTATTCTTAGTAAAATATATCACTATTACTCTTATCAAAATGGTACATTTACCCTCATCAAATAGCAACTTATAGTTCTTCTCTAACACTCGACCAACACTTACAATATTGTGTTGGAGATGAGGTGTGTAATAGATATCACTTACTAGTTTCATGCCTTTTTTTGTTGGAACCTCCATGAATCCAATGCATTCAACTGCAAATGACTTGTCATCTCCTAATTTGATGCATGGGTATCTTGGCATATTATTTCCAAATGGAAATAGTTACATTATCACCCAACTTTGCATGGGGTGATATTTGCAAATTAAAGTTAAATATATCCCAATAGTCTTCCAATGATTCTTCCTCTTTTTGGGACATATCCAGGACTTCTTCCCTAACATCCTATGCCCTAAAAAAAATTTGGTATTGGTCTAGGAAGATTTTTTTCATATATTCCCAGGTTGCAATGTGTTTGTTCTCCAAAATGATGAACCAACGTAGTGTTGAATCATCTAGTGTAGAGGGAAATAATTTCAGATTTTGGGCATATGATTTGTAGTCCACTGACCTACATAATACATCAAATTTAAAAAGGAATAGGTTAGGATCTTCAGTTGGAAGTCCTCTAAAGGTGGGAATATGGGTGGGAGATATGTGTTTCATCTTGGTTTCAACTCTTACTTCCTTAATTGGAAAGTCAAAGCTGGTTGAAGCTTCTTCATTTTTTGTCATATTTTTAGGTAATGTAGGTTCTACACCTTTTGCTTCTAGGGCAGCTCTCAAAGCTTCACACTTGTTTCGTTTATCTTCTAAAAGTATTCTTAGGTCAACATTTGAAATGGTTCCATATTCAACTAGTTTCCACTATTGAATATTCAATAAATCTTCCTCAGATTGGATTCTTTCAAATAGATGTACTAAACCAAGGTTTGAAATTAGTCCTCCATAAAAATATGTTTACCTTAAATGGTGAGAATAACTTTATTCAAATATTAGGTGACTACACCAATGTACTACTAGAAGAGATGGTATCTTATTTTTGGGATTTGTTCAAGATATTTCAAAAGGAACTTTAGAAGTTTTTTCAAGTATTTGTGGAGTGATATATTTGCTTTTCATAAAATAGTCGTTTGGTCCTCTTAATCATGGTGGACTCATACAATATCAGTGTCGCAAAACATAATATTATAATACAATCAACCTTGGGTCATGTGTGGCCCATGCCAACCCTTATACAATATAATAATATATCCCCAAATATTTATTCCTAGGTACCCTACCAATCAGGTAGAGAATCTATGGGTAACCTAAGCTAAACTATAAGTTTTAGGTTTGACTGACCTATAGATTTAAATACTGCAGTTGGAACTCTGCGACAACAGAACCAAAATGGTGAGAAAAAAATATATTTTTGAAAATAGTTAATTTTGCTTCCATTTAATTTCATCAATCTAGGAGATTGTAAGCTTGTTGAGTACTAGTGCAAAATATATGCCTGTAGTAAACTAGATATGAGTCCTATGTGTCACTTTGGTTTGGTGGGGGGTGTGTTGTTTGTGTAGTTGAGGTGCATCCAAACTAGTAGAATTTAAATGCAGGAAAAGATATCTAAACTATCATTATCAAACACATGACTGAAATGAAAGTTACAAAAAAATAAACATACAGTTGAAAGTAAATTGCAGAAAATTAAAGACACTTTGCATAATTGAATAAAATAGAAAATTACAAAAATTAAACACACGGTGCTGAATTAAATAAAATAGGAAAACACACTTATAGAAATAAAATAACATAAAATAAATGATGACAGTAAAAAAAATAGGGGAGGAATATTGCCTGGAATGGGCCTAAGCTCCTACAGACATCTATCAGGCTAATTCACACAGTCATTCTCTGAATGCAGAAAATAACAGAACACTCAAGCTTTTTATTTATTTTAGTACATGTTGGTCCAAAATCTGCCACAGGAAAGGATTTTATAATTGCACCCTAGACCCGGCCAACATTGAAAGGCTGGAAGCAAGAAATGGCTCCCAGACCAATCTCCAGAGTGGGCTGGTTCCCTCTACTATTCTAAAATTGGGTTTAAGATAAGGGTTGCTGGAAAGAGATCTAAAAGGTTGCAGAAAGAAATGGAAATATGGCCACAGGCCGAAGTGATGGGATCGAAAAATAACAGCAGGAAATTTAAAGTGCAGCAACAGCAAGCAATAAAAGTTATCAACCTAACTTTCGCACGATGTACGTAGAGAAACCCTCCAAAATCACATTCCAGGAATCATACTCTCACGGAAGTGCATAAATCCAATATGCAGAATTTAAATGCAACAGCCATGAAGACATACAAATGCTATTAGAAATGCAACATAAACAGAAAGGAAATCACTCATGCAAACGCTTGAAACATAGAAGCCAATCCTTTATTCCTGCAAATGCACTTCAGTTTCTAGCAGCAAGTTTTTCCAACCTTTGCAAATGAAAATTACATTGGTTTTTATAGAGGTCCGTCCTCTTTGCAGCATTAAATAATTAAAACCAACTTCCTCGTGATCTACAATCATGCGAAGGAAACGAGGAAGATGATCCCCTTAATTGCAGTCTCGAAGAAATAAAAATTAAATTCCATGAAACGCTTGCGGCCCTTCATTAAATTCGATTCTTTGAATATGCGCATGAAAAACCGTTGAATTAATCCACGAATGGCAACTTCGAACCAATAAATCCTTCAATTTTGGTGGCTTGGGCGCTTCTTTGACCTTGAATGCATTGGAAATCCTCAAAGTATTTAATTTTGGATTGCATTTAATTCTCGGAACTCACAAAACTGCATTGGGCCACAGCTTAAGCATGCATAATTAATAATAAAAATTAATGTGGCAAAAATGCCAACATTCTTGGCGGCTCGCGGGGTATACAGCTCGCTGTATGCAAGAATCCAGGCCTGAATCCATTGGGCACAGAGTCATATCAGAACAGAAAGCTGGCTGCGGTGATACATCTTAGTGAACTGCTGCAATACTCTTCTGCTAAAAAGCTGAAACTGCAAGAACCTGCACATAACTGGTCATGAAACAAATGGAGTGGGAGGATGGAGTGAGATCTTGCGATTGCGCAAGCGGTGACTGCAAATGGAATGGTAATATAATAGAGTGATGAAATGGGTGAAAGTGATACGGTGAACATAGTAGCAGAATGCGGCTGTACTACCGGCTGCAATGAAAATGGAATGAAAGTAAATGAACTAATGGAATGGAAATGGAAATATGAAGGCTGTGGAATTAAAATGAACTGAACTGTAAATAAATGCGTAAAATGACATAACTTAGAAGAAAGGGATAAGAAGGGACGGGAATAATAGAAATGGGGAAAAGAAACAACAGCCGTGGCTTGTTTTTTTTTTACTACAAAAGAAAAAGAAGAAGAAGGAGGAAGATGAAGAAAGGAAGGAAAGAAAAAGGGAAGGGAAAGGAAGAATTTTCTAGAAAGCCACCAACTGCTGGGAAAAGAAAAACAAAATAAAAACAAACACCTACGGCTCGCATGCAAAAAGAGCCGAGATGAACAAATAAAAACAATACCACTCTTTTTTTTGTTTTTTCTCTTCTTTTTTCTATATTTTTTTGTTTTTTCAAAATACTATATACAATAATGCACGACATGATTGGCATGTCGCCACCAGACATCCAATCTCAGAATGTTATCCGGTAAATCTGCAATGTCCCGACCAGATCTGATCATACTTAAGTCGGTCCTTGAAATCGGGCTGGCTCCTTCCTGAAGTTCTCCATGGTGCGAATAGGATGCAATGCGACAAATTATCCTTCTTACTAGTACCCATATGGAGGACTTCTTCAGGTACCGGATGTAGTGGCTGGAACCAACACCACCACTTTGCAGACTTTACTGGCTGTGGGCTGAGTACAGGCTCCTCTAACTCCTTGATGTGATCACAGGGCTCTTCAAGTGAGAACTCGGATTCTGGGATCTCCTCAGACTCTGGAATTTGCACTTGTTCTTCTACTTGGCCCATATCTTGATGAAAACTGCAAGCAACCATATTGTTCATTGCTGGAAAAGTGCTTGCATGTTCCAATCCTTGACTTTGGACGAGATCTGTCCCTTGAGCTCCACATGACTGCATCTCAGGGATCTGGCATGAATGTGCAGGGTAAACAGGAGCAGTAACCACCGGAGAAGGTAATGGAGTTTCTCCCCACGGTAATTTTCCTGATAAGAGCAACAACTGTTCCGCTCGCACTGCTTCCTCAAATATTTGTGGGAAGCGTTGTTCACCTGACTGCAGCAAAAAGAGACCTATGTCAGAGTTAAAAGCTCGAACATAAAAGAGGTGGGCTTGGGTGGGTGATGGACGGATCTTCTCTGGAATTCTCTTCCAACTTATTAAAAATCGGACATTGAAGTCCGTGATGCTTTCTTGAGGTGCTCTCTTGATGTACATGAAAAATTGGTAGAGATCCAAAGAACTGTAGAAAGGATCTTCATCAAATCTTTTGATCAGTGCTCCCGCTAGATCATCCCATGAGCTGATGCTTTGACATTTGAGCAGTCTGTACCACTGCAATGCTCTTCCTTCCAAAGACTGAACCAGAAGTCGGATCATGACATCTTCGTGTTATATGACATGGATCATGGACAGAATAGCAATATCTTCAACATGTGTCAGAGCCATGCCTTCGGTACCATCATATTTTGCCAGATTTTTCAGGGCACCTTCGGGAATTTCATGCCGAACTTGCGGATTCGAGAGGGCCGGGATCATCCCATCTAGAAAAAACCCTCGCCCTTGTGGCAGTGGTCTCATGGAATCACGGCCATCGCCATTAAGTCAGAGTCGCCAGATGAACATTCTTTGAATTCTTTTTTTTTTTTTTTAAAACAAAAACAGGCGTCCACGAACAGATCTTCAACTCAGCAAAGTCGCCAGATGAACTTAAAAATCTCCGCTGTGAGGCCAAGACAGCTCATCAAATCTTGAGACCTCCGGGTGTTAAAACGTGCCAAAACTGTTGGCACCGGTGGGGTTATCACTTTGGAAAATTATGCGTATCCCACCGATTATGAATTCTTGGAGACAGAAACAGTCTGTCCCACCGGGCGTGCCAAAAACTGTTGGTCCAAAATCTGCCACAGGAAAGGATTTTATAATTGCACCCTAGACCTGGCCAACATTGAAAGGTCGGAAGCAAGAAATGGCTCCCGGACCAATCTCAGAGTGGGCTGGTTCCCTCTACTATTCTAAAATTGGGTTTAAGATAAGGGTTGCTTGGAAAGAGATCTAAAAGGTTGCAGAAAGAAATGGAAATATGGCCACAGGCCGAAGTGATGGGATCGAAAAATAACAGCAGGAAATTTAAAGTGCAGCAACAGCAAGCAATAAAAGTTATCAACCTAACTTTCGCACGATGTACGTAGAGAAACCCTCCAAAATCACATTCCAGGAATCATACTCTCACGAAAGTGCATAAATCCAATATGCAGAATTTAAATGCAACAACCATGAAGACATACAAATGCTATTAGAAATGCAACATAAACAGAAAGGAAATCACTCATGCAAACGCTTGAAACATAGAAGCCAATCCTTTATTCCTGCAAATGCACTTCAGTTTCTAGCAGCAAGTTTTTCCAACCTTTGCAAATGAAAATTACATTGGTTTTTATAGAGGTCCGTCCTCTTTGCAGCATTAAATAATTAAAACCAACTTCCTCGTGATCTACAATCATGCGAAGGAAACGAGGAAGATGATCCCCTTAATTGCAGTCTCGAAGAAATAAAAATTAAATTCCATGAAACGCTTTGCGCCCTTCATTAAATTCGATTCTTTGAATATGCGCATGAAAAACCGTTGAATTAATCCACGAATGGCAACTTCGAACCAATAAATCCTTCAATTTTGGTGGCTTGGGCGCTTCTTTGACCTTGAATGCATTGGAAATCCTCAAAGTATTTAATTTTGGATTGCATTTAATTCTCGGAACTCACAAAACTGCATTGGGCCACAGCTTAAGCATGCATAATTAATAATAAAAATTAATGTGGCAAAAATGCCAACAAGTACAAAGATACAATTTTATTTCAGAAGAATTTAAGGATTCTTCACTTCAAGGATGGCCTACATTTTATACAGAATGTATTCATCCCCTATTACAAATTTAGACTGTAATAATTTTATTCATTCTAATGTGATTTGATATGATGGGTGCACATAAATTTATTTAATGCTAATAAAAGAGAAGTCACACTAAAATTAATCCTTGTGGGATAATCATAGTGCTCCCTATGCTTCCATAATAATATACATCTAATTTTATACATGGTCTTCAAATTTCATAGTCAACATGCATGTTTTTTTATTTCGTTGGATACACACATTGTTCAGCCTGTTGCTAGAAAACAGATACCTTTTTGGCTTGTCATTGAGATAAAGACATCATATTTACCCTTTTCTTATTCACTAAAGGTTATCATTTTTTGGTCATTGAATAGTGAGTGTTTTTTCTATCATCAAAAGACAGACATCGCCTGACCTATTTCCAGGAGATAAATGCTTGTCCTATTCACTAGGAGACAAGCACTTCCTTTTCATTGGGATATAGGCATCTTCTAGCCTATGATCGGAAGATAGGTACCATACCCTAGCATTTTGAAATACCTTACTCCTTTGCCACTATCATCGCTTTATCACCAACCATTCCTTAATTGTGTTATGAAAGTTATCAAATGCCAAGTCCATGTGGGACCTTGATTGAAAGGTGCAAAAAAACGATAAAGTACTGCAACTGTATCGCTCCAAATTTTTCGCATCCCTACCTTCAGGCTATTGGATCCGTCCTCGAAAGGAGGATGGGAAAAGGATGGTGCGGTACCTCGGACGAGAGGACTTTACGAAGGTCCCGCCTCTCAAGGGAGGTGTGTTTTGGTGATTTTTCGACAGATGGTGGGTTCACCGGGAAACATTTGGCGACAGTTTCCACGCCTAGGTTTTTGGAATGTGTTTTGATGAGTTCGTTTTATCCTTAAGCATTCATCCTAGGTTTGGCCGAATGAATCTAACTTAATCTATATGAAAATGCAATTTAAATGAATACGGCAAACAGAGTAGAAAGCGAGAAAAGAGAGAATTTGCGGGAGGCCAATGGAGATTACCGATCCGGAAGTCGAAGAAGTTTCGATGCTTGAAGCGGTCTGGATCGCTCTGAGATTCGACAGAATCACCGCAATCGACAAAATCGTCCAAGCCGACGGGATCGTACGCAATCGACGAATTCGTCAGAGACCTACAAAACAGAAAATAGGTGCAAAATGCAAGGAATTCTACTGTGCAAACAGAGGCAAACTACATGAAATTGCAATATGAATACTGAACGATATTAAAAAAATGGAATTTAAAGCAAATTACGGTACTTTAATGGCAGAATATGATCTTAACATGCAATCTAGACTAGATGGGTGAACTCCAGATGCAGACTAACATAAAAACTGAGTAGCTGATCTAATTTATAGCAGAAAATGACAAATAAAAGGTCGAGAAAAGCAAACTCCAAGCACTGATTGCCTCAATGTGGACTATAGTCGAGATCGTCTCGCATTAGTACGAAATCGTCTCGAATTGTACGGGATCGCCTCCGATCTTGACAGGTTCGTCGACGGCGATAGGTGTTGGCTCCGGTTGAAAATTGGTGATGTACCTGCAATAAAAATACTATGGAACTAGTGTAGAAGCAACATTCAGATGTCTTGACGTAGAGGGATTCAACTTGCAGATAAAATTCAGCCAGGGGTTGGGGAGGGAATGTCCTAGAGTTTAAATAGGCATAGGGGAGTTGTTGGGGGGTTGGAGATCATCCCAATTTGGGAGATCTCCAACGGGGAAGAGGTCCCAACGGCGCGGACACGCTTCGCCCGAATTGGAGACCCGTTGGAACAGAGTCTATCTATGCAAATTTAGTTTTGCGACAAAATCGTACGGACGTTCTAGTCCAGGACGAAATCGTCAAATACGGGGCGATATCGTACGATCGGCGACGATATCGTCCAACGGTCAAAACAACCTCTAAAAATGGCACGGAAAAAGGGGAAACGGGTTTCTCGGCGGTTAACGGGCGGTTTGGGAGGTTAAATTTGAATTTAAATTTATTTACTAAGGTGAATGTAATTATTCCAATTTGACTGCGCCAATTTTAGGGTGCTACATTTTGCCCCCTCTTTAGCGAATTTTTCGAAGAAAATGCGTTAAAGAAGATTTCTTCTCGATCTACGAGAAAGCAAAAATTATTCCCATTTTTAGGCGACGATTCTTGGTCGAATCGTACGACAGCTTACTATGGTGCCCCCTCCGTGTTTTTACCCAAATCGAACGTTTGAGGTAAAAACGCGGAAAAGCAAAATTAATTATTGTTGAATAAAATTAAGAAAAATAGGGTAAAACCCTAATTCATTGTTACTGTTCATTTCTTGTTTTAGAGCTCTGGAGCAAAAAATGGTTGAGACGACGCACAGATCTGCAGAGGTCCGACGCGGTCTACGGGTAAGGGTCTAAACTCAATTTAGATTGATTTAAGTTGCTTTTACATGCTTTTTAAGTGATTTTTAGATGAATTTGGAGCATCGCGGCCGTTTTTGGCCGTCGACGTCGTCGGGACGAAATCGTCTCAATTTCGGCAATTTCGCCCGAGGGCAAAATCGTCGAAAGGGGGACGATTTCGTCAAATTAGAGACGATTTCGAACTACGAAATCGGAGACGATTATGCTCAAATTTGGGACGATATCGTCCAATAGTGGGCGATATCATCAATTGCAAAAAATTGATCTTTAAGTTGCATTATTGATTATTGGAATTGTTTATTAATGATTGTTTGTTGTTTTGTTGTTTATGTTTGCAGAGAGGATTACTAAAAGGCAGAGAGTGGAAGTACGGCGGACTGAGAGACGACTTGGCCGCTCTCACCCAGGCAGAGCGGGATCTGCGGCACGGGCCGGATTGCGGCATGTGGCGAGAGATGCCGCAGGTTTCCACGAGACATGGGGCTACGACGGCCCTAGCGAGAGAGATGGTATCCGGGGTCTTCATGCTTTCGGCTACCGATAGGGGAGATGACTCCCACATTTGGAGGATGTATGGAGGATTTTGAGAATCCCCATACAAGGACGGATGATCACACCTACGGCCAATCAGGGCCACGCGATGGGACGGGTGTGCGGTGACCCGAGCTTCGCCCTGGAGAAGGGCGGAGTTAATATCGAGACCTTGCGCCGGATGCAGGGCATCTAGACTGACACGGGTTCTGGTTGGAGTAGTTGGTGGACTTCTGCTGTGCCACCAGAGCGGGTGCAGGGTGTCGTGGATGCTCGCAGATGTGATCTGCGACATGCGGGACCACGACTACAGGTTTGCTTGGGGCAGCTTTGTACTATGTCGGTTGTACGGGATCCTTTACGGGGTCGTGTACAAGGGCGGGCGATGTCTGGTGATGACATCGCTACTACGAGGTTTGGTGCTTGGGAGCACATTGCGGTGCGGAGGCCGGTAGGGCTTCCAGGCGATAGGGGTAGACGGGGAGAGGCTCCGAGTCTTCTCCTGGTGGCTTCAGAGAGGGTCACAGCAGCAGATCGATCTTTCGATGTCCCGGAGACTCTTTGGATGACCTTGTCCCGGACCGGATCACCTGGAGGCCGTGGAGGCGGCATCCGGGGGTGGGCGGAGGATGGACGGGGAGGCGGCTCGCATCGGGGCGAGTCCGTTGGTCGAGGATGGAGAGGGGAGAGGTGGAGCTCCACCGCTACGACCGAGTTTTGTGATAGTTCGGTCTACGGCGGGGGATCCCATCTCTCGGGGATTACGAGTTTTCTCGGACCGTCTGGGATAACACCACTGTTAGCGGGGCTCCAGACATGCAGCAATTCTGGAGCCAAGACTCAGATGATGCCCCCATCCAACCAGTGAATGGAGACGACACAGGAGTATCCGACAGCTACGATGCCTGTATGCGAGGCATCCGCCCTCCTCGGATGACGAGGGCACGAGGGTCCGATCCACGCGGTCGTGCGTCGGATAGGGAGGCGGTGCCGGGCGGTGATAGAGGCAGCCCGGGGTCACGGCGGGGAGAGATCGAGAGGAGGCCACAGGCACGGGAGCGGCCGTGACGAGAGAGAGAGGGAGAGGAGGGAGGCGAGACCCCCATCTCCACTAGAGGCCACCATCGCCCGATAAGGGCAAGGGCGCGGACACGGGAGAGAGTAGCGAGATGGCTACTCTCGGGCGAAGAGAGATCATCTGCGGACTCGGGTGCGGACACTACGGGATGCGGCCGCACAACACCAGGCTGAGGTGTCGTAGCTGCGAGACGAGAATGCACGTCTTAGGGCACGGGGTGGAGGGGTGAGCACTCAGGAGCTACTGCGGTCGGTTTCTCAGACCGCATTCTATCAGGCGCTATACTACCAGGCGGTGTCGGAGGGCCAGAGGGTACAGTTGTCGGCTGCCATAGCAAATCCGATCAGGACAGGGTCGTCGAGGAGCTCATCCCGATCGACGACGAGGACTCGTAGTACCACACATACTGCGATGGGACCACCTCGTCCTCCGTAGGGCGGGGGGAGGAGATGAGGTGAGAGCTCTAGGGGCTCTCGAGACACTGCTCGGAGGACACTTGATTGAGTATGCCAAGATATGGATTGTGGCATACCAATCTATACGATATGATGTACATATATATTTTTGAGATATATATATAGATGAGATATATTTTTTTGGTCATATGACTTATGTTATGAGTATATTGATGATGCTTTGATGTTTTGATTGATTGATTTAATAATCGGATGTAATTATGTCGTTGGAAATATTATAATTTAAATGTCATGCTGTAATATTGATGAAATAATCTGATGTAACAAATTGGTTGTTTGTGATGCAATGATTTGATAAAAGAAAAGGGGACTTTTAACAATAATTTCAAAGGACATTGTCGCTATTATAGACCATTTCATGGAGTCGCTTCTCACTCGGTCGTCAAGCTAATCCCATTTATAGAAATATTGTGAAAAGTGAAAGAGTGCTTAAGAGACTTGTCTTAAGACTTTGTTGTGATGATGCAAATGATGATGATGATGATGGTTTGTTTTCAGATTTCCATAAAATATTATGCATGAAATATTTGTAAAAAATGATTTTTGCTAGGCATAAATTCCTAAGTGTGATAAAATTGTTGAATAATTCCTTAGGAATTATACCGTCATTACAAAATTGGAGGTTGACATAATGACATGAAATAATGAAAATGTGCATTCTTTTGAAAAGCAAAATTTGTGTAATAAAATGAAGTCATATGGTTTTTATGAATTTTGATAAATGAGGGAATAAAAATTGTTACAATGGTTTGCGCTAGGCATAGAATATGTAGGTATAGACTTATACCATCATCGCGGAAATCAAAGAAAATAGATAGTTTTATTGCATGATTGATTTTTGATGAACAGAAAATATGAAAATGAGGACTTGCGCTAGGCATATAATTCCAATTTTGGTTTTAGAATTATACCATCGTCGCGAAAGTTGATATGATATGTATGATATGTTTTGAAAGAAATTTGTGATTTTTCTATTATATAGTTGTCTTTTTTTTTTTAAATAATTGTACTTGATTATTCCAAACAAGTTGCAAAAAAATAATATTTCAAAGTATTTTGAAGACAAAAAGTTAGATTTATAAGGAATCCCATGTGCATATGTGCATTCATTTCCGATCTTGATTTATCATAATGATAGACAAAATCTCTCAAATACAAATGTGTGTGCAATTGTATGGTTCAGTTACCAGGTTTGAGCAAGATACTATGATACAAGTGATTTAAAGAAACCAAATAAGTGTTCATTAACCATGATGTAGATGCATATAACCATATTAGACTACTATGTAGATTGGATTATCAAGAGCTAGCTAATCCATAAGCAGACATAGGTCTCGTACAAAAGAAGGTCGCTAATGTGACAGACATATCGCCACGCTAGGAGTTACCCAAGGCCAAGCGAGGTTGGGCACAAACCACCTGTTATGGGGCTTACCTCACAGTTTTCGAATAATTGAGAATTCCAGGGATTCAAGCTCATCAACCCTTCTTTTCTTTTAAAAGGGTAGGGAAAGGGATTTTATTGCTTTCTTGCTTTTGCTTTCTGTATTTCTTTTGCTTGATAATGCTTGGAACATTGCTGAAATAACATTTTTCTTTTCTCTTTTTCTTGAATTTTTTCTTTTCTTTTCCTTTTTCTTTTTCTTTGCTAGGGATACTTGCTCAGATTAGCTGTAGAGCAAGGGATTTTTATTCTGGGTAGGGGTGAGCTTGTCCTTTTGCCAATTCTCAAAGATTCTAGACCATGTGCATGATAGGATAGCAGGGGAAACTTTTCACCCAAGAAATCGGTTCTACTATGTAGCAAAACATGGAAATTACAAATATAATCATTTTATTGTGAAAAGATGTGCTTGGTTTAAGTAAATAACAAGATCAATTCTCTATGCTCAAACTTTATTTAATTGAATTTTGTGGACTTTGATATAAGAGAGATGAGTAATCATGCCGAGATAAAATCAAGATATTTATTGTTGTGAGTGTGCAAGTGAGGGATGCCAAATAAATGCTAATTGTATCCAAAATAAGTTGAAACATATAACTGCAATAATTGTAAGAAAATATATATACATGATTTTTTTTAGAAGTTGGGAGAATGTTGACTCTCTCTTTCTTCTGTATATTGTTTTGGTTTCGAAAGAGTCAAGCATATAGCTGTTTTTAGATTTTTATTTAGATTTTTGTTTTTGAGCAAAAAGAACTTAACAAGTGCTTTAAATAAATGCAATAGATAGTTTTGAAGATTTTTGGATGATTATGAATGTTTTTGATGTTTTTGAAATTTGTTTTTATAAATTGAAAGAAATATAAGAGAGTAACTTTGAACAAATATATACATGGATGAAATGACCAAATTCATGCATAGTAACGTTTGAGATGTAAAATATTCATGGGTTCTTTAAGTTCTTTACCATCTAAGGTAGATAATTTATATGCTCCTGATTCAAATTTTGCAGTAATGATGTATGGTCCGAGCCAGTTGGGCTCAAATTTACCTTTAAGTTCTTTGGTTGCATTTGTATTTTTTTTATTTTCTTTTAGAACAAGGTCGCCAATCTCAAAGGATCGATGACGAACTTTCTTATTATATGCTCTTTTAAGCTTGTTTTGGTATGCACGGAGATGCTCCAAAGCATTGATGCATTTTTCATCTAAGAGTTCCGGTGGTGAGCTGCACGGTGACGATATTCATCTCCTACTTCGGTGTCTTGAAGTAGCAGAGCCAAAGAAGGAACTTCCAATTCAAATGGAAAAAGCTGCTCGGCACCATATACCAAAACAAATGGTGAAGTGCCCGTGGGAGTCCGAACACTAGTGCGATAAGCCCACAAGGCTGGATATAATTGAATATGCCAGTCGCGGCCAGTTTTATTGACCAATATTTTGAGAATTTTGATTAAAGTTTTGTTAGAAGCTTATGCTTGACCATTACCCTGAGGATAATAGGGAGTGGACCAGCGGTGTTGAATCTTGTATTTTTGGCATAATTTTTTAACATCTTTATTTTTGAAAGGAGTTCCATTATCAGAGATGAGATTGGCAGGAATTCCGAACACTGCAAATGATTTGATTAAAAATGAATTTAGAGACCTGTGAACCAGTGCAAGAAGCTAAAGGCATAGCTTCAACCCACTTCGTGAAATACTCAGTGGCGGTTATGATGAACTTGTGTCCATCAGAAGACACGGGATTGATTTTACCAATAATATCCAAGCCCCATTTAGAAAAGGGCCAAGGAGACGAAATAGCACTGCGGCTCTTGTGCGGGCGCATGGACAAGGTCAGCATGTTTTTGACACTTGTCGCAATGGCGCACATACTCATGTGCATCCGTTTCCATGGTAGGCCAAAAGTATCCTATCCAAAGGAGCTTTTTAGCAATAACACTACCACTAAAGTGTCCTCCACAAGATCCATCGTGGGCTTCACTCAAGGCTGATTTAGATTCTTCTAAATTTAGACATCTTAATAGGATACCTTCAAAAGATCTCCTATACAAAGTATTGCCAATTATTACAAATCGACTTGCTCGTCGACGTAATAACCGACGTTGGTTTCTATTAGAATTAGCAAGGAACGTCCCATTTTGGAGAAAATCCAATATGTCTGTATACCAAGGTTCAGGAGTAGTTTCATTGATTAGAAACACATCCAAAGGCTCTAAGCATGACTTATTTGATGCGGGTTCCTAGAGTCGACGAATGATGATAGTGGCATATTCGTCGTCTAACTCCAAGGGCAAGAGGGATGCAGCTGCGGCCATAGCATCAGCTGCACGGTTGCTAGTTCGAGGAATGGCTTCCAAAGTAACTTGATCAAACAAAGACATTAGTTGTAAAACATAGGCCTTATATGGGCGAAGTTTATCATCTCTAGTCAGATAAACTTCATTAATTTGGTTTATAACCAATTGGGAATCCCCAAAAACTAAGAGGTTTTTAATTTTTAGCGCTAAAGCGGCTCGTAATCCAAGGATTAGAGCTTCATACTCAGCGATATTGTTGGTGCAAGCAAAGGTCGGTTTGAAGGACGAGAGGAATAAGATGTTTTTGCGAGAGATATTAAAATAATACCCGCACTTGCCCCACTCATACATCGGGCTCCATCAAAGTATAAGGACCATTGTTCGGGATGGTCTGCCTCTAATTGAAGGCATTCATCGGGAAACTCGATGATGAGAGGATGAGTAGACTCTAAGGGTGTAGCAGCTAATTGATCTGCTATGATTTGACCCTTAACAGACTTTTGTCCTATGAAGGTGAGATCAAACTCGCTTAGAGCAAGAACCCACTTGGCTGTGCGACCCGATAAATAAGGTCGACTCATGAGATATCTTAAAGGATCATATTTGGCGATGACATACGTTTTTTGGCTAAGCATGTAATGTCGTAATTTTTGCGTAGCAAACACGACTGCTAGACATAACTTCTCTAACATTTGTATAGCGGGTTTCATAACTGACGAAAGTTTGGCTAATGTAATAATTAGCACGTTCTCGCTTTTCATCATCAAGTTGAGCTAACATAGCCCCTAAGGCAGAATCTGAAGCAGAAATATATAGAAGAAATGGGCGATCAGATTTAGGCGGTGAAAGCATCGGAGGATTAAGGAGATATTGCTTGAGAAGTTCAAAAGCTTCTCTACATTATGTGTCCCAATTGAAAGGGACATCCTTCTTAAGAAGTTTGAGAAAGGGACCAGTTTTTGTCGCCAGCTTATCAATGAAGCGACGGATAGCTTGAAGTTTACCTTGTAAACTTCGTAGTTCAGAGATATTAGTGGGTGCGGGCATATCAGTGATGGCCGCAATTTTAAGAGGGTCAATTTCGATACCACGTAAAGAAACTAAAACCCCTAATAGTTTGTCGGATTTAACTCCGAATATGCATTTTCTGGATTTAATCGAATGAGATATTCTCGTAATCGATTAAAAACTTTTCTTAAATCATCTAAATGATTATTTTCAATAAGAGAGCGAGCTATAATATCATCTACATAATCATGTAAGATATCATGCATCATATCATGAAAAATGTAGGTCATAGCCCGTTGATAAGTTGCACCGACGTTCTTTAAGCCAAAGGGCATCACTTTCCAGCAAAAGGTACCCCAGGGGGTAATAAAGGCTGTTTTAGCCTGGTCTTCAGGAGCTATCCTGATCTGATTATAACCGGAGAATCCGTCCATTAAGGACATCATCCCACTTTCGACAGTGAAGTCGATAATTTGATCCATATTTGGAAGAGGAAAGTCATCTTTAGGGCATGCGGCGTTAATATCTCTAAAATCGGTGCAAACCCTAACTTTGGTAGCTTCTTTCTTAGTGACTGGAACTACATTTGAGATCCATTCAGCATAATCAATAGCTTGTATGAAGATAACATTCGAGAGTTTTTCTAACTCCCCTTTGACTAGCAGAGCCACTTTGGGATGCATTTTTCTAAGTTTTTGTTTAACTGGTTTAGCATCCCGGATGGACCACTAGATGGTGCATGACAACGAGAAGGGTCTAGACACTGGCATATCTTCATATGTCCAAGCGAAGACATCTTCATACTCTTTAAGGAATGCAATGTATTGTTCTTGTTTGTCTTGACTTAGTTCTGCTCCAATATTGATTATGTGAGGATTATCCTCGGTTCAATATTAATTTTAATGACATTTTCTACCTCCATGTGTAGATCTCTTTCAAAATTAGGTGGGGCGGGTGAAACGCCCAACTCTTGTAATTCTTGTAAAGTTAATTTAGATAAGTCATCTTGAGGATTAGTGGTCTCAAGGTGAGCTATGGTTGGTATAGAACCATCAAAATAGAATCCATTGTGCAACATCTCTTCAACAGAGACATCATGGAAGATATCTCCTTCCAATTCTTCATCGGGGTCGACAATCATTTCGGGGTATGCTATGGATAGCATGTTGCATGAAAATGACTGATTTTTAAGATGCAAATCAACATGCCTATCCAAATAATCTTGATAGCATATGAGGTGATCATCATCCTCAAAAGGAAAGGGTTGTCCTTTACTAGGAAATAAGCCCACACCACAGCGGGCAGGCCACGGTTCTACCTCGAAAGGTTCTTTCATGCCATTTTGGAAAGGTCCTAAGCCTTTCCCTTTATATCCCATTTTAAGCATCATGGGTTTAGCTTTAACATAATCATTGGTAAAATAACGAGCGTATCCCTCATGATGAGTTTTGATATTCCGAGGGATTCTTCCCCGAGTCATATCCTTTATAAATGAAGGCACAACTCCCGACTTGGTAAGTACTTCCCAAAGGTTGTGGGAGGCCCAAAGTACGAGGAGAGAGGCGGCAAATTATTTAAAAGGTTTGAATCTTGCATGAAAGCATTCAATTTTTTTGATATTAAGGTTGTAGATAAATCTGGTAAAAGTTCATCAGAAAGGGCATAAGATGTAGAAGGTTTATTACTTATATCTTGAGATGTGGAAGGTATGATGGATGTGTCTAAAGGTTTTGAATTTATAGGAATAATAGTTGAAGGATTAGTTGTAGATTTGAGATCCTTTTGAGATTCTAAAATTTGTTTAGAAGGTTGTTGATCTATATAGGAGGATGAAGTTAATGGAGGGGAACTCGGTGAAGTTATGGGTTTATGTTTCACAGTTTTAGATGAAAAAGAAGAACTAGAATGTGTGGATGACAGAGCAGGGAAAAATTGCACTCCAACGGGGTTACGCCAAAGCACACATATCAAAAGGTCTAGGGTCACCATGAATAGTGACCAAGCTGATTTTTAAACTCAAATTTCACACATTGGTGTAAAGTTGACGGGATTGCTCGCATGGCGTTAATCCAAGGGCGACCCAAAAGTATATTGTACGATCTTTGGGCAATGTACAATAAACACGGTTGTTTCTAGGGTTCTAGGACCAACTTGTAATGGGAGGGTAATGACTCCACACGTTTCTTGTGTTTCGTCATTAAAAGCTTTGATAATCATATCGGTTTTCTTCATTTCATCACTTCTAAAACCAAATCGTTGGTAGAAGTCAAAGGTGCAAATGTTTAGAGAGGAGCCATTATCAATCAGGACTCGTTTGATGACTACATCTCCAATTAGAGCGGTAATGTACAAGGGATTATCCTTGTGTAAAGTGTGTTGTGGGATATCTTTATCCCGAAAGTCAATACAATCAATCTCTCGAGTGATGATAGTATTGGCCATAGCTTCGAGTTGAATGTTTTGAGGTACCATCATTTGGCTCAATGTAAGCATCAACTCATCCCTATGTGTGGGAGAGGATCTTAATAAATCTAGAAGGGAGATTCTAGCCGTGGTATTAGACAATTGCTCATTAATGCTATAAGGAGGTTTGGGTTGAACAATAGAAGCATGATTTCCTTTATTGGGATTTTTTAGAACGAATGGAGCTGATCCATCGTTCTGGTTTAGTTCTTGTTGAGAATTTTGAGCTTGTTGTCGAGTAACGACTCCGATGGTACCTACAATGTTATAGTGACGACGTTGAAACGGTCTCGGTTGAGAATTTATGGCTTGTTCATAGGGAAGGACTACATTAGAAGAAGGTCGAGTAGTGACTCTTCTAGGGAATGGTTCTTTTGGAACATTAGCATCTGTGATAGGTTGAATAGGATCTGA
Source organism: Wollemia nobilis (assembly GCA_028583015.1). Classification (NCBI taxonomy): domain Eukaryota; kingdom Viridiplantae; phylum Streptophyta; class Pinopsida; order Araucariales; family Araucariaceae; genus Wollemia; species Wollemia nobilis. The sequence continues at coordinate 671,445 of JAQPPZ010000987.1, forward strand.
TTCGTTTTCAGAACTATTCGATTGAATAGTGTCTACTTCACTTTCACTATCTGACTCTATATCACTAGAATCAGAAGTTTGAAAATTATGTAAGGGCCTGGTTGTAACCAGGGATAAGGTTGTGTCAAATGTTTGAGAATCCTGAACAGGTAATTGTCCGCTAATGGTTCCTACATATCGGGTAGGAGGGGGAACATTATGATGTTCGATTTGATTGGCTACCTCTTTACCATGTCGTGGTAAAGGGTGTTGAAATATGTCCAAAGTTTGATTGGCATTTTGATTTTGATTTTGGGGAGCAGATCTTTTGAGTATTATTAGGAGGGTTTTGTTTGGGTTGGAAGGCTTGCACTTCCATTTCATTATTGTCAATCAAATCTTGTATTTTATGTTTCAATCTCTTACAAGCGTTGGTAGAATGTCCGGGTCCTCTATGAAAGTCACAGTGCAAATCAGCTCTATATCCGGGTATACTTGGGTCAGGTTCCCGGATAGCTGGTAATTGGATTAAACCTCTTTCAAGCAGTTGAGGTAAAATGGTTGACAAGGGTTGGTTTAATCTAGTGAATTCTCGAGGAGGCTTATCAGGAGGTTTCAATATGAATTTTTATGTTGTCTTTGTTGCATTGACATTAGCAACATTTTCTGCTGTCAGTGACTCCGTCACCGACAACTTGTTTGTTTTTATATTGATTTCTAGATGTTTTCTCATCATCCTTCTTCCTAAGTTGGCCTCTCCTAATGAGGGCATCTTCTACTCTTCGAGCTAAGTCTATAGCTTGATCGAAGGTAGTCAAAGTAGTTGTTGCTAGCTCATAAGAGAGTTGTTCTTGTAAATTATTGATGAAAATGTCTAGCATTTCCCTATAGGGTAGCACAAAGTGCGGTTTTCCTATCAATTGCCTCCATCTAGCCAAGAAATCAGCAAAACATACATCTTTATCTTGTTTTAAAATGTATAGGTCTTTAATAGTTACATGTCTCTCGATGTAGGCACTAAATTGATGAACAAATGATTCAATTGTTTCTTCAAAGTTTCTTAAGGAGTGAGTGGGCAATTGATAGTACCACTCTAATGCCATTCCACCTAAACTTTTGGGGAACATTTTTAGTAATAGCAAGTCGTCATGCGAAATGTCGTGACATGCTATCCTAAACATGCGAAGATGTTCTATGGGATCTTCGGTTCCTTTATATATAGGCGGGACGGGCATGGGAAAGTGTTTAGGGTATGGTTGAGCTACCACTATGGGATCCAATGGTTGGCTACAAATCTCTCGATAATTGTACGAGGGACGGTAGGGATCTATCCGGTCCATACGTGAAGCCAATTGTTTCACCATAGCTTCCAGATTACTAGTTTGCCCCCCATATTGATTCGGTAGGGCATTGACATGAGTTTTATGGGCATAGGATGGAGGAACATGCAGATTAGATGCCATGTTACTATTGTGTAAAACTTTAGTAGGAAAAATGTTATGGAGGAATTTTGAAGTTGGATTATGTTGTGTTCCAGATTGTTGAAAATTTGTATTTAGCTTTGTTTTAGATTTCTGTTTATTTAAAGCATTTTGTTCAATAGTTTGGCGGAACAAAGTAGTGAAGGGAATTTTCTTTTGTGCAGGAAGTGGTTTTAGGTTGAGTAACGGGTTCCTTAGGAGGTTGGGTAACCTGTTGTTTTAACATGGCTTGGGCTATAGTGACCATATCCGTATTGGATGGTCCACCCTTATCACTCTCTTGATCAACAAAAGATAAAGGATTAGTGTGTATATCAAGCGCCCGTTCTATAGCTGCTTGAGCGTCACTAACTTCCCCTCTATCAATACGGATTGCTACATTAAGGATGTCGATATTATGATTGAGAAATTTTTGAAAATGTTCTGCGTTGTCAAAAGTGATGCCCCCATTGGGAGCTATTCTAGGGGACGAGGATTCATTCTCTTTAACACTTCCTTCTTGTTCCTTATCTTCACCTAAGTCTTCATCTGACTGACCTAGAGTTTCTCCTTCCGGATTTGTATCTCCAAGAAGGATATTTGGGTTTTCAGTTGTATCTTGCAACCAATCTTCTCCTTCCCCTAAAGTTTCTTTACCATTCCTAAGTCTAGTCATGGTGCTAAGTTTTGATTTCAGCAAATATATATATATATTTATATATATATATATATATGCAACAAATTAAAAGGTATATATTTATATATACCTAATGCAATATTTGAAATGAAATGTTTAAGTTTTTTACTATGTTTTTTTTTTTTTTTTTTTTTTAGTTTTCTTTAAATTTTTGAAATAATACAATAAAGACAGCAAATGAAACAATAAATGCACGAAATAATAATAAAACTCAAAGTAAATGAACTAATATTCTATGAATAACTTATGAATATCATTAATAGGTTCAAGTTGTTCAGGGGTCATGAAATGTTCTTCTTCAAATTGAAAGTTTTCTTTTAAGAATTTGATGAAAAGGGCTATGGTGATATTGTCTATCTCAGATGTTGGTTGATAGAAGTAAAGCTCATGGCAATACTCTCGATATAGCACAGCACGCGGAATTCTATTCCATATTTCCCTATCTGTAAGAACAACCTCTTGGTCTTCTACAAGGCCTAGGAATCGGTGTACAATGTCTGCGTTCTCGAGGTATTCCTCAAAGCTGAACAACTCTGAAGATACTAAAGCTCTCCTATAGGCTAACCATCTATGGCAGGCTCTCTGAAGTTCATGATAGAACACTAATTGATGAGGATCCAGGATTCTATCCAAGACTAGCCTCTTAATCTGTTTAAGTTGTGTGGACCTAGATGAAATAAGCCTAAGTCTCCTGACAAGTTCGTCCCACAAGGATTGATTTCTACTTGTTTCAGGGATATTAAGGACAGAATTAACTTCTATAGCTGCCAATTGGTTTTCTACGTTTATAGTAACTGCTAACCTCTTTTTAGGAGCTACCATCTAAACATGATTTTGAACCTTAAATGTTTTAAAATGCATCTAAATTTTAGTTGTTCTAATTTTTTTTTTTTTTTTTTTTGTTTTTCAAAAGGTTATGATGCATTCACGTCGGGTTCACCAAAATGTATCGCTCCAAATTTTTCGCATCCCTACCTTCAGGCTATTGGATCCGCGCCCGGAAGGAGGATGGGAAAAGGATGGTGCGGTACCTCGGACGAGAGGACTTTACGAAGGTCCCGCCTCTCAAGGGAGGTGTGTTTTGGTGATTTTTCGACGGATGGTGGGTTCACCGGAAACATTTGGCGGCAGTTTCCACGCCTAGGTTTTTGGAATGTGTTTTGATGAGTTCGTTTTATCCTTAAGCATTCATCCTAGGTTTGGCCGAATGAATCTAACTTAATCTATATGAAAATGCAATTTAAATGAATACGACAAACGAGTAGAAAGCGAGAAAATAGAGAATTTGCGGGAGGCCAATGGAGATTACACGATCCGGAAGTACGAAGAAGTTTCGATGCTTGAAGCGGTCTGGATCGCTTTGAGATTCGAGAGAATCGCTTGCAATCGACAAAATCGTCCAAGCAGATGGGATCGTATGCAATCGACGAATCGTCAGAATCCGACGAATTCGTTAGACGAATTCGTCGGGAGACACGCAAAACAGAAAATAGGTGCAAAATGCAAGGAATTCTCCTATGCAAATAGAGGCAAACTACATGAAATTGCAATATGAATACTTGAACGATATTAAAAAAATGGAATTTAAAGCAAATTACGGTACTTTAATGGCGAGAATATGATCTTAACATGCAATCTAGACTAGATGGGTGAACTCCGGATGCGGACTAACATAAAAGCCGAGTAGCCGATCTAATTTATAGCAGAAAATGACAAATAAAAGGTCGAGAAAAGCAAACTCCGAGCACTCGATTGCCTTGATGTGGACTACGGTCGAGATCGTCTCGCATCAGTACGAAATCATCTCGAATTGTACGGGATCGCCTCCGATCTTGACAGGTTCATCGACGGCGATAGGTGCTGGCTCCGGTTGAAAATTGGTGATGTACCTGCAATAAAAATACTATGGAACTAGTGTAGAAGCAACATTCAGATGTCTTGATGCAGAGGGATTCAACTTGCAGATAAAATTCAGCCGAGGGGTTGGGGAGGGAATGTCCTAGAGTTTAAATAGGCATAGGGGAGTTGTTGGGGGGTTGGAGATCATCCCAATTTGGGAGATCTCCAATGGGGAAAGAGGTCCCAACGGCGCGGACACGCTTCTGCCGAGTTGGAGACCCGTTGGAGCAGAGTCTATCTATGCAAATTCAGTTTTGCGACAAAATCGTACGGACGTTCTAGTCCAGACGAAATCGTCAAATGCAGGGCGATATCGTACGATCGGCGACGATATCGTCCAACGGTCAAAACAACCTCTAAAAATGGCACGGAAAAAGGGGAAACGGGTTTCTCGACGGTTAACGGGCGGTTTGGGAGGTTAAATTTGAATTTAAATTTATTTACTAAGGTGAATGTAATTATTCCAATTTGACTGCGCCAATTTTAGGGTGCTACAGCAACTACACACAATTTCCACTAAAAATACATATTAGGCATAATACATCATTTCCTATTAAATGTATACAATAATCTCACAAAAATATATTTCTAATATTATTATGTCACACAATAATCCCTTTAAAGCATACAAAAAAAGAGCATTTTTTGTGCTCATCATCCCCATATGTCTAATTCTTGCCACATCCTTGTGGCACCTGATGCTGATAATCCCTTGTTTCAGTAACAGCTTGCCAGTATTCCCTGTTTCTACATTTTCTCTCTCTGGTTGTGGCTCTGGATCATTCTTTGTTGCATTTCCTCTTGCCATTTTGTCCTGGCTGTGTAGGTCCTATTCCTTTTTTAGGTGCTCTTCCCCATTGGATATGCCATAAAGTTTGGATGGGTCCTACCCCTACATCAGGATTCTTTTTAACTCCAACCTTTCTTACCTACAACTTTTACCATATAGAATCCATTGAACATGGTGGCATTCTTATGGAATGTTGGTTTAGCTTACTTTTAGTAGTGATAATTTGGAGGAAGTTGTTCTGTCATGGGGAACTTAGGCTTATCCTATGGTGGAAAGTGGGATATGTCATATACTTGGGTCATCGATAATTTTTTTATCTTCAGGTCGAGTGTTGCATCAATTGTGTCATTCTCCTCTTCATTTTTAGGTGGTAGAGACTCAAGCACTTAAATTGGTGGTGGTATCATTGGTTCTTTGTAGAACACACCCATATTCTACAAGTATTGTCACATCCATGAGGGATTTCCATCAACTAAATCATACAAGTTCCATAATTGGTCTGGTTGGGCAAGATTTTTAGAAATACCTATCTCTATGACCATTCCTTTGTGAGCCTTTCACTCCTTCTTGGACTTTTTTAGGCTCTTCTTAAGCTCCTAAAACTACTCCCTTCAGTTGGTGAAAACTTTCATGGAAATAGCCCATTATTCATCTAATTTTAGGTCTAGCTATGCCTTCTACTTTTTTTGGGATGCCATTCTGGACCTGGCCTTTGACATATTCTACGATGGCCTCTTTACCTTTATTTTGGATCGTAACTTCTTGGTTGGTCTTAGATATTTTGCATCAGTTATTGGCACTGAGGGACCAACCTTCCCTATTTTCTTTTGAGGTGGTATGTTGTGGACCTCAAAAGATTTTATTTCTTGCGCACCATAGTCCATTGGTATGTCAACAAGTGGTTTATCTATGGTTTGCTCATCAGACTGACTAGTCATGGTTTGATCAACCGATGGCTGACCAACTGACTATACAACTTTCATGCGATTGGCTAACTCCTATGATTGATCTACCCCATGATCTTTATCCTAACCTACTAATAACTAGATAGTGGGTCATGTTGGCATTCATCTATGTTGTAGACTCCCCAATTGACTGGGTAGTCCCTGCTTGGTCAAATAGCGATTGACCAGCTGATTGGGTAGCTACTGAATTTCTAGAAGACTCCTCAACCCTGTTGTATTCAATTTTAATTATAGGCAGCCCATGTTGTGAAACAGGGCTCCCCTATTTTTGGGAAGCAATTATCATAAGGGCCTCTAATTGGTCCCCTATTTTAGTTCTTTGGCACCTAATGCTTTTCATGGCATCAAAGTGAAATGTTTCTATGGATGTAATATTTTCCTTCAATTCCATAGAAGAGAGTGTTGGGTCCATGGCCCAGTCAGTTTGTACGATAGCATCGACCCTATCTAGTTTGATGGCCTACAATTTTTGGACTCTATTTTCTAATTTTCTCACTATATCTCGTAGTTATCGTAGAGTGTCATTCACTTCCTATTGCCTTATTCTGACATCTCATCGAGACTCCTAAAACTTGGACTGCTCATTTTTGGGAGGCTTGTTCTTTCATGCTCTATAGTTGGATTTGGAGATCTTCCTCTAGGTAATCATGGTGGGGTTCTTCTCCATAGGCCATGCCTTGCAACACTTGGGCAGCTAGTTCATCTTCTATCATGGGGGTTTATTTTTCCTTTGATGAATAATAATCGACCAACGAATCCATCGTTGCCTTGCGCCTGGTTGTTGTTGGTGATATAGCCCTAAATAGGATTTCAATAGTCTATTCTACCCCCCAATTTGAGTGTTGGGAGATAGGTGATGTTGCCTATGATAAACTTTGTTTAGCTTGCTCTGCCTCTCTTGTGGGAGGTAGGTGATGACATTGCTTGAGAAGGACCTAAATCTACCTGCTTTTTTGGTTCTACAGTTCGATATCTATGGGAGATAGGCATCTCTTCCTCTTCATATTCCTATTGCTCACTGGCTTCTTCTTATATAGCAATGTCTTATTCATCTTCTTCATCATTCTATTTTTCATCGGTTGATTCAACTACAACAAAATTTCATTTCATTAGTCAGTGCAGCCCTATGCACTTTGGCATAGCAAATTAGGGCTAAAATCAGCCTATGATGCCCTAACATCATGACTATGCCTGCCTGGTATCGATTGGATTCATATTTTAGGGAATATATTAAATAATAAGGAATATTGATGTAATCCCCATGTAGTAGGTGATATAGAAACCTAAAGTGGTTGGCATTCAACCATGAATTCTTGCCAGTGCAAGTCAAAAATTGAGTCACTTGCTCAAACACATTCCTCCATAGGTTTGGCATATGCTATTTTGGAAACCCTACTCATGTTATCTTTGTTGATGGTTACCCAAACAATCATTGCATGCATCGTACCACATTGTCCTCCTTATACCTCTAGTCCCCTATGCATGGAAGACCGATCACCTCTAGGCTTTGCAATGTACGCCTTTGTGACTGGTATGACCATTATGTGCATCTGTATGACACCATTATCCATCGAGGCTAAAAATTTACATACCATGATAAGAGCTTGGTCCTGGATAACCAGGTGATAATATCACATCCATTCGATAGCCTCAAACCGGAACCTAACATCACCAGTTATGCCTGAAAGATCCTACCATGGCATTATTGACTCTTTCTCTAGAGTTTTTTGTGTTGCAAAACAAGCACTATTATTCTGGTTTAAAACATGCTGAAGAGTGTGATTGTACACATGCATACAGGGCACCTATCTTCTCATAATCAATAGTAACTACGGGTAATCAATAGTAACTACGGGTAATCTTCATAATTAAATCTAAAATCATGTTCCATATTTAGACGGGTACCATTACAACTTCTTCCTTCCATACTATTGGCACCATGTGGCATATTGCAAATTTAGGTTTTGAATGATTAGATATGAGTTTTATGGGATGTGTGCTGGCACATTACACAAAATGTTTTCTTTATGAAAATTATGCACACACATAATAAAAAAATTGGTACATATCTGGATGGTGTTTCATGAATTATGATATACAAATGTTGGTGATGCAATTTTATTTTCCGATGCATGACAACAGTGTCTCTAGGATAAATGAATGGTGTGCATTTTTTTATGTGAGGCAATCACGTTAAAAGAACATCATAGACTACTATAATTTTATTAGTCTTGAGGTCTTGTGCAAAAAACTAAAGAAAACATGGAATTTTTATTTTATCGTGGGATGACATACGTCCCCCTTGGAAGTTGATTTATTCATGTCTCAAGAGTATGCATGGGTTACCGATGGGAAGACATGAACTATGACGGTCAAAAACCAGGAAGCAAATGGGTTCCATTATTAGAAAGAAAATAAACATACTCTAGTTCATGAAAAAGTTTGACTTTGATCATGCATGAATCTTGGTGTCATTATGGCTCCGACTGCTTCTCGATGTCGAATATAGAAGTCATCGCTATGTTGGAATATAGGCACCTTTATTTGTGTGTAATACAAGAGCCTTTTCTATGTGTTGTGGATATAGGTGCTCTTTTGGCTGGAATATAGACATTGTTTTTTATTGTGAATACAGGCAGTTTTACTCTAACATTCTAGACATAGGCATCTACAAAAATGATCTTTTTTATGCTTGTTGTATATGGGAGATAGGCACCTTATGTAAATACAGGCACCTTCAAAATTTTACGAATATAGGTGCCTTTGTTGAGTGTGGGATATAGGCACCTTCTCTTTGCAGGAAAGTCAACATTCGCTAGGTTGACCCGTAGATAGGCGCCTTTCTTCGGTTCGAATACAAGTGCTTCTCCTTGGTGACAAAGTCAGCGTCCACCACATTGACTCGCATATAGGTATTTTTTTGTGAGGAGGTAAACACCTGTATACACATCCAGTTGTAAGTACCACCCTCCTAGTGGAAGGTTGGCACTTTCTTCATTCGCTTATCCTCCTATAAAGTAGAAAAATCATAGGGCACTACGAGCATGTGCTTGATAAGCCTAGTTTGACCCGGCTACCTATAGATTGCATTTAGGGTTGCATGTCCTACAAAAATAAACACACATGTAAAATAAAAAATAAGAATCATGGCATGTGCCTAATAGGCATAGGTTTCCCAAGCTGCCTACAGATTGCATTCAAGGTACGATTTTCTTACAAAACGGTAATTAAAAAAAAAATAAAAATATAAAATGTTTGTGTTTTTTCTTTTATTTTTTTTTGTTTTTTTGCAAATGTATACACGTTCATCAACTATTGAAAAAAAAAATCAATGTAATGGAGTCTCTCCCATACCTATTTTGGATCTGATCGTATGGACTGGCGGTGCATGATATGGCTACAATCGTTGGTCGTTGACTGTCAACATAATATCGCTACCATCTATGATTTTGATGTTGATAACACCATTATTGATAACTTTTGCCACTTCATACAGGCCCATCCAACACTACATGAGCTTCCCTTTTTGCTCCTGGAACTGGGAATCATAAAGCAACACCCAATATCCCTCTTTGAATTTTTTGGTCGTATGTGGTGGTCGTGCCATCAGGCCCTCTACTTCTACATGATATATGTGCATTGTAGCACATCCTATTGGTACTCATCCAACTGGTTAAGCTACTGAATACATTATTTTTATGCAACATCCAAATTTAAATTTAATTATGTAGTAGTTCGCACGGTTTTAATATCAAACTCGATTGGCATCATGGTATTTTTTATATACACCAATTGGAATGGTGTAAATCCCATGGTGGTCTTCCACGTGGTGTTATATGCCCAAACTATTTTTGGTAAATTATTTACCCAATCCTTTATGTGTAGTACCATTTTAGTAAGAATGTTCTCCAACTCTCGATTTGTGACTTCCACTTGTTCATTTGCGTAAGGATGGTAGGGGCAGTTTTATTGTGCCAGATTTGATACTACTACCTCAATTCTTGAATCATATTCAAGGTGAACTGAGGTCCTTGATCAGTGGTAATTTCTTTGGGTACACCAAATCTAGTAAAAATAGATTCATACAGGAAATTGGCTATATTCTTCTCTTTTAAGTCTCATAGTTCTTGCACTTTAACCCATTTAGTCACATAGTTAGTACAAACTAGAATATACCTTTTTTGCCTAATTGTGGATTGATGGGTCCCACAAAATCTATTCTCCAATTATTTAAGGGTTCAATGTGCACATGGGGTTGAAGTGGTATCTCATCTCAAAGAGTTGGTCTTCCTATTTGTTGGTATTGATCACACTAGATAACTTGTTTTGTTGCATCTTTAAATAAAATGCCATATATATCCAGCCTGCAAAACTTTAAATGCAGTCCTCCTTTTTGCAAAATGACCACCACATGGTTCATCATGGCAAGCCTTGAGAATTTTTGTTGTTTTATTTTTTGCAACAAACCTTTGCATGATTTTATCAAGCCCGATTTTAAATAGGCATCCATCAATCCATGAGAAGGTTGCACTCTTCTCTATCAAATTTTGAGCTTATCAAGGTGATATTTCAAGAGATACTTTACCAGTGGTTAAGTAATTAGCCATATTTTTTTACCAAGTGATATGTTCATCTAGAGCAAAAATATTTTCATCCATAAATCAATCATCAATGGTTGTATGGTGTTGAGATATTAACTTGGAGAGAAAATCTGCAACAACATTATCCCTGCTAGGTTTGTCAACAATGGTTACATAAAATTCCTACAACAATAAAATCCACCTAATAATTCTACCACTTACTGCAGGTTTTCATTAGATACCTAATGGTTGTATGATCTATATGTACAAAAATTTTATAACATATAATGTAGTGGCAAAATTTATTAATAGCATAAACTACTGCAATTACTCTTTCTTCGTGATAGTATAGTTGAACTCAACACCTGTAAGATGTTTATTGACATAATAGATGGCATAAAATGCATCTCCATATTTCTATATTAATGCTACCTCTATCGCATTGTTAGATGCATAAACATAAATGTGAAAGGAGAGGGTCCAATTTGGACCTCTCAGCACAAGAGCAGTGGTCAGTTTTTCCTTTAAAATATGAAATGCTTTCTCACACTCACTGGTCCAAAAAAACTCAACATTTTTAGACAAAAATGTATTCAAATATTTGGCATTTTTGCTAAAATATTGGATAAACCGCCTATAATACCTAGCAGAGCCTAGATAACTACGAACATCTCTCTAAGTTTGGGGAGTAGGTAGATTTTTAATCACTTTGATTTTTTGTTTATCTATTTTTATCCCCTCCAAAGAGATATGATGTCCTAATACTATCCCTTATTGCATTAACATAAAGCATTTTTCATTACTAAGGGATGGGTTTATTTCCTAAAAACACTGGAGTACTTTCTCTAGATTGACTATAGATTTTTTGAAAGTTTCATCGTAAACTATGAAATCATCCATATATACTTCCATAGTTTCTCCAACCATATTAGAAAATATACAAAGCACTACCCTTTGAAAGGTGGTAGGTACATTACACAACCCAAACAGTAATACTCGATAAGCAAAAGTCCCTCATGGATAGGTAAACATGGTTTTGTCCTGGTCTTCATCCCCCATTTGAATTTGATTGTATCCACTAAACCCATCCAAGAACAAAAATATTTCCATCCTGCCAAGATGTCGATGACTTGATCAATAAAGAGTAGGGGGAAATGGTCTTTCCTAGTGGATTTATTTAGCATCATGTAATCAACACAAATTCACCATTTGCCATTTTCTTGGGCACTACCGCTAAAGTGTATACCAATTGACTATCCAATATATGATAAATAAATCTAGCTAACAAAAGTTTTTTTAATTCATCTTTGACAATTTTTTTCATTGTTGGATTCATTCTTCTTTGGGGATGTCTTAGCGGTCTTACATAATTTTCCAAATATATTCGATGCGTGCAAAATTTTGGTGTAATCTCCCTTATATATTTGTAATCCCATGCAAGAGTAGTTTTATGTTTAACTAGTATATCCTTCAATTTGTCCTCTTAAATATTTGACAACTCATTGTCAATGTTCAACACTCTATCAGGTGCTACCTCTATTTGTTTGACATTATTTTCCTTGCTACCTACAAGTGGTAATTCTATAGGATGGGAGGATTCTCCTTGGAAAAAGTGTGTTATGACTTGTTCTTCATCGATGTCATCCTCAATCTCATCTAGAGACATTATTGGTTGAAGCATCGACAAGGCATAAGTATTTATGACTTCACAATTTTGTTCTCCCAACTGTGCAGGTGGATAAATGATTAAGTTCTTGATATTCTTTCCATTTCAGATCATCATTTGTCCTATCCTGCAACTTATATAAGCATCAGTTGTGGGTAGCCAAGGTCTGCCTAATATAAGTGGATAACCACCCAATCTAGATCTAGATTGTAAGACTATAAAATCTATCAGATACTCCTATGCATCTACAGTTACAACAATATCTTCCAGTATTCCCTTTGGGTGTATTGGAGATTGATCAACCAATTGAAGAATAGTATTTTTTGACCTCATATTTGTGAGTTGCAATTTTTGCAAGGTTTCTTAGGGCATGATATTTATGGTAGCCCCTAGATTTACTAATGTGTTGGGTAATTGGAAGCTTGCAATTTTGACTGTTAGCACTGGGCTTCCTAGATTAGAATACTTGGGATGGTAGGTGTTGCCTAACATGAGATCAGCCAACTGACCTACCATATTAACTACTTTTTATGGTTTTATTCCTATTTTTTAGACATAACTTACTTATGGCCTCTGTGTAGATTGTAATGTCTCTAATGGCCTGATAAATGGGAATCATGACTGACAGGTTTTTTAAGCCTTCCATAATGTCAAATTATGGCTACATTGGCTTCCTCGGCTCCTATAATATTTTTGGAAAAGGTGGAACCCCTTCATTTTTTTTGAAGAACATAGGCTTATACTGAGAGGGGGGGGTGAACAGTATAAGATCAACTTTTACTTTTCTTTCCCAAACAATATTATCCAATATTATCAATGGCAATATCAATAGCAGTAATCAAAGCAATGCACAAATCATCACACACAAGAGAGACACCAATTTAACATGGTTCACCCAATGTGGGCTACTCCACAGAGAAAATATTTCTACTAAATTTTCTCAACAAATACTCTTGGGAATCAATTCCCTATTACAATGTTTATGGACCTCTATCCAAAGGAGACACCAATCCCCTATGCTCTGATTTGTGGATCTCTCTCCATAGGAGAACTCTTTCCCCTTTTCTCTGGTTCGTGGAACTTGATCCAGGAGAACTCTATCTCCTCAACTAGTTTGTGGATCTCTCTCCACAGAAGAACTCTATCTTCCTAGCTGGTTCACGGATCACACTCCACAGGAGAACTCTTTCCCCTTGCTATGGTTCTATGGACACCACTCCACTCTATTCTATTTTTATGGATCTCTCTCCATAGGAGAACTCTTTCCCCTCTACTCTGGCTGGTGATCTTCTAGAAGACTTCTACCTCCACTGCTCTGGCTTATGGATCTCTCTCCACATGAGATCTCTATCCCCACTACTCTAGCTGATGGATCTCTATCCACTGGAGACTTCTATCCTCTTTGCTCTGTCACCTCCAAAGCCTACTCTCAATATTTATCTCAAATCTGCACCAAACTCTATCCCAAGTCTAGCACAAATCTGCTCTAACTATACTCATAAATCTGCACCAAACTCTATCTCAAGTCTAGCACAAATCTGCTCTAAATCTACTCATAAATATGCATCAAACTCTATCCCAAATCTGCCCTAAGCCTTAACACAAAGCTTGAATAAATCAGCAATCAAACCTTCTCTCAACTCTGCTCAAATCTACCCCAAGCCTTAACACAAAGCTTGAACAAATCTATCAATCAAACCTCTCTCAACTTCTCCCAATTCTTTCTCAAATCTCTTCTCAATCCTTTCCCTTCATTCTTCTCTCAAATCTACCTCAAGCCTTCTCAAAGACTTGCTCAAATCTATCCTCAAGCCTTCTCAAAGACTTGCTCAAATCTATCCTCAAGCCTTCTCAAATACTTGCTCAAATCTACCTTCAAGCCTTCTCAAAGACTTGCTCAAATCTTTCCTCAAGCCTTCTCAAAGACTTGCTCAAATAACTCCAAAACTTGCATACAAAACACAACTTAAAACTCTTTTAGAAAACTCTTTTCACACAAACAAATTCTACTTAGAATTCATTTAACCTCTGGAACATATAGAGAATGATATGCTCTATCAAAACCTCAATATGTTTCACACTTACAAATTATGTACTCAACCAATCAATCTCTATCACTTGCAAAATCTCTTTCAAATCAAATCAAACCAATGTATAAGTTATTTTACAAAATTGATCTATCCTTCTTGCAAATTTTCTCTCATACATCAATCACACTAATGCATAATTTCCCTTCACAAATTGATCTCAATCACTTCCACAATTTCAATCAATATCTCAAAACCTATGTTCAAAAGGTTTCACAAAGATGCACTAACTTGTCTTCAGTCTTAGCACAAGTAGTTCACAATCTCTATCTCAAATGACTCCAAAACATTCAATCATGAATCACACAATCTCACTCAAATATTTCCAACAATGCTTATCAAACAATCATTTTCACTCCACCTTATGTTTCAAAACATTCACTTCAATCAACACTTTAAAATAAAGAATGATATGCCCATACCTCTTTGCTTGCTCTTATGGAGATATGTCTTCAAAACCTGTCTCACAACCAACCACCTTTCTATGTGCCACTTCAAAGGTTAAATAGCAAGATTCTATTTCAAAATATCCACATGAATTTTCCTTCTATAAGGTGCTCAATGAATTCTGAAAATAATGTTCTAGGACTCTTCTTTAGTTCTCAAGGACAATGCATTAAAGCTCACAAAAACTCTCTCAAAAATTTCCTTTTCATGAAACAAGAATTACAAACAATAAAATCACCTTTTACACCTTTTATCTCCACTCTCTCAAAATAATTTCCAATCCACTTTAATGTCCAAGAACCAAGAATTACAATTCTAAAATAAACCTTTTACAAACTTATCACTCCAACCTTTGCATAAAAAATAAATATCATCAATACCCTTTAAATACTATGCAAAAATTTATTTCTCCTTATACCTCCTATGTTTCAAACTATATACCAAATCACATCCACCAAATATCAACTATAGTCAACATTAAACAACATGGAGCATACCTTATAACCAAAAAATTAATCCTTGCTTGTCGTGGATGGGAATCGACCCTCCGACCTCTAGCTTCCAAGCGCAGTGCTCGACCGCTTGCACTAGCCAAGTGGTTGAGACCAAACCCTTGGCCTCCACCTTTTATTTCTTGCTGCCTTCGATGAAAACCAAAGCAAAACACTCAAACCAGTGCTAAGGGGAATCGAACCATAGACCTTTCCTATGCCCGTGCCTTACGCAGGACCCGCCTGCCACTTGGGCTACCAGCCCTTGGTGAAACTTAATCATGTGCCTCCTTGTCTTTATTCGCTACCACTTGTTCGACGAATGATATTTCAAACACTTTGCTCTGCTCCTTCGATCGATTAATTTTTGCGCATATTACATTGGTACTTTGGAAAGTAATTTGGCTCCCCCTTTTTATATGCATTCAAAACCTTGTCATGACGTCGGTGAAGAACCTTTGTTGACCTCCATTTTAAATTTGAATTTTGGCGCCCTTTGTCAATTTCAAATTTAATTTTATATTTAATATAATATTTAACTTTGGGTTAAATATTATTTAACTTTAGTATTAAATAATACTTTTGCATGGGATCCTTTGTCAACTTTTTATTTCCCTTTTAATAAGCCCTTTTGGCTTAATTATTATAATATTAAAATATTATAATATCTTCTCTTTTCTCTTTAAAACCATGGGCGTAAAATTTTTGTCTTCAACCTTTTAACCAACCTTTTTGGCTTATAATATAAAATATTATAACCATTCCTTTTACCAATTTGCTTGTACCAAAATGAACTTTACCTTGCACCAAACACTTGACATCAATGACAACATAATTACTCAAAATTTCCAACAATCTCCCCCTTTGTCATTGATGGCAACCCTTTTTCTTAAACATTCCTTTTTCCTTTTTTCCAAATCTGCTCCCTGAGAAACTGCTCCCTGTGAATGAATGCTCTCTCCCTTACTCAAATCTCTCCCCCTTTGACATCAATGGCAAAGGGACTCCTTTGGGGCTAAATATAAGACTCTTAGCTCAACCCCCTCCCCACCTCCTCTCCTTGAGGTGGTTAATTTTGGGGTGGGAGTATTTCTACTCCCAGCATACAATGCTCTTTTCCTTTGTCAACCTTCTTTCTCAACATACCCTTTTGATCCTTTTGAGTATCCCTGTTCTTGCTTGTCTCTGGAAACTCTGTTCTACACCACTTGGCCTTATGCCCAATATTATTGCACTTATAACACTTAATGTTGTGGTTCCTAGAAGGTGCAAATATCTTGAAGTTCCTCCTGGTGAAGCCATACCTATTTCTATCATGAACCCTACAGTGGATTGCTTTATGACCAAATCGATTACAAGAGTAGCAATACCCTTGAAAGAAATGTCCATATTTGAAGTTCCTCTTAGTAATACCATACTCCTTCTTTCCATGAGTCCTGCAATGCATAGCCTTGTGACCAAACCTATTACATGAAAAACAATGTCCTTTGAAGAAATATTGCCTTGAACCCATTGGTCTCTTAGTCCTTTCTTCTCTGTGATGATCCATGTTCCTTGTTTGTGCATTGTTTCCTTCCTTGGTGAAGCTTTTACTCTCAATTTCTCCTTCACTCTCTTCTTCTGAAACTTCTTCCTCCTTTGAGCTTGAGCTTGACCCTTCTTCTTGTTGCCCTTGTCCTTCTTCAAAACCAAGTCCTATTTTGATAGATGAAGGTCTTTGTGCATTGATAATCTTATCCAAAGTCTTTGAACTTTTCCCAAACTTGTGTAGCTTGTCCTTAGACTCTTTCACTTCCTTCCTTAGTGAAACTACCTCATGTTCTAATCTCTCACATTCTAAGACTTTTACCTCTAAATTTTCTTTAAATCTCCTTGTCTTAGCTATTGAGTTTGTCAGATCTTGTATAAGCTTTCCTTTTTCTTCATCACATTCTTGAACTTGAGCCTTGAATCTTGAATTTTGCTTTCTAACATTTTTCAATTCTTTAAGAGCAACAATAAGTTCTGCTTCTAGATCTACTATGCCTTCCTCTTCATTTTTTGACTCTTTCTCTACTTCTTGGTCTTCAAGAGCATCTTCATACTTTTCAGATTTATCTTCAACAGGAGCATTTTCTTCCTCTTCTATTGCCAAAAATAGAATTTCTTCTTCTTCACTATCTGAGGGTCTTTCATCACTATCACTTGAAACCTTGCTTCCCTTATCAACATAGAAGCTCTTCTTATGCCTTTGAAAAAAATTATTTTCATGCTTGCTTTGTCCATACCTATTTTTCTTTTCATACCTGGATTTTCCTGCTTCCTTTTTCTTATGATCCTGTTTCTCTTCACTGCTACTACTTCCAGCTTCTGGATAGTTAGATGCATAGTGACCATAATTACCACAATTGAAACACTTCACTATTTTCATACCTTTGTGCTTTCTTGAGTCCTCTTGTTTCTTCTGCCATAGTTAGCTTCTTCATCATTGGTTGACTCATCACTTGAATCTGGTTTCTTATATTTTGTCTTCTTTGTTGCTTTGAAGGCTACCTCTTTCTTGGGGTTAGGATCCTTTACTATTCTCATCTCATAAGCTGTGAGAGTTCCATGTAACTCATCCATAGTCAAATTTTCAATATCTCTTGTTTCTTCTATGGCTGAAACCTTTCCATCATACCTCATAGGAAGTGACCTTAAAACCTTTTGAGCAACATCGGAGTCTTCAATTTTAAATCCAAGTCCTCGCATGGTGTTAACAACCTCATCCACATGAAGTAAGTATGCAACAATGTCTTCCTCATCTTTCATCTTCAAATATTCAAATGTTTTCTTGTGATTTTGCAATTTTGCCATCTTGACCTTTTTATCTCCCTCATATGTTTGCTTCAATTTTTCCCATATCTCTTTTGCTGATTTGCAATGCATAACTTTTACAAATTCTACTTCACGTAATCCACTCAATATTGCATTCATTGCCTTTGCATTATTCACATGTAGGAGCTTACCATATTTATCTATGGGAGGATTAGTTGTAGGTGTGAACCCATCCTCAACTACTTGCCATGTCTCATATCCTTGTGCCATCAAGTAAGTCCTCATTCTTATGCTCCAGAAAGCATAATTGTTCCCATCGAACAATGGTGCCTTATTTTCTGAAGATCCACTCTGAGATGCCATCTGTGTTCCTGTACACTCTTCCTTCAAGCTTGTTAGACTCTTTCGAAGGAACCCACTCTGATACCAATTGAAGAACATAGGCTTATACTGAGAGGAGGGGTGAACAGTATAAGATCAACTTTTACTTTTCTTTCCCAAATAATATTATCCAATATTATCAATGGCAATATCAATAGTAGTAATCAAAGCAATGCACAAATCATCACACACAAGAGAGACACCAATTTAACATGGTTCACCCAATGTGGGCTACTCCACGGAGAAAATATTTCTACTAAATTTTCTCAACAAATCCTCTTGGGAATCAATTCCCTATTACAATGTTTATGGACCTCTATCCAAAGGAGACACCAATCCCCTATGCTCTGATTTGTGGATCTCTCTCCATAGGAGAACTCTTTCCCCTTTGCTCTGGTTCGTGGAACTTGATCCAAGAGAACTCTATCTCCTCAACTGGTTTGTGGATCTCTCTCCACAGAAGAACTCTATCTTCCCAGCTAGTTCACGGATCACACTCCATAGGAGAACTCTTTTCCCTTGCTCTAGTTTGTGGATCTCTCTCCAATGCTCCCCTCTACTCTGGTTTATGGATCTCTCTCCATAGGAGACCTCTTTCTCTTCGCTATGGCTAGTGATCTTCTAGAAGACTCCTGCCCCCACTACTCTAGCTTGTGGATATCTCTCCACAGGAGACCTCTATCCCCACTGCTCTAGATGATGGATCTCTATCCACTAGAGACTACTGTCCTCTTTGCTCTATCACCTCCAAAGCCTGCTCTCAACTCTATCTCAAATCTGCACCAAACTCTATCCCAAGTCTAGCACAAATCTGCTCTAACTCTGCTCATAAATCTGCATCAAACTCTATCTCAAATCTAGCATAAATTTGCTCTAACTCTACTCATAAATCTGCATCAAACTCTATCTCAAATCTGCCCCAAGCCTTAACACAAAGCTTGAACAAATCATCAATCAAACCTGCTCTCAATGTTGTTTCCAAGTCTTCACAAAGAATTGCTCAAATCTACCTTCAAGCCTTCTCAAAATACTTACTCAAATCTATCCTCAAGCCTTCACAAAGACTTGCTCAAATCTACCTTCAAGCCTTCTCTAAAGACTTGCTCAAATCTATCCTCAAGCCTTCACAAATACTTGCTCAAATCTACCTTCAAGCCTTCACAAAGACTTGCTCAAATTTATCCTCAAGTCTTCTCAAAGACTTGCTCAAATCTGTCCTCAAGCCTTCACAAAGACTTGCTCAATTCTACCTTCAAGCCTTCTCAAAGACTTGCTCAAATAACTCCAAAACTTGCATACAAAACACAACTTAAAACTCTTTCAAAAAACTCTTTTCACACAAACAAATTCTACTTAGAATTCATTTAACCTCTGGAACATATAGAGAATGATATGCTCTATCAAAACCTCAATATGTTTCACACTCACAAATTATGTACTCAACCAATCAATCTCTATCACTTGCAAAATCTCTTTCAAATCAAATCAAACCAATGTATAAGTTATTTCACAAAATTGATCTATCCTTCTTGCAAATTTTCTCTCATACATCAATCACACTAATGCATAATTTCCCTTCACAAATTGATCTCAATCACTTCCACAATTTCAATCAATATCTCAAAAACCTATATTCAAAAGGTTTCACAAAGATGCACTAACTTGTCTTCAGTCCTAGCACAAGTAGTTCACAATCTCTATCTCAAATGACTCCAAAACATTCAATCATGAATCACACAATATCACTCAAATATTTCCAACAATGCTTATCAAACAATCCTTTTCACTCCACCTTATGTTTCAAAACATTCACTTCAATCAACACTTTAAAATAAAGAATGATATGCCCATACCTCTTTGCTTGCTCTTATGGAGATATATCTTCAAAATCTGTCTCACAACCAACCACCTTTCTATGTGCCACTTCAAAGGTTAAATAGCAAGATTCTATTTCAAAATATCCACATGAATTTTCCTTCTATAAGGTGCTCAATGAATTCTGAAAATAATGTTCTAGGACTCTTCTTTAGTTCTCAAGGACAATGCATTAAAGCTCACAAAACTCTCTCAAAAATTTCCTTTTCATGAAACAAGAATTACAAACAATAACATCACCTTTTACACCTTTTATCTCCCTCTATCATAAAATAATTTCCAATCTACCTTAATGTCCAAGAACCAAGAATTACAATTCTAAATAAACCTTTTACAAACTTATCACTCCAACCTTTGCATAAAAAATAAATATCATCAATACCCTTTAAATACTATGCAAAAATTTATTTCTCTAAGATGTGATGGTTGTCAAGTTTGAGTTGTTTCGCAACTCCCTTTGTATTTCAAAATAATGTAATAAGTGGAGGATGTTAGCGTATATTTAATTAATAGTTGTTATTTCATTATTTTGGGATATTAGGGAATATTATGTTGTTAGACTATTGTTAGTCTATTTTATTGTTGGGCACTATGTAGTTAGCTTGATCCACTTTATTCGGGCTAATCTAGGCCTAGAGTTGTATTTTATATTATGCATTTGATTAATGGAATATCAATTGGTTCGTTGCTCTAATACATAGATCTAGAAAGGTCAAATTCAGGTGATTGCTTTTAATTGAACACATCAAACTATCTCGAAATCCTGAGGACTTGGAGCGAGTCCTAAAATCATTCTTGGTGAACCCTTCATCCCATAATGCTTTCAAGTGTAGAGAACAACATAGCCCCCACGGTTCATCCCATAAGGCTTTCTATATTTATAGATCTAGCCTTTTTGGAATCGTACGTGGTAGGGCAGTTTTCCCCGTTTACATCTTTGGTGAATCCGACATGAACACCTTTTATTTAAAAACTTTAATCAAGATCATTAATTTTGTGTTAGATCAAAAAATATTAAAAATATAATTATTTATGCTTTGTCTTCATTGGTTTTAGTTCCTTCATTTTTGCCCTAGTCTTTTTATCTTCTCCTAATGGCTTTCAACATTGGGAGTGAGCAAAGGCCTTTGAGGCTTGATGATATTTTCCAAGAGAATGATAAAATTGATAGAAAAAATCATAATCTAGAAGAAGAGGAAAATGAGGAGATTCATAATAATCTTTATCCTACTAAGGGACCCAATGGGAACCTTACCTTTACATTATTTGATCATGTTTTAGATATTATGAAATGCCATAAGGAGGTTTTACTTAAGGTTGTGGAACAGGAACCTCAACTTGAAATAGGTGAGCCTCCTCTTCCTCCTCCAATCATCTCTCCTAATCTTGTTCATGATAACCCTTTGTTTGAATCTTTGAAATATGGTAATCATGTCTATCAACCAACCTATGCCACTACTGTAACCACCAATGTTGGAAGAATTCCACAAGTTCATCCAACCAGTAGTGTCACTCAAAATTATTTTCAATTTCCTTCTCAATATGCTAATCTCAACACTTTTGCCTCTATTCCACCAAATATTAGTTATTCTCTCTAGAAAGGTATCACATATCACAATAGTATCAATACCTCAAACTTAATCCAAGTGCCTTTTCAACAACCTACCTATACCCCTACCTTAAGGAATCTAGGGGCATTACACAATAGTAATCCAAAAGTTCAAAATTTGGCAAATATGGTAAAACAATTGGTTTCAAAAGTGGAGATGATTCAGCCTTCTAGTTTTACTTACAGTTATAAAGAGATGTGCAATCAACCCCTAGACCCTATGGTTGCTACTAGGCCTTATCCTAAGCATTTTTCCATGTTTTTTTTACCTATATATAAGGGTATAGAAGATCCGATTGAGCATATAATATGATTTATAATAGCTTGTCATGATCTCATCTATGATGATATGTTATTACTAAATATATTTCCTAAGAGTCTTGTTGGTATTGCATTAGAATGGTATTATCAGTTGCCCAACTATTATTTAAAGAGCTTTGAGAATATTGCAAAGATGTTTGTTCATCAATTTAGTGCTTACATTGAAAAGGAAGTGACAATGAGAGACCTATATGATTTAAAGCAAATATAAGAAGAAATATTTTTAGAATTCTTAGCTCGATGGAGAATTTTAGTTGGTCGATTAAGATATTCTATGTCTCGAAAAGATATGCTTGATATATTCATTAGTAATTTACAAGAATAGATATCTTATGCATTAGAAACTACAATCATCACATATTTTGATCAAGAAATTGAGTTAGCAAGAAAAGTAGAACATGCTCTTATCAGAAGAGGATAGCTCAAAGTGGAAGAAGATAAAACCATTCAGTCATAGTATAAGAATAAGGATGTGGTAGGTGATGGTGTAATAGATAGTAGACTTGTTAATAATGTTGTTAACAACCTATAAAATATAATACTTCAAAAACCTCCACAAAGAAATTTCACAAGACTTGGCATACCTATGAAAGTCTTAAAGCAACTTTTGAAAACCAACACAATTGAGTTGCCTCCTATAAGGCAACCGGATCCTACAACTAGTTGGTAAAAGGTAGGACAATATTGTGCATATCATAGAGTAGAAGGACATTGGATAAATTCTTGTAAGAAGTTGAAACATGTGGTTCAAGATTTAATTGATGCAGGACGTCTTGATGTAAGAAATTTTCAATCTTCAAATAGTCAACAAAAGTCCACTACCAACCAAAATATACCTAAGCAAGGATAACGGGCAGTTAATCAAGTATCTTATAAAAATATACCACATCATTATGATAACAAAATATTCGTTATGGTAATAGCTACTTTAAAACAGTAGGTGTAGAATTGATAGATCCAGTGGTATCAACAGGAGATGAGTTTTTTAGCAAATATTTCCCTCTTAGAACTTTTGCAAAATTCTCCTACTCATGGAGAAGCCTTAATAAATGTTCTAAAACAATAATCTATCCCTCCAGATATTTTCCCTAGTGATATGGCTAATGTTGTAAGATTTCTTGGGACACATCACATCACATTCTTGGATGATGATATTTCTTCCTTAGACCTATGTAGGGATTCTTCTCTCTACATTACTACATTTATTGGGGAAACCTTTATCAAAAGGGTTATGATTGATAATGATTATTCCCTCAATTTATGCACATATCAATTTATCCAAAAGTTTGGATTAAAAGAGGAAGGTTTAACTAAATGTGATGCAATCATCAAAACATTCAACAACGAGTACCAAGAAGCTTGTGGCACCATATCACTTCCCCTCAAAGTATGACCTAAAACTTTAGATATATTGTTCTATATGGTTTCTTGTCCTACATATTTTAATCTACTTCTTGGACATCCTTGGATCCATGCAATGAAGGCCATCCCTTATACTCTTCATCAATGTTTGAAATTCAAATTTAAAGAACAAGTTATTACCGTTCCAGGCGACCTTCATCCATTCGAATATTGTTCAATGGTTGAACAAGCTTAGTTTATTCTCAATGCTTGTCCTTTAGATTTATCATCTGTTTCACCAATTTTCTCATCTCAAAAATCTAAGCAATCCAACAATCTAGAAGTGAGTGAGGAACCTCTAATAAAAATTCCATCATGGGATCAAGACAGTTAGTTTCTTAAAGAACCTCTTCTGGATATATCTCATCAAGGTTTGGAGCAGAGTAATGAGGATAAGGATCCCCCTTATCCCTCTAACATATTATTTGGTAATATGATAAATTCTATGTGTTCTAATGATAAATCTTCTACTTCTCATAGATATCTTGCAAAGTCAGGGATTTATCCTCCCCATATTAAAAATAATGGTTTTGTTCAAGAATGTATAGATTATCATGTTGTGGCTGCCAAAGAAAGAGCTATGAAGGAGCCTCTTCATGATTATAATCATTGATATGGCTTACCTTCTAGATTTTTCTTTGATGAAGTAGTCTCTTATATGCCTGTTCCTTTTGTTAAGATAGAAGGTACAATTAGAATATGTGTTGACTATCATTCTGATTGCTTGTTTAACATAAAATAAAATAAAATCCATCATTAATTAGGTATGCATTTGCATTCTCATTCCATCATACCTATTTTCTTGCTCATACTGCATGATTTCTTGTCATACTTTGCATGGTTTCTTGAAATTCTATTTTCTTGCACTTCTACTTGTCATAATTGCATTGTTGCTTTCTCATGACTGCTTGTTCATATAGCTTTTGAGGATTCGCAACAGTGGTAGTTGATGATACCTATTTAGGTCCTAGCTCACATGCATTGCACTCTCACTAGGGTTATGATGCCCAGTGAAGCCCCAACATAGGGCCCATGCATTTTCATTCCTTCTTCTCTTCTTTGCTTCCTTTGCTCTTTCTTCTCTTCTCTTTTCTTCTTGTATTCCTTGACTTTGAAAGTTTTACAATGATCATCATTTCTCCTCCAAGTCAAGGAATGCAATCCTCTTTTAGTATGTCCTTATAATTTTACATGATTCTTATTTCTCCTTTTCCTTCTTTGTTTAGATAAGGATATACATTCTTCTCTTCTTTGATTACACATTTCCTCTCTCTTGACTTTTCACTAGTTGAAACTTCAATCCAGGGGCACACACGCACAGTTCGTTCCTCCTTATTTTCTTCCTCTTATTTCTTCTAGCACATGTGCACACTCACATTGTGTTATGCTCATATGACTTGGTCTATATATTTTTTTTACACCCCTATCAGGTAGTACTTGCTAATACATCATTCACATCAGCAATAGCATATTCTCCCTATTGGGTTACACTTCTTTTGACTCAGCGGGCTCAACACCCCATTACAAGATAAGCTCCTTGGCCATTTTAGCAGGCCTTGACATACATCCTAGTGGGTAATTGCCCCACAATAGTCACTAGCTATCAATCATCCATAGTGGATTACACTCCATAATTTTATTATTTGAGCAATCACCCATAGCAGGTTACGCTCCATATTTTGCCCATTTGTTTATCTTAGCAAGTACTATACCCATAACGGGTTTTCACTCCACATCTGGATCTTCTCTTTGGGTATAACACCCTTCATTTAGGGTTCTTTATCAGCTTCTCTTTATTTCTATGGTTGACCTTTAGATTATTCTTGTTCTTTTTCTTCTTCTTCTCTTATCTTCCCTTCTTCTTTATTTCCCTTTATTCTATTCATCAATGCATTTCATGTTAGCTGCATTAGGTTCATGTTGTATCCAGTGATCTTTGCTCTATTGTTTTCTTGCTTGCTTTTTTCTTTGTGTTTCTATATTTTGCTTTTTCTTTGTCTTTTTTTAGTTTCTTAATGAAGTTCCTTTCTTTTCAAAACTCGAGGGGGCACCCTAGCCATAAAGGCATTAATGGTAGTAATGTCTTGCCCTTTTGCCCAAACTTGGCCACCCCCTTTTCTATTTTTGTTCTCTTCTTGTCCATAGGAGTTTACATATTTTTTTTATGCATTTACGTGGCCTTAAATATATCAAATAGGTGGTAAAATGTAGACACCGAAAATTGACCCACTAAGGTGAGTAATTTTCCCTAGATCCCTTGATTTCTCCTTGGAAACATAGGGTCATCTTTGAGCCTAATTTTCACCTTCCAAATCTTATCCATTCCTCCTAAATCCTATACCATTGGATCATGCTCAAAAAGATATTTCCAACGGTATATGATATGATCCATTTTGACTTCGTTTGACCCTCCAAAATGCATTAAAATTGCATGGGGGTCTAGCTGGTGCGATGTCACGGCCCGTCTTTTATGGAGTGCAATTTTGCATTTTAGGGTTTTCTTTTAAGAAAATCCTAATTTTCAAATTTGATCTTTTTAGGGTTGGTTGTGCTTAGTTTTTACCGCCCATTCTTGTTTCAAATCCACTATATAAGGAGGGTTTGAAATTCATTTCTTCCAATCAATTTTTTATCAAGCAAGTTTATGATAACAATTCTTGATTAAATCTCTATTTTCTTGAGGTCTTCTTCTTCTTCTTATGCAAGCAAGCTAACTCACAAGTGTGAAGTATGATCTATTTGAAGCTTTATTTTCTACTCCATTGGATTGTGTGTTGCTACTTTTGGTGGACAAGTATTGAAGCCCTAAGGATGAATCTACTACTTGGAGGTCTCCATCCATTTTGCTTGCTTCTTCACTACTGCCAGGTTGTTTTCACTCTTTTGTACTTTACATATTAATTATATTTTTGATTACGCATTCATTAATTTACATTTTTTGAGTTTTTTTCTAGCTTCTATGAAATTTCTCTCGGGTTTCTACGGGGCGCGATTTCACCGTGTGATATTGTGGTCGCTCCATACGAGGTATAATTTTGCATAGACCACGATTGGGGGTAAGCTGCTACCCCAAAACCCTAGTTCTGTGTTATAGACTGCATTTAGGCCATATTAGGGCATTTTGTACTCTATTTTTATTGTTCTATTCTACTATATTTCGTTATGCATGTTCATCTTCCAAAGGTTAATTTTTTTTTCTATTTTCAAAGGTCAGGTAAAAGGACCTAGGGGGATTTACTGCTGCACCTCCAAGAATTATTGTACAGTGGTATAAGTAGACCCCCTAATTCTAATCATATTTTTCAAGTTTTTGTTAAGTTATCTTGTAGGAACAAGAATTGTTGATAGCATTGGATCAAAGGATAAAAGTAAGGATCAACCACCAGAATAAGCTAAGTGTTCTGATTAATCTTTAGGTTGTTCACTAAGTGCTTTACATTTCTATTGTAAACCTGTTGGTCAATGTTGGTCCAAAATCTGCCACAGGAAAGGATTTTACAAGTGCACCCTAGACCTGGCCAACATTGAAAGGCTGGAAGCAAGAAATGGCTTCCAGACCAATCTCCAGAGTGGGCTGGTTCCCTTCACTATTCTAAACTTGGTTAAGATAAGGGTTACTGGAAAGAAATTGAAAAGGTTACAGAAAGAAATGGGAAATATGGCCACAGGCCGAAGTGATGAGATCAAAAAATAGCAAAGCAAGAAACTTCAAGTGCAGCAACAGCAAGTAATAAAAATCACTAACTTAACTCTCGCACGATGCATACAGAAAATCCTCCAAAATCACATTTCAGGAATTTATACTCTTACGGCAATATTCAAATCCAATATGTAGAATTTAAATGTAACAGCCATGAAGACATACAAATGCTATTAGAAATGCAACACAAACAGAAAGGAAATCACCAATGCAACCGCTTGAAAAGTTAGAAGCCAATCCTTTATTCCTGCAGTGAACTTCCAGTCTCTAGCAGAGAATTTTCCAACCCATTGAAATGAGAATTACATTGGTTTTTTATAGAGGTCCGTCCTCTTTATAGAATTAAATATTTAAAACCAACTTCCTCGTGATCTACAACCATGCAACGGAAATTATGCACACGATCCCTTGATTACAGCTTCGAGGAAGCAAAAATTAAATGCAATGACACCGTTGAATTAATCCACGAACAGCAGCTTCGAATAAATAAAACTTTAATTTTGGAAGCCTGGGCGGTTCTTCGACCTTGAATGCCTTGGAAATCCGCAAATCATTAAATTCGGGTCAGCATTAAATCATCGAAAACCAAAAATATCTCCTCGGCCGTTCATACTGCACTTGGCGGGAAAACGTTACAGGTCGCGAAAACGCGACGGGTCGCGAAAACACGATGGGTCGCGAAATCGTGACGTCTTTTACGCCGTACACCCTGGCCGCTTTTAACCCACAAAAATGGGACCTGTAGCGATATCGCTACGTCTTCGGCTTCCTTTTCTCCATCGCTAGCTTGTTCCGTGAAAACGAAACATGTAGCGATTTCGCTACATGTTTCTATCGTTGGCTCTTCCCTGCGCTCTGCCCCGAGAAAACGGAACATGTAGAGATTTCGCTACATATTTCGGGCACCTTGTACGGCCTTTCTGACGGTTCACGAAAATGGAACACTTCTTTTGCCCTTGAATGCCTTCAATTCTTCCTTGTCTCCATTTCGCTTCTTGGACCAAAATGGCCGCAATTTTGAAGCATGTAGCGATATCGCTATGTTTTGCTCCTTCCGTACCAATTGCCACTTTGCCATCGTGAAAATGCTACAGGTAGCGCGTCGCTGCAACTTTTGCCTAGACTCACTTCTCAACAAAGACCGCGCGATTTTGCAACGTGCAGCGATTCACTGCACATTTTAGACTTAAGGCTTTTGGAGCCACTACTCCGCGAAAGTGAAATGTTAGCGCGTCGCTGCAATTTTACCACTTGAGCCTTTTGAAACAACTGCATCGCAAAAATAAGACGTCAGCGCGTCGCTGCAATTTTTGCACCTTAGTCCTCGAAGCTCCCGACGTCGCGATTCTGGAACCTGTCAGCGATGCGCTGCAAGTTTTGCTTTGTGTCTTCGGCTGGACTTTTCGTCGCGATTTCGCGACATTTTGTCGCTGCTCCCCTTTTGCCCGCTGAAAGTCGTGAAAATGAAACACGTCGTGATATCGCGACGGTTCCGCCCAACCTGACTGCGTTGACCGCGATTCTGCGACATGTCAGCGAATCGCTGCAGTTTCTAGACTTAGTCATTTTTTGCTCATTTTTTCTCCTTTTTTTGCCAAAGCTGCATCAAAGCTAGTATCAAAGTGAGATCTGCAACAACATAAGCATTAATACTTTAATCAAAATCAAATGTGGCAAAAATGCCAACATTCTTGGCAGCTCGCGGGGTATACAGCTCGTTGTATGCAAGAATCCAGGCCTTAGTCCATTGGGCACAGAGTCATATCCGAACAGAAGGCGGGCTGCTGCAATACATGTTCTGCTGAAAAATTGAAACTGGAAAAACCTGCATATAACTGATTATGAAACGACTAATGGAACGCGATGATGGAGTGAGCTCTTGCGATTGCGCAAGCGGTGACTGCAATGGAATGATGAAACAAAAATGAACGAAGTTATGGAGTGGGAATGGAACTAGGAAAGCTATGAAATGAAATGAACTAGACTATGAAATAAATGCATAAAAGACTGAACTTAGAGGAAAGGGATAAGAAGGGACGGGGAAAAACAGAAAAAGGGAAAAGAAACAACAGCCGTGGCTTATTTTTGTAACTGCAGAAGAAAAAGAAGTAAAAGAAGGAAGATGAAGAAGGGAAAGGAAAGAAAAAGGGAAGGGAAAAGAAGAAAGTGCTAGAAAGCCACCAACTGCTGGGAGGAGAAAAACAAAGGAAAAAACAAGCATCTACAGCTCGCAGACAACAAAAGAGCTGAGATGAATAGTAATAAAAACAATACAGCTTTTTTTTTTTTTTTTCTATATATTTTTTTTTTTGTTTTTTCAAAATACTATATACAATAGTTCACGACATGATTGGCATGTCGCCACTAGACATCCAATCTCAGAATGTTATCCGGTAAATATGCAATGTCCTGACCAGATCTGATCATACTTAAGTCGGTCCTTGAAATTGGGTTGGCTCCTTCCTAAAGTTCTCCATGGTGCGAATAGGATGCAATGCGGCAGATTATCCTTCTTACTAGTACCCCCATGGAAGACTTCTTCAGGTACTGGATGTAGTGGCTGGAACCAATACCACCACTTTGCAGAATTTACTGGCTGTGGGTTGATTATAGGCTCCTCTAACTCCTTGATGTGATCACAGGGCTCTTCAAGTGAGAAATCTGATTCTGGGATCTCCTCAGGTTCTGGAATTTGAATTTGTTCTTCTACTTGGCCCATCTCTTGATGAAAACTACAAGCAACCATATTGTTCATTGCTGGAAAAGTGCTTGCATGTTCCAATCCTTGACTTTGGACGAGATTTGTCCCTTGAGCTCCACATGACTGCATCTCAGGTTTCTGCTCAGTATGAGGGATCTGGCATGAAAAGTACTGTGTAGGGTAGACAGGAGCAGCAACCACCGGAGAAGGTAATGGAGTTTCTCCCCATGGTAACTTTCTTGATAAGAGCAATAGCTGTTCCGCTCGCACTGCTTCCTCAAAGATTTGTGGGAACCGTTGTTCACCTGACTGCAGCAAAAAGATACCTATGTCAGAATTAAAAGCTCGAACATAAAAGAGGTGGGCTTGGGTGGGTGATGGATGGATCTTCTCTGGAATTCTCTTCCAACTTATCAAGAATCGGACATTGAAGTCCATGATGCTCTCTTGAGGTGCTCTCTTGATGTACATGAAAAACTGATAGAGATCCAAAGAACTGTAGAAAGGATCTTCGTCAAATCTTTTGATCAGTGCCCCCGCTAGATCGTCCCATGAGCTGATGCTTTGACATTTGAGCAATTTGTACCATTGCAATGCTCTTCCTTCCAAAGACTGAACCAGAAGTTGGATCATGACATCTTCGTGTTCGATGACATGGATCATGGACAGAGTAGCAATGTCTTCAACATGTGCCAGAGCCATGCCTTCGGTACCATCATATTTTGCCAGGTTCTTCAAGGCACCTTCGGGAATTTCATGGCGAACTTGGAGATTCAGAGGGCCAGGATAATCCCATCTAGGAAAAGCCCTCGCCTTTGTGGCAGTGGTCTACGGGATCACGGCCATCGCCATTAAGTCAGAGTCGCCAGACGAACATTCTTTGAATTTTTTTTTTTTTTTTAAACAAAAACAGGCGTCCACGAATAGATCTTCAACTCAGCAAAGTCGCCAGATGAACTTACAAATCTCCGCTATGAGGCCAAGACAGCTCATCAAATCTTGAGACCTCCGGGTATTCTTGGAGACAGAAACAGTCTGTCCCACCGGGCGTGCCAAAAACTGTTGGCACCGGTGGGGTTATCACTTTGGAAAATTATGCGTATCCCACCGATTATGAATTCTTGGAGACAGAAACAGTCTGTCCCACCGGGCGTGCCAAAAACTATTGGTCCAAAATCTGCCACAGGAAAGGATTTTACAAGTGCACCCTAGACCTGGCCAACATTGAAAGGCTGGAAGCAAGAAATGGCTTCCAGACCAATCTCCAAAGTGGGCTGGTTAAGGGTTACTGGAAAGAAATTGAAAAGGTTACAGAAAGAAATGGGAAATATGGCCACAGGCCGAAGTGATGAGATCAGAAAATAGCAGCAGGAAACTTCAAATGCAACAACGACAAGCAATAAAAATCACTAACTTAACTCTCGCACGATGCATACAGAAAATCCTCCAAAATCACATTCCAGGAATTTATACTCTTACGGCAATATTCAAATCCAATATGTATAATTTAAATGTAATAGCCATGAAGACATACAAATGCTATTAGAAATGCAACACGAACAGAAATAAAATCACCAATGCAACCGCTTGAAAAGTTAGAAGCCAATCCTTTATTCCTGCAGTGAACTTCCAGTCTCTAGCAGAGAATTTTCCAACCCATTGAAATGAGAATTACATTGGTTTTTTATAGAGGTCCGTCCTCTTTGCAGCATTAAATATTTAAAACCAACTTCCTCATGATCTACAACCATGCAACGGAAATTATGCACACGATCCCTTGATTACAGCCTCGAAGAAACAAAAATTAAATGCAATGACACCGTTGAATTAATCCACGAACAGCAGCTTCGAATAAATAAAACTTTAATTTTGGAAGCCTGGGTGGTTCTTCGACCTTGAATGCCTTGGAAATCCACAAATCATTAAATTCGGGTCAGCATTAAATCATCGGAAACCAAAAATATCTCCTCGGCCGTTCATACTGCACTTGGCGGGAAAACAGTTACAGGTCGCGAAAATGCGACGGGTCGCGAAAACGCGACGGGTCACGAAATCGCGACGTCTTTTATGTCGTACACCCTGGCCGCTTTTAACCCGTGAAAATGGGACCTGTAGCGATATCGCTATGTCTTCGGCTTCCTTTTCTCCATCGCTAGCTTGTTTCGTGAAAACGAAACATGTAGCGATTTCGCTACATGTTTCTGTCGTTGGCTCTTCCTTGCACTCTGCCCCATGAAAAAGGAACATGTAGCGATTTCACTACATGTTTCGGGCACCTTGTACGGCCTTGTTGATGGTCCGAGAAAATGGAACACTTCTTTTGCCCTTGAATGCCTTCAATTCTTCCTTGTCTCCATTTCACTTCTTGGACCAAAATGGCCGCGATTTTGAAGCATGTAGCGATATCGCTACGTTTTGCTCCTTCCGTACCAATTGCCACTTTGCCATCGCAAAAATGCTACAGGTAGCACATCGCTGCAACTTTTGCCTAGACTCACTTCTCAACAAAGACCGCGCGATTTTGCAACGTGCAGCGATTCGCTGCAAATTTTAGACTTAAGGCTTTTGGATCCACTACTCCGCGAAAGTGAAACGTTAGCGCGTCGCTGCAATTTTACCACTTGAGCCTTTTGAAACAACTGCATCGCGAAAATAAGACGTCAGCGCGTCGCTGCAATTTTTGCACCTTAGTCCTCGAAGCTCTCGACGTCGCGATTCTGGAACCTGTCAGCGATGCGCTGCAAGTTCTGCTTTGTGTTTTCGGCTGGACTTTTCATCGCGATTTCACGACATTTTGTCGCTGCTCCCCTTTTGCCCGTTGAAAGTCACAAAAATGAAACACGTCGCGATATCGCGACGGTTCCGCCCAACCTGCCTGCGTTGACTGCGTTGACCGTGATTCTGCGACATGTCAGCGAATCGCTGCAGTTTCTAGACTTAGTCATTTTTGCTCATTTTTTCTCCTTTTTTTGCCAAAGCTGCATCAAAGCTAGTATCAAAGTGAGATCTGCAACAACATAAGCATTAATACTTTAATCAGGAAAAAATGCCAACATTCTTGGCGGCTCGCGGGGTATACAGCTCGCTGTATGCAAGAATCCAGGCCTTAGTCCATTGGGCACAGAGTCATATCCGAACAGAAGCTGGCTGCTGCAATACATGTTCTGCTAAAAAATTGAAACTGGAAAAACCTGCATATAACTGATTATGAAACGACTAATGGAACGCGATGATGGAGTGAGCTCTTGCGATTGCACAAGCGGTGACTGCAATGGAATGATGAAACGAAAATGAACGAAGTTATGGAGTGGGAATGGAACTAGGAAAGCTGTGAAATGAAATGAACTAGACTATGAAATAAATGCATAAAAGATTGAACTTAGAGGAAAGGGATAAGAAGGGACCGGGAGAAACAGAAAAAGGGAAAAGAAACAACAGGCGTGGCTTATTTTTGTAACTACAAAAGAAAAAGAAGTAAAAGAAGGAAGATGAAGAAGGGAAAGGAAAGAAAAAGGGAAGGGAAAAGAAGAAAGTGCTAGAAAGCCACCAACTGCTGGGAGGAGAAAAACAAAGGAAAAAACAAGCATCTACAGCTCGCAGACAACAAAAGAGCTGAGATGAACAGTAATAAAAACAATACCGCTTTTTTTTTTTTTTTTCTATATATATATTTTTTCTTGTTTTTTCAAAATACTATATACAATAGTTCACGACATGATTGGCATGTCGCCACCAGACATCCAATCTCAGAATGTTATCCGGTAAATCTGCAATGTCCCGACCAGATCTGATCATACTTAAGTCGGTCCTTGAAATTGGGTTGGCTCCTTCTTGAAGTTCTCCATGGTGCGAACAGGATGCAATGCGACAGATTATCCTTCTTACTAGTACCCCCATGAAAGACTTCTTCGGTCATTGGATGTAGTGGTGGAACCAATACCACCACTTTGCAGACTTTCTTGGTCGTGGGCTGATTACGAGCTCCTCTAACTCCTTGATGTGATCACGGGGCTCTTCAAGTGAGAAATCTGATTCGGGGATCTCCTCAGGTTCTGGAATTTGAATTTTTTCTTCTACTTGGCCCATCTCTTGATGAAAACTGCAAGCAACCATATTGTTCATTGCTGGAAAAGTGCTTGCATGTTCCAATCCTTGACTTTGGACGAGATCTGTCCCTTGAGCTCCACATGATCGCATCTCAGGTTTCTGCTCAGTATGAGGGATCTGGCATGAAAAGTACTATGCAGGGTAGACAGGAGCAGCAACCATCGGAGAAGGTAATGGAGTTTCTCCCCATGGTAACTTTCTTGATAAGAGCAACATCTGTTCTGCTCGCACTGCTTCCTCAAAGATTTGTGGGAACCGTTGTTCACCTGACTGCAGCAAAAAGAGACCTATGTCAGAATTAAAAGCTCGAACATAAAAGAGTTGAGCTTGGGTGGGTGATGGATGGATCTTCTCTGGAATTCTCTTCCAACTTATCAAGAATCGGACATTGAAGTCCGTGATGCTCTCTTGAGGTGCTCTCTTGATGTACATGAAAAACTGATAGAGATCCAAAGAACTGTAGAAAGGATCTTCGTCAAATCTTTTGATCAGTGCCCCCGCTAGATCGTCCCATGAGATGATGCTTTGACATTTGAGCAATTTGTACCACTGCAATGCTCTTCCTTCCAAAGACTGAACCAGAAGTCGGATCATGACATCTTCGTGTTCGATGACATGGATCATGGACAGAGTAGCAATGTCTTCAACATGTGCCAGAGCCATGCCTTCGGTACCATCATATTTTTCCAGGTTCTTCAAGGCACCTTCGGGAATTTCATGCCGAACTTGGAGATTCAGAGGGCTAGGATCATCCCATCTAGGAAAAGCCCTCGCCTTTTTGGCAGTGGTCTGTGGGATCACGGCCATCGCCATTAAGTCAGAGTCGCCAGACGAACATTCTTTGAAATTTTTTTTTTTTTTTTAAACAAAAATAGGCGTCCACGAATAGATCTTCAACTCAGCAAAGTCGCCAGATGAACTTACAAATCTCCGCTATGAGGCCAAGACAGCTCATCAAATCTTGAGACCTCCGGGTATTCTTGGAGACAAACAGTCTGTCCCACCGGGCGTGCCAAAAACTGTTGGCACCGGTGGGGTTATCACTTTGGAAAATTATGCGTATCCCACCGATTATGAATTCTTGGAGACAGAAACAGTCTGTCCCACCGGGCGTGCCAAAAACTGTTGGTCCAAAATCTACCACAGGAAAGGATTTTACAAGTGCACCCTAGACCTGGCCAACATTGAAATGCTGGAAGCAAGAAATGGCTTCCAGACCAATCTCCAGAGTGGGCTGGTTCCCTTCACTATTCTAAACTTGGTTAAGATAAGGGTTACTGGAAAGAAATTGAAAAGGTTACAGAAAGAAATGGGAAATATGGCCACAGGCCGAAGTGATGAGATCAAAAAATAGCAGTAGGAAACTTCAAGTGCAGCAACAGCAAGCAATAAAAATCACTAACTTAACTCTCGCACGATGCATACGAGAAAATCCTCCAAAATCACATTCCAGGAATTTATACTATTATGATAATATTCAAATCCAATATATAGAATTTAAATGTAATAGCCATGAAGACATACAAATGCTATTAGAAATGCAACACGAACAGAAAGGAAATCACCAATGCAACCACTTGAAAAGTTAGAAGCCAATCCTTTATTCCTGCAGTGAACTTCCAGTCTCTAGCAGAGAATTTTCCAACCCATTGAAATGAGAATTACATTGGTTTTTTATAGAGGTCCGTCCTCTTTGCAGCATTAAATATTTAAAACCAACTTCCTCGTGATCTACAACCATGCAACGGAAATTATGCACACGATCCCTTGATTACAGCCTCGAGGAAGCAAAAATTAAATGCAATGACACCGTTGAATTAATCCACGAACAGCAGCTTCGAATAAATAAAACTTTAATTTTGGAAGCCTGGGCGGTTCTTCAACCTTGAATGCCTTGGAAATCTGCAAATCATTAAATTTGGGTCAGCATTAAATCATCGGAAACCAAAAATATCCCCTTGTCCGTTCATACTGCACTTGGTGAGAAAATAGTTATAGGTCGCGAAAACGCGACGGGTCGCGAAATCGTGACGTCTTTTATGCCGTACACCCTGGCCGCTTTTAACCCATGAAAATGGGACCTGTAGCGATATCGCTACGTCTTCGGCTTCCTTTTCTCCATCGCTAGCTTGTTTCGCGAAAACGAAACATGTAGCGATTTCGCTACATGTTTCTGTCGTTGGCTCTTCCCTGCGCTCTGCCCCGCGAAAACGGAACATGTAGCGATTTCGCTACATGTTTCGGGCACCTTGTACGGCCTTGCTGACGGTCCGCGAAAATGGAACACTTCTTTTGCCCTTGAATGCCTTCAATTCTTCCTTGTCTCCATTTCGCTTCTTGGACCAAAATGGCCGTGATTTTGAAGCATGTAGCGATATCGCTACGTTTTGCTCCTTCCGTACCAATTGCCACTTTGCCATCGCGAAAATGCTACAGGTAGTGCGTCACTGCAACTTTTGCCTAGACTCACTTCTCAACAAAGACCGCGCGATTTTGCAACGTGCAGCGATTCGCTGCACATTTTAGACTTAAGGCTTTTGGAGCCACTACTCCACGAAAGTGAAACGTTAGCGCGTCGCTGCAATTTTACCACTTGAGCCTTTTGAAACAACTGCATCGCAAAAATAAGATGTCAGCGCGTCACTGCAATTTTTGCACCTTAGTCATCGAAGCTCCCGACGTCGCGATTCTGGAACCTGTCAGCGATGCGCTGCAAGTTCTGCTTTGTGTTTTCGGCTGGACTTTTCGTCGTGATTTTGCGACATTTTGTCACTGCTCCCCTTTTGCCCACTGAAAGTCATGAAAATGAAACACGTCGCGATATCGCGACGGTTCCGCCCAACCTGCCTGCGTTGACCGCGATTCTGCGACATGTCAGCGAATCGCTGCAGTTTCTAGACTTAATCATTTTTTGCTCATTTTTTCTCCTTTTTTCGCCAAAGCTGCATCAAAGCTAGTATCAAAATGAGATCTGCAACAACATAAGCATTAATACTTTAATCAAAATCAAATGTGGCAAAAATGCCAACAAGTCAAATATCTGCCTAATCAATAAACACTACGTTTATGCGCCCTAGATACGACCAACATTGAAAGGCCAGAGGAAAGAGATGTCCTCCGTGCCAATCTCCAGAGAGGGCTGGTTCCCAAACTAAATCCTAAAATGGTAAAAGACTAAGGATGCAGGAAAGAAATTGGAAATAACAGAAAGAGATGGGAAATATGGCCACAGGCCGAAGTGCAAGACTGGTGTTAGACTAACTAGCAGGAAAAAACCCAAGCACAAATTAGCATTTATGAAAGCAAACAGAATAGAATAGGCTCATAATATTGCCATAGCAACTATCAAAATGATACTCCAACATTCACCTTCTCATTAGCAACTTTAAATCCAATGACAAAATTTAAATACAATAGCAAACCAGATAGACGAATGGAAATAGAAGCACAATGTACAGAAAGTAATCACACACAAGACCACTCACGAATTCAAAAGTTTGATGCCTTCTATTAATGCAGAGAGCTTAAAGAAATCTCTCACAAAATGTCTAACTCCTCCTTTTTTACAATGAAATTTGCCTAGTATTTATAGAGGTTTTCGCCTCTTTCATTTAATACATAGGAGAGAAGAATGTCCTGGGATCAAAGACATAATTAGCAAAATCCTCCTCGAATTCTTTGAAAATCCATTCACCTAGGGAACAAATTCTTGAAAATCTGAACTTCGGACGGAGGTGCGCATGTTAGGAGAAAACATTAAATTCTTTGGATCGCTTCTGATACATTGGAAATCATGAAAGCTCGTTTCTCTTTGCCTTCCTCTTCATGATCCACAAAATGGAGTAACTGAGGGCACCCTTCATTAAATGCTAAATTCAATTGTCTTGACCAAATTCTTGTTCGCCCATGTTCACTTTTGCCTCGAGATCTATTTCGCCCCTTTGCAAACTGAAAAGGCGTGCACGACAATCTTATAAAATACGTTCACCTCTAGAAAGGGCGAATGACACGTTCACCCCTATGGAAGGGCGAACGCAACCTTGCTTCGCCATATATGTTGGTTCACCCATGGGAGGGGCGAACGACATGTTCGCCCCTCAACCAGGGTGAACCTGATTTGAGTTTCTTTTTGGGTGCACGTGCCACTACATATCGTCGAGGCGCGTTCACCCCTAAGAAGGGCGAACGACGCGTTCGCCCCTTTGGAAGGGCGAACGCGACCTTGTTCTTTTGATATTTCGCCTTTGTGAAATTTTTGAACTTGTTCACCCCTTTCAAGGGCGAATGGAGCGTTCACCTCTTTCTTGGGGCGAACGTAAATGCATATCAAATTTGTCAAGTTTTTCCTTTGGGCCTTTGTCTTCTCCATTTTTTGAAATTCAGGCAAACATTTCTCCATTGAATTTTATAAGGAAATAAACTCAAAAGGGATTTTCAAAAATGCATCAGAACTTGGCGAATAGGAAATTATTTAAAATATTACATATGGAAGCCAAAGATGCAAATATGTACTGTCTATATACTACCGCCACATTCAAATATTGAATTCAAAAATCTTTAAACAAAATTCCCAATGAATACAAAATGGCCAACATTTCTTGGCGACTCATGGGGTATCCAGCTCACATGGATGCAAGCGATCCCAGGCCTTTATCCATTGGGTGCAGAGTCTGTCTCATTTTTTGGTGGTTGCCTATGCGTGCTCTTGTCTCTCTGCCTCCTCTACGACTCTGAGCACTTCAGCACGTTCAGCTTCCTCTGCCACTTTCATCGTTGCTTCACGATCTGCTACCGCTTTCTCTTCTTGCTCTGCAATAATCTTTGAAAGGGCCTCGTAAGTGCGAACTACATCATGCCAAGCTTCGATGGTAAATAAGCAAGGAACGTTGAGAGATTCATAAATGAAGCGAAGACTTTGCACATCCATCAAGCTGAGGTGCTTTGAATGTTGGGCCAATTCATAAAGAGATAGCTCCAAGCGCGTATACTTCTCTATTAGAGGCAACACTTGCACTTCAATAAGGGGCTCATCCAAGGTGTTAATGTCTGTAGTATCTTCAATGAATGCACTCCAGAGCTCTTGCAATTGCTCCATCGAAAGAGGCTCACCCCACTCATCTAGGAAGGTAGTGAAGCCCAGCCGATCAATAGTCTCAAAATGAGACATCAAAATAGTATGCTCTCGCTCAATAGTATTGAGGATAGCTCGCCCTTCATTTACAAGGTCCATGCACTGAAAATAGCTTCGCAGGGTTACTCGTGCTCGGGACCAGGCATAATCCATCTCGTTGAGAGGGTGAATATGCAAAGGTGTATTCAATAAAGCTTGTATCTTCATAGTTGTCTCCATATGGGGTGAAAGCAACTCCTCCATAGAATCAATCATTTGTTGCCCAAGCTGGATCTGTATCCCTGCTTCCCATAAATACTGCAACACCTTGACGGCATGTGTGGCCAACTTTGTAGAATTTTGGATGGAGCGAAGGTGAATGTCTCTC
Organism: Wollemia nobilis; assembly: GCA_028583015.1. Classification (NCBI taxonomy): domain Eukaryota; kingdom Viridiplantae; phylum Streptophyta; class Pinopsida; order Araucariales; family Araucariaceae; genus Wollemia; species Wollemia nobilis. Next base: position 710,895 of record JAQPPZ010000987.1, read on the forward strand.
ACACTATCATGTGAAAATCTTACAATAGGCGTGGCCTTAGCTTCAAGCTGCTTCTTGAGTTCTTCTACCTGTTGTTGAAGGTTATGCATTTCAATTCGAGCAGCATCATGCTCCTTCAAGTGCACCTTGACTTGATTGCACAAATATTCATTTTTAGTGGCCATTTTTTCTTCTGTCGCCTTGCTCTTGGCCAGTGCGCTCTCCAACTCCAACACTTTATCTTGCACCTCAAAATATTTTTCTTTATAGTGCTCCCCATGCAAATACAATGAGCTCATATCTACTTGCATGTTACCCATTTTTTCAATGGGATCAATCCACGTCAGATCTTCAGTGATAGTCTCAAAAACATAATCTTCAGGCTGCAACTCGCCTTGGGGTTTTGAACCAGTGGAGTGAATGTTGTCACATGAGCCTCCTTGGCAATTGGATCGAAATCCACCTTCTTGATCGGTCGTGCTAGTGCCAAAGCTTCCTTTCACCGCATACTCTTCAACCATTGGGAAGAGCTCAGGTGCGCTCGATTTAATTTTTCAATGTCTGGCTGCTTGCGGGCTACCTGCACATCTGGAACAGTCTGCAGCTCCAAAAATGGTGTAAATGGGACAAAAACTTCTGAGCGACTAGGCCCAGTGGACATGGATGACATGGATTGAAGTGGAGGAATGGATACGGGAACGGTGGAAGGGAGAGAAAGGGTGGATGAAGTGGTAGACACAGGTGCGGCTACAGTTATGCTAATCCTAGATGGAACTTGTATACTGATAGCCGTAATGGTAGAAGAAGTGACGACAAGGGAAGGGGACGAAAAAAGGATTTGCCCCGATGCATACGAACTAAAAGAAATAGAGGACAAAGGAGCGGGAATGAAAGAAGGAGCAACAATGATTTCAGAAATAGAAGAAGTAGAAGCGGAAGAGGGAACCATGGAAAATGAAATAGAAGGAATACCAAAGGATGGGGAGATAGAAAGTGGAGGGGACGAAAATGTAATAGATGGGACCGAAGAAGAAATCACTGCGTGCTCTTTGAGAGAAAGGGAAGAAGAGGGAAAAGATGACGTACCTTGGGGTGCAAGCGCCACTTGTTCTGTGGATGGTGGGGGTTGCGCAACTGCCTCCTCTTCTTGATTTACCTCCTGTTCACCAACATTGAGGGCTATTTCCTCATTCAAAATCTCAACATGAGAATTTTTAGAAAGTTGCTCCTCCTCCTCTTGCTGCGTTATCAAAAATATTTGCGCTACTGAAGTAGGAAGCTCAACATTGGGTGAAGGGTTCGCTGTCGGTATAGAGGCGATGGTGGAACTTGACATAGCAGGAATCGTAGTACCCAAAGACATGGGCACTGTAATAGTGAATGTAGTGGTCATGCTAGTGCGAGGCCGTTTAGCTGCTTTAGGAAATGGAGGTGCCATCGATTGTCTCTGTTGCTTGGGCATGGGAGCCTCCTCCTGAGGGTGCTTCATTCTTTGAGACCACCTTTGGAAGACATATTGTTGTTCTTCTTCTTCCTCTTCATCCTTGGCTTCATCCTCAACCGTAGGACTCTCCTCCTCAGGTTCGCTTTCGCCACTTTTGGACTGCTAAAAACTTTGTGGTAAAATAGTGGCAAAAGCAATGGGTTGATAGGACTCCACGAACCTATCATAAAATTCAAAAAATTGGGTATCAAGCTTCAACCCATAAGCAGCATACGACTTCCTTCGATGAATGCGCATCACCCACCAGTTCATAATTTTCTCCTCCTTCCAATCAGGATTTGCTTCTTTGATAGTTGTGAATAGACCCGAAGGAGGAATATGTGTTGTATTCTTCTCTGGATTATACTCCGCTTCCTGCTCATAGTAATCATGCCATGGAGGAAGGGAGGACATCTTCTCTACATGCCAGTTCATGTCTGGCCCATCAAAATTATTTTGCCACTTTTGAATATCCAGGTGCGGGCAGCAATGAAAGGTCTTCGCCTTAATAAGTTCCAAAAAATTTCCGAGTGGGTCGTATCGCCAATGCTGCGGCAACTCAATTAGTCCCAGGTCCTGAAGCGCCACCGTCAGAAGGTGATTTTGCCCAATCTGGTTTACCTCTATACTTTCGAACTTAAAAGGCATAGTACAAGTTGTCTTTTTTCCTCATCCAGAGTCGTATATGTCATTGATATAATCCATCTGGCGCACAACTTCCATTGCAAAAATGCGCGTAGTAGCAAAATAAGGCAACAAAAATGGTTTACCTGTATATCCAAAAATTTGAACAACCATGCCCTGAGTGAGCAAAAATATGTCGCCCTTCTCCTCTGAAACAATAGTATCTCTCAAGTCGCGTGACACTCGATCACAACTGCCATAGAGCAATTCAATGGTAGGGCCCAAAAACTAGCTATTAAAGTTGTAGATAGACTCTTTCTTCGTTAACACCTGAGTCCACTTATAAACCGGTAGGGGCTCATTCTTTTCACCTGTCTACGTAACAACAATAAAAGAAAAACGTCGCTGCATCTGGAAGAAGAAGAACCATACCAACAACGAAGTGTACCGAAATGATCTAGACTTTCCTTCTTGCAATTTCTGCAACTGAGAATTGATTCTTCGAGAAATAAATTTGGCCCAATCAAAATAAATTAGGTTTCCACCCTACCTCATAGCAGCGGGAGAATAGAACTCTACCTTGCAAATACATTGAGCCATAGTTGCCTACCATTTATGCATCATTTCATCTGAGGGTAACCCAACAATCCAGGCAAGCATGGAATAGATGTCCTGGCACTTGAACTCTGAAAGAGGTTTAGGCAAATTCGGTAGTTGCCCCATCTGTGGCTCCTTGACGAGTTGAGTTTCCATGAATTGTCTCATAATAACTGTGGAAACATACCTATCCTCTTGCTCATCCGTATGAATTTTCTTGTTTACTGCATAATTCGATGCGCTCACCCCATAGGCAAAAGCCTCTTGGACCTCATTCGATGTAATTGTAAATAAAATCTCTTGCCTAGCATTTCGAATGGCCCTAGTAGAGGAGTCATAAAATTGTGCAATTAACTAGATAAGCTCGGGGCATGGGTGCACGGGCGAACAAAGATACCATGAAAGCTACGAATTGTGAGGCGTTGTGAGCCAACTATTGTAGGAAACCCCTTGACTCACTACAGCTTCGACCTCTTGCCTCAACCGATCAACTCCCTTATGCGTGATCAAACAATCACCAATTTTGGCCATTTTATCTTCATAGGGATCCAGGTCAACATAATCATTCTGCCGAGCTTTCTTAGCCCTCGAACTCCTTTCTCGTTTCTTAGCGGGCTTCGCTTCTACAACTTCCTACACCTCTTTTGGTTCTTTACTACGTCTGCCCATCTTGCTAGACAAAAAGCAATGGCTCTTCTGCAATTTCCTACTCCGAGACTTTCGAAAACTCCTCTGCACTTCGAAACATAGGATACAAAGAAGCAAAAATTTTAAAATAAGGAAAAAACAAAATTTGCCCTTTACCTCCCAGAATTTATAGAGGCGCTATCAACTGCTGTAGTAATTACAGAATTAAATGCAGGCGCATCTTCGAAGAGAAATATTCTTTGAAAAATTGCTCAAATGTCCTTTCCAAGGTGCAAAAATCCTCTTCTCTGATTCACCGTCGGATTCTCCTAAAAAATCGTGCCCTCTGTGCTGTGCAATCTTATAGAAAAATGTGCCCTGGCGCCAGAAGCTTGTTAGGGAAACCAACCCAACCGTTAATTACCCAATCATCAATTCTGACTGCTGCCTTGAAAAGCTCAATCCGAATGCTTCCCACATTTGAAAATCATTACTTGAATTTGGTGCCCACTACTTTCGATTATCGCCATGTAACCCTAGGGCGAATTAATTTTCCAAACGTGCTTTTGGGAATATCTTGTTTGGCAAAACCTTTCGCACGCTTAGGAATCCATGGGCGATTCTTGTCTTCATGCGAAAGTGCTCCTTTCCATGCGGCGCATGTGTTTTAAAACTTCATAGCGTGCCTCCCTTTTCTAAAAGCAGTTTTTCTAAAAAAAACAAAAGCAAGCTTTTCTATGCTTTTTCCCCTTTTGTTCTTATCTTTCTTCCATTTTTTTTTATATATTTTATTTTAGAAGGCGCCATGCACAATCCTCTTTTTTTTTAATTCTTTCTTTCGCCTGATGATGTCATCAAAGTGCGTTCGCTTTAGAGAGAGGCGAATATGACGTTCGCCTCCTTCAAGAGGTGCACGCGAAGGTCTATCGCCACTTTGCCAATCTTGAGGTGAATGAAATTTTAGCAATCATTTTTTTTTTCTTTTTTTTTTTTTTCTTTTGCGAAACATATTTGTTTAAAACACAAAAATATTTACATATATACAGGGTGTTACCTTTGATTTTGAAATTATGAAATATAAGCCTTCAGATGAAGGCCATTCACTGGGATAGGAAGCTCATACCCTTCCATGTCACAAAGTCGGAATGCATTAGAAGAGGTGACAACAGAAATTCGAAAAGGCCCTTCCCATATTGCATCGAATTTATGATGTTTTCCTGGCTTTGACTTCTTTTCGTTCCATTTTAATACCAAATCGCCCACCTGGAAGCTTCGATCAGTTGTTCTTTTCTCGAACCACTTCTTCATCTCTACAGCGTGTTCTACGAAAATATGATAAGCTCGCTCCCTTTCTTCTTCTAATTGCAACAACTGCGCCAGTATTGCCTCCATAGGATTATTTTCTTCATTTTCATCCTGGAACATCTGCAATGTTTGGAGCACAGGGAGTTCAATGTGAGTAGGAAGAACAACTTCTTTCCCATAAACCAAAGCATACGGGGAAGTTTTTATAGACTTCTTCACTGAAATGCGGTCAGCCCAAAGTGCCTGATTTAATAACAAATGCCAACTTCTCTTATTGTCGCCCATTATTCTTTTCAAAATACGAAGCAAATTTTTGTTGGTAGACTCAGCCAATCCATTCCCCTATGGGTAATAATTGGAAGAGGTTTTCAGGTAAATACCATATCTGCTAGCAAATTCTATAATTTTGGCTCCAATGAAGGGAGTACCATTGTCAGTGACTAAAGAATCCGGTATGCCAAAACGGGTGATGAGGCTTTCCATAAAAGAAATAACAGTCGCTTGATCTGCTTTCTTGGTGGGTATAGCTTTCGCCCATCTGGTGAAGTAGTCTGTCACTATCAAAATATATTTATGTTCCACAGAGGAGTGTGGATCAATAACTCCTATAAAATTGAGACCCCACTATTGAAAGGGTGCTTCCACCTGGATTGGATGCAACGGTGATGCTCCTTTTCTAACTCGACCCACATATCTTTGACAATTGTCACACTATTGGTTTATCTTGTGTGAATCGATGAACAGAGTAGGCCAATAATACCCAGCCCAAATAATTTTTAGAGCCATAGGTCTGCCTGCATAATGCCCTCCTGATAGCCCGAAATGGAACTCTTCCAAAATTTTTTCCTTCTCAGAAACATTTACACATCTAAGGAGTATACCATCAATATTCTTATAATATAGTCCATTGGGCAATAGTACATACCTGAGCGCCTACAATCTGAACCTTCGACGCTGAGAAGGGTTAAGGTGGCTAGGACACCTTCCAGAAGTAAAATACTCAATGAGTTCCTCGGTCCACTCTTTGTCGCCTGCTGCACTATTCACACAAATCACATCTTCACGACTTGTCTCAACAACAACGCTTTTAGCCAATTCTTGACAGAGAGCGCGCCCACGAACCAATTTCATCGGCTTGATCTCTACATCATACTCCTGGATCTTCGAGACCCATCCGACCCTCTTATCACCCAGTTCTCCTTGAATTATAAAATTTCGAACGTCGGGATGAATGACATAAACCACAGTCTTACTCTGAGAAACAAAGTGGCGAAACTTCTTCAATGCTTTCATAACTGCATAAACCTGCTTCTCTATAAAGTTGTACTTTTCTTGGTGTGGTGCTATAACCTGGCTTAGAAAAGCGATAGGCTTTTCTTCGCCATCATCTTGTTTTTGTGTTAGCACGACAGCATAGCTCTCCTGCTCACCTACTGCATACAGTATAAAGTCTTTGGAGTAGTCAGGGTTGATCAACACTGGCGCTTGAGTAATTCTCTCTTTGATTTCTTGAAAAGCTCGCTTCCTGGCTTCTATCCACTTAAACTCAACATTCTTCTTCAAAAGCTCAGTCATGGGTTTGATGACTTGGGAAAAATCGGCAATAAACTTACGAATGAAGTTTATCTATCCAAAGAAGGACTGCAAGTCTTTCTTATTAGCTGGTAATGACAATTTCATGAGTGCTTCGGCTCGTGCAGGGTCTATGGCCAATCCCTCCTATGAAATCACATGGCCCAACAACTTCCCTTCCTTGACCGCAAAAATTGACTTCTTTGGATTTATGGAAATCCCAAATTCTCGACACTTCTCAAATATTTGCCTCAGATGGAAAACATGATCTATTCTGCAATGTGAAAACACCGTCATATCATCAAGATAAATCACAATGATTTTATTTAGCAACTCACCAAAGGCGACATCCATGGCTCTCTGAAAAGTAGCACCGACATTTGAAAGTCCAAAGGGCATCCGTTGGTAAGCGAACGTGCCCCACTTAGTTGTAAACGTTATCTTGTATTGATCTTCATCCTTAACCCAAATTTGATTGTACCCGGAGAAGCCATCCAACAAGGAAAATCTCTGGGCACCAGCCACAACATGAAGAATCTGGTCTATTTGAGGTAGAGGATAATGGTCCTTGAGTGATGCCTGATTTAAATTTCGAAAATCAACACACAGACGTATGTCCCCATTCTTCTTTCTTACAGGAACTAGGTTTGCCACCCAGGTGGAATGCTTAATAGGGTAAATGATCTTCGCCTCAAGCATCTTCAGTAACTCTGCTTTCATGAGGACTTCGATTTTGGGATTAACAGGGCGTTGCTTCTGTCGAAAAGGCTTAACTCCTTCTTGTAGCTCAATAGTGTGTTGAATCACATTCTTGTCGTATCCTTTCAAGTCCTGATAACTCCATGCTACAATATCTAGATATTCATAGCACAGATTTCTAATGCCTTCAATCTCATCTGCTTCGCAATCGGTACCAATCTTGATGATCTTTCCTGGTTCCAACTGCAATTCTCTATATTCCTTGGCATCCACCTTAATCCTATGTTTATCAGCCCTATCACTTTGATCAAATAAACTTTCTAGTGAAATCAAACCTCTAGGAATATGATTATTCCTTAGCTGAATCATTCCTTCCTTTTCTTCATCCACGAGAGTTCTATCTTCTACGCTGGCAGCTTCTTTGAGCAGAAAATTTACTATTTGCTCATCATTATCAAACACCTACCAATAGAGGCCCTTATCTGGAATGGAAGGTCTGTAAATCACCCTCACCATCTTAGGCTTTCGGACTACTTGCTCAGCAGGAGAATAATTAGCGCCCAGGGAAGCTAAAATGTCGGCATGTCTATTTTGTTCCCAAGGAATCACCTGAATATTCAAAGCTTTAAATGCTTCCAAAATATCCCACACTCTGTTGTGATAAGCCTTCAAGTAATGTTGCTTTGACACACATCTATTTGTAACTTGATTGACTATAAGCTCGAAATCGCCAAAAATCTGTAGTTGTTCAATTCCCAACTTTTTGGCCTTTTTCAAGCCAAGGCATAATGCTTCGTATTCAGCTGCATTATTTGTACAGCTCTAGGTCAATCTGTAGGAGTAAGTTTTTTGTATGCCTTTAGGGGAGACCAACACAACACCTGCTCCCGCACCATTCTTACATCGAGCGCCATCAAAGAAAAACTTCCATAACTGATGCGAAATAGGTTCTAGGGGCTCAAGGACTTGCTCTTGGGACTTCTCTATCTTCTGAATTGAATAACAACCAATATCCATTCCAATCATAGCATTGAAATCCATCAGCAAAAACTCATCTTCCAAGTGAAGCTCCTCAGGTGCTTCTTCAACCAGACCAACCTCTTCCAATTCTTCGGTCATCATGTTCACCACGCTTGGGACTTGTTCTGCCTCCTCTATATTTTCAATATGAAAAGGGGAGGGCTTCTCATTATGAATGTGAATTCGCCTACCCTTGAACGAAATCTCCAAATGTGAGTAATCTAGGGAAAGATAACCTCCCAACTTAGCTGTGAATTCTCTTGAAAGGCACATGCTAAAGTAGGGCTCTAAATCAACAACCACAACTTCCTGGATGATAGTAATCTATGGCATGCTATGGAGCACAATTGGAATGTCCTTGATTACTCCAATAGTCTTAACTGGCATACCATCCAACTGTAATACTCCTGGACTGCTCCTTGTATACTCCATTCCCATTACCTCGCATACCGCCTTCGGCATGATAGTAGTGGCAGCACCAGAGTCGATCATACAATTATGCATGATCCACCCTTCCATTCTCAAAGATAAGTAAAATGGGGGAGGCCAATTTTTACCTATTACCAAAGTGGGGAGCGCTTGAGCCAAGACTATTTGCAAATGATCCTTCTTTTGGTCTTTGGCGGTCTTCAGAGATTCTTGCAACAAATCAATCTGCCTAGGTAATTGCAATGCATCATACAAGCTAATCCTTGCTGGGATTTTCTTCATTTCTTCCATGATACTATAGCCACAAGTGGGTGAGACTTTTTCTTCTAGGGGCCACTCATACTTATCTCGATACTACTGCGTAGCCTCTACTCTTTTCCTTTTTTTCAATGAAGGATACTTGAGTCTTTCCTTAGCTTGCTCTTTTGTCTCACTAGGGATGGGAGCAGTGGCGATGCATTGCGAAGTCGAAGGTTGAGCTTGCACTTTATCTTGTGCTAGATTTTTTGACTTGTTAGCATCAGGAATCTTTTTCGGGGATGCCCGCTTCTCTTCCTACGCTTTTGGAGCCGTAGGTACTTTCAAAGGTTGCAAGTCTATAGGATCAATAGTCATTGGCCTCTTTCCAGACCTAGTGAGGACTGAAACTTGTTCTGGAGATGACACCATACAATTGTGCTCCACTTCTTGAATCATATTAACTTGCCCTCCTGAAGAAATTTTTGTTAATGTCTGAATGTAGTTGTAGCACCCTAAAATTGGCGCAATTAAACCATCAGTAAAAAGTAGAAATTTTAATTTTAACCCTGAAACCGTCTGTTAACCACTTACCTCATTTTTCATGTCATTTTTAGAGGTTTTTGTGACCTTTGAATGATATCATCGTCGATCTGATGATATTGTCATCCATCTAACGATATTGTCGTCGATCTGACGATATAGTCCCAAATCGGACGAATTCGTCTGGAACAGAATGTCCAGACGATTTTGTCCCAAAACTGAATTTTTGCAATTAGCTTATGTTCCAACGACCTCTCCAACTTGGGCAGAAGTGTGTCTATGCGGTTGGAGATTCCCATGTTGAGGATCTCCCATATTGGGATGATCCCCAACCTCCTAACCTCCCCCTAATCCTATATAAATTGGGATTTTCCCAGTTTATCCCCTTAACTCCCTACCTGGCTGCCTGGCTAATTATTTCCCTGTAATTTTAGTTTTTATTGTGATCTCCCATCATTTGCACTTGTGTTTTCAAGTTTTTTTGCAGGATTTCACTGTGTTTCATTCGGAGGTAGCTCGGATCATCGTAGGCGATTCAACTACAAATTTAGACGATCCTGTCAAGATCGGCGACGATCGTGTATGATTATAGACGATCCGATCTGCAATTCATCTTGGGGGTAATCAGAGCCCTAAGTTTGCATTCTCTATCTCATTTTCCTTATTTATTAGTGCATTAGATTAATTTACTTCTCTTTTGCATCTTGGAGTTCACCTCATTTAGCGTAATTGCATGATAAAATTCAAAATAAGTTTCCAAAATAGTGCATCTCATTTAATTTGATATCTAGATTTATCATTCAAACATCTATACTCTTATTTCTATTATTTTGCATCATTCTTGCAATTGTATTTTTGGTTTTTGGTGTCTATTTTCTTGATTGCAGGTTTCTAATGAATTCGCCTGACAAATTCGTCATGTCACTGATGATCTTGGGTGATCTCGAATGATCTCCTGTGATTTGGGATGATTTTGTACAATTACAGACAATCCTGTCATATCCAGGACAATCTAGACTCCTACAAGCTTTAGAATATTCATCAAACATCAGAAATTAGGTGTACCCTTCTCCATTTTATATATTCTCTATATTCAATCACATTAGGATTCATTTATGTCTTCTGTCTTCATATAAATCAGAATATTCATATAGAATAGCTTAGCTTCATTTTGGCCAACCTAGGAATCTGAATGATTGAACATAAAACTAACAAATCAAACCCATTCTCAACCTAGGCGTGGAAACTGCCACTCAAAGTTTCCTGGTGAACCCCACCATCCGTTGAAAATTCACCTTTATACCCCTCCCCCGAGAGGCGTGACCTTCAAATGGCCTCTCTGTCTAAGGTATTGTTCCATCCTTTTCTCACCCCCATTTTGGGTATGGATCCTTTAGCCTGAAGGTAAGGGTGCGAAAAATTTGGGCGATACATTTTGGTGAACCCGACGTGAAACTAAAAACACCTTTTGAAAACAATCAAAAAAAAAAAAACATTATTAAGAACATCTAGAATCATTAGAAAACTGTTAAATTTGCATATCATACTTAGATGGTAGATTATAATAGAAGACGAGTTGTCTCCATAAATGTTGAAAATCAATTAACGGCCATAGAGATTACTTTTGTGCTTAGAGTACCTCAAACATATAGAGCCCAACCTTTGTGGGACGAACTTGATAGGAGATTGGGTATTATTGAATCTAGATCTGCAAAACTTAGGCAAATTAAGAGGTTTGTCCTAGATAGAATCTTGGATCTTGATCAAGTGACTTTGTATCATGAACTTTAGAGAGCTTGCCATAGGTGGTTAGCTGATAAAATAGCACTTGTGTCTTCTGAATTATACACCTTTGAGGAATACCTTGAGAACGCAGTTGTAGTACATAAATTTCTATCTCGTGTAGAGGATCAAGAAGTCATTCTTATGGATAGAAAGAGATGGAATAGAGTTCCTAGAGCTGTGTTGTATCGAGAGTATTGCCATGAAATTTATTTTTACATGTCAGAGTCTAAAATAGATCATATTACCATAGCACACTTTGTCAAGTTCTTGAAAACAACTTCCAATTTGAAGAGGAGCATTTCATGACTCCTGATGAACTTGACTCTATCAATGATATCCATAAACTATTCATAGAAAGCTAAGTGATTCTTTCTACTATTTTTTCTTACAACTAGCATGTTGTTTGTTATTTTTATTCTCGCAAAATAATAATATAATAAAATCACAAAAAAAAAAACAACAAAACATTTCCTTTTAAAGTATTATAGTAGGTATATAGTTAAAATATATACCTCTCAACCCTATCGCATATATATATAAGTATATATATTTGCTAAAACCTAAGTTTAGCACAATGCCTAGACTTAGGAATGGAAAACAAACCGAAGAAGATGAAGATTGGTTAGGAAGACCATTAACTAACCAAAATGTCCCTCCTGAGGACCAAGTTCAAGAAGAAGAAACCCTAGACCAGCAAGAAGAAGAGCTTGTTGTAGGAAATGAACAAGAAGAAACTATTAGAGAGGAAGGATCCTCATCCCCTAAAATGTCTCCGGGAGGAGCTATCACTTTTGAGAACATGGAACAATTTTGGAAGTTCATTAACACTAATATTGGTGTTTTTAATATAGCAGTCCATATGGACAAGGATTGAATTAGTGACACTCAAGCAACTCTAGAAGAAGTATTTCAAACACACACTAATCCCTTGTCCTTTATTGAACAAGAGAGTGATCAAGCTGGACCATCCAATTTGGATATAGTAGCTACGATCCAGAGCATGCAACAACAACAGGTTACCCAACGATCTAAAGTACCTGTTAACAAGCCTAGGGTCATTCCCGCACAAAAGAAACCATCATTTATTGCTCTATTTCACCAAGCTCTTGATCAACATACCTCAAATCAACAAAAACCCAAAACAAAACCGAACACCAATTACCAAAAATCTAAGGTACAACATAATACTATTACAAATCCCCTTCATAATACTCTTCCTACCAACACTTTGCATAATAGCAATGTAACATCTAATCCTTATGTCACACCATCATACACTCATAGATCCCATACCTATGTGCCACCGAACCAATATGGTGGACAAACTAGCAATCTTGAAGCCGTGGTGAAACAGTTAGTTTCCCGCATGGACCAGATAGATCCCTACCGTACCTTGTACAATTATCGAGAGATGTGTAGTCAGCCTTTAGATCCTATAGTCGTAGCACAGCCATATCCTAAACATTTTCCTATGCTTGTTCTTCCCATATACAAAGGAACCGAAGATCCCATAGAGCATCTTCGTATGTTTAGGATAGCATGTCATGATATATCACATGATGACTTGTTATTACTAAAAATGTTCCCGAAAAGCTTGGGAGGAATGGCATTAGAGTGGTATTATCAATTACCCACTAATTCCTTGAGGAATTTCGAAGAAACTGTCGAGTCTTTTGTTCATCAATTTAGTGCCTACAAAATATATGTGACCATTAAAGATTTGTATAACTTAAAACAGGGCAAAGATGAATGCTTTGCTGATTTCCTAGCTAGGTGGAGGCAATTGATAGGAAAATTGCACTTTGTGTTACCTTATAGGGAGATGTTGGACATCTTTATTAATAATTTGCAAGAGCAACTATCTTACGAATTATCAACTGCTACCTTGACCACCTTCGATTAGGCTATAGAATTAGCCCGAAGAGTGGAAGATGCTCTCATTAGGAGAGGCCGACTTAAAAAGAGAGATGATGAGAAAACATCCAAAAATCAATATAAGAATAAACAAGTTGTGGGTGATGGAGTCACCGATAGCAAAAATACTGCTAATGTTAATGCTGCGAAGACAGTGGAGAATTTTGTACTAAAACCTCCTGATAGACCTCCTCGAGAATTTACTAGGTTAAATCAACCTTTATCAACTATTCTACCATAATTATTAGAATGAGGTTTGATTCAATTACCAAATATTCGGGAACCTGATCCAACTATACTCGGATACAGAGCAGATTTACACTGTGACTTCAATAGAGGACTTGGACACACTACCAACTCTTGTAAAAGATTAAAACATAAAATACAGGACTTGATTGATAACAATTATATGGAGGTGCAAGCCTTTCAACCTAAGAAAAATCCTCCTAATAATATTCAAAAGAACACCCCACAAAACCAGAATCAGAATGCCAATCATTCATTGGACATATTTCAACATCCCTTACCAAAACATGGTAAGGAGGTGGCTAATCAAGTTGAACATCATAATGTCCCTCCTCCTACCCGATATGTAGGAACTATTAGTGGGCATTTACCTATTCATGATCTGGAAACCTTTGACACAACTTTACCTGTGGTTACAACCAGGCCTCTATATAATATTCAGATACCTGATCTTAGTGATACAGAATATGAGACTAAGAATGATATGGAAATCACATCAAATCAATCGAATAGTTCTAAAGATGAATCGGATCCTATTCACCCTATCACAAGTTATATGGTTCCAAAAGAGCCATTTCCAAGAAGAGTCACTACTAGACCATCGTCTCAAGGATTACTTTCTAATGAGCTAGCTATAAACACTAGACCAAGACCCATTCATCATCCGTAGAATAATATTGTGGGTACCATCAGAGTTGTTACTAGACAACAGGCTCAAAATTCTCAACAAGATCAAATTCAGAATGGTGGATCAGCTCCATTTATTTTGAAAGTTCCTAATAAATGGAATCATTCACATAATGTTCAACCTAAACCTCCTTATAATATTAATGAACAATTATCAAATATTACAGCTAGAATTTCTCTCTTGGATCTTTTAAGATCTTCTCCTACACAAAGATGAATTAATGCTCACATTAAGTCAGATGATGGTACCACAAGACATTCAACCTGAAGCCATGGTCGATACTATAATAACTCGTGAAGTTGATTGTATTGACTTTCGGGATAGAGACATACCGCAACATAGTTTACATAAAGATAACCCCTTGTATATTACTGCCTTAATTGGATATGTAGCAGTCAAACAAGTTTTGATTGATAATGGTTCATCTTTAAATATCTGCACTTTTGACTTCTACCAAATATTTAGGTTTAGAAGTGATGAAATGAAAAGAACTGATATGATCATAAAAGCTTTCAATGACGAAACACAAGAAACGTGTGGAGTTATTACCATTCCATTGTAGGTTGGTCCAAGAACCTTGGATACGACTGTGTTTATTGTACATTGCCTTGCATCATACAATATACTCTTGGGTCGTCCTTGGATCAACGTGATGCGAGCTGTTCCCTCAACTTTACATCAATGTGTTAAGTTCAAATTTAAGAATCAGTTGGTTACCATTCATGGTGATCCAAGACCCTTTGATATGTGTGTTTTGGCAGAACCTATTGGAGTTTAATTTTACCCTGCTCTGTCATCCACACATCCTAATTCTCATTATCCATCTAAACGTGTGAAACTCACACCCACAACTTCATCTACTTCTTCTCCATCAGTTGCACCTCCACATATAGCTCAACCATATTCTAAAAAAACCGTATTAGGACCTAAGAAAGATCCTAATCCCACAACCAATGTATCTTGTTCTACTCCTATAACTTCCATACCTGTAATAGACCCATCTATCGACACCTCTACACCGTCTACATCCACCAAATTCATATTTTCCGCATCGAAAGACGTAGGGAATGTTCCTTCTACCTCTTATGCTCTTACTGACGAGCTCTTACCCGATCTATCTAAAATTCTTATATTAGAAGAAATGAATGCTTCTATGCAATATTCCCTTATTTTAAATAATTTGCCACCATCTCCTCATACCTTGGGTCTCCCACAACCTATGGGAAGTATTTACCAAATTGGGATTTGTGCCTTTATTTATAAGGGATATGACTGGGGTAGAATACCCAGAAACATCATAACTCATCATGATGGATATGCTCGATGTTATTTTACTAATGAGTATATTAAAGCCAAACCTATAATGCTTAAATTGGGATATAAAGGGAAAGTTTTGGGACCTTTCCAGAATGGTATGAAAGAACCTTTTGAGGTAGAAGCGTGGCCCGCTCGATGTGGTGTGGGCCTATTTTCTATTAAGGGTCAGCCATTCCCATTTGAGGATGATGACCATCTTATATGTTACCAAGATTATTTAGATGAACGTGATGCTTTGCATTTAATGAATAAGACATTCACATGTAATATGCTATCTATAGCTTATCCTGAGATGATCGTTGAATCCGACGATGATTTGGAGGGAGATATCTTTCATGATGTCTCCGTTGAGGAATTATTACATAATGGATTTTATTTTGATGGTTCTATACCTAGTATAGCCCAACTTGAGGCCACGACTCCTCAAGACAAATTATCCAAGCTAACCTTGGAAGAATTACAAGAATTGGGCATTTCACCCGCCCCACCTAATTTTGAGAGAGATCTACACATGGAAGTAGAAAATGTCATAAAAATTAACATTGGAACCGACGATAACCCTCACATAATCAACATTGGATCATAATTGAGTCAAGAAAAATAGGATAAATACATTGCATTTCTTAAAGAATATGAAGATGTTTTTTCTTGGACATATGAAGATATGCCAGGTTTAGACCCTTACGTAGTTATGCATCACCTAGTAGTGCATCCGGATGCTAAACCTGTTAAGTAGAAGCTTAGAAAAATGCATCCTAAAGTGGCCTTACTAGTCAAAGGGGAGTTAGAAAAACTCCTAAATGTTATTTTTATACAAGCCATTGATTATGTTGAATGGATCTTGAATGTAGTTCTAGTAACTAAGAAAGAAGCTACTAAGATTAGGGTTTGTATAGACTTTAGAGATATTAATGTTTCATGCCCTAAAGACGATTTTCCCCTTCCCAATATGGATGAGATCATTGATTTTACTGTTGGGAGTGGAATGATATCCTTAATGGATGGATTTTTTGGTTATAATCATATCAGGATAGCTCTTGAAGATCAGGCTAAAACAACCTTTATTACCCCTTGGGGGACTTTCTGTTGGAAAGTGATGCCATTCGTTTTGAAGAATGCAGGTGCAACCTATCAACGAGCCATGACTTATATCTTTCATGATATGATGCATGATATACTGCATGATTATGTAGACGACATTATAGCACGTTCTACTGAAGAAGATGACCATTTATATGACTTGAGAAAAGTATTTTATCGGTTAAGGGAATATCTTATCCGATTGAATCCATCCAAATGTATATTCGGAGTTAAGTCAGGTAAATTATTGGGGGTTATAGTTTCTTTACATGGCATTGAAATTGACCCTCTCAAGATTACGACTATCACTGATATGCCTACACCTACAAATATATCTGAATTACAAAGTCTACAAGGTAAGCTTCAAGCTATCCGTCACTTCATCGATAAGCTGGCGGATAAAACTGGACCCTTTCTTAAGCTTCTTAAGAAGGATGTCTCTTTCCATTGGGATGACGAATGTAAGGAAGCATTTGAACTCCTTAAACAATATCTTCTTAACCCACTAGTACTTTCGTCACCTAAACATGATCGCCCATTTATCTTGTATATTTATGCTTCAGATTTTGCTTTAGGAGCTATGTTAGCTCAACTTGATGATGAGAAAAGAGAGCACGCTAATTATTACATTAGCAGAACATTAATTAGTTATGAAACCCGCTACACAGCATTAGAGAAGTTATGTCTAGCAGTCATATTTTCTACATAGAAACTACGCCATTATATGCTCAGGAAAAAAACATACATTATTGCTAAATTCGATCCCTTGCGGTATCTCATGAGTCGACCTTATTTATCTGGTTGCACAACGAAGTGGGTTCTTACTCTAAGTGATTTTGAACTCACGTTTATAGGACAAAAGTTTGTTAAGGGTCAAATCATAGCAGATCAATTAGTTGTTGCACCCTCAGAGTCCACCCATCCCCTCGTCATTACGTTTCCTAACGAATGCCTTAACCTAGAGGTGGATCATTCAGAGCAATGGTCCCTATACTTTGATGGAGCCCAATGCATGAGTGGGGCTGGTGCAGGTATTATTTTGATATCTCCACAAAAACATCTCATACCTCTATCCTTTAAATTAATGTTTGCCTGTACTAATAACACTGCTGAATATGAAGCTCTAATCCTTGGATTACGAGCTGCCCTGGCACTGAAAATTAAAAATCTATTAGTTTTCGATGATTCTCAACTTGTTATAAATCAAATTAACGATGTTTATCAGACCAGAGATGATAAATTGTGCCCATATAAAGCATATGTATTAGAATTAATATCTTTATTTTATCAAGTTACCTTGGAAGCTATTCCTAGAACTAGCAATCGTGCGGTTGACACTATGGCCGCAGATGCATCCCTTTTACCCTTGGAGTTAGATGACGAATATGCTACCATCATTATTCGTTGACTCTAGGAACCCGCTTCAACTAAATCATGCTTGGAACCTTTGGACATGTTTCTAATCAACGAAACTATTCCTAAACTTTGGTACACTGACATCCTCAATTTTCTTCAAAATGGGACCTTCCCTGAAGGTTTTAATAGAAACCAGCATTGGTTATTACGTAGACGAGCAAGTCGCTTCGTAATAATTGGCAATACATTGTATAGGAGATCTTTTGAAGGTATCCTATTGAGATGTTTGAATCTAGAAGAGTCTAGATCAGCTTTGAGTGAAGCCCACGATGGATCTTATGGGGAACACTTTAGTGGTAGCGCCATTGCTAAGAAGCTCCTTAGGATAGGATATTTTTGGCCTACCATGGAGAATGATGCACATGATTACGTGCGCCATTATGACAAGTGCCAGAAACATGCTGACATTGTCCATGCGCCTGCACAAGAACTATAGGCTATTTCATCTCCTTGGCCCTTTTCAAAATGGGGCTTAGACATCATCAAAAAAATCAATCATGTGTCATCTGATGGACATAAATTCATCATAACCGCCATCGAGTATTTTACGAAGTGGGTCGAAGCTATGCCCTTAGATTCTTGCACTGGAACGCAAGTTTTCAAGTTTATTCTTAATCAAATTATTTGTAGGTTCGAAATTCCTGCAAATCTCATCTCGAATAATGGAACTTGTTTCAAAAAAAAAAATGTAAATAAACTATGTCAAAAATATAAAATTCAACATTGTTGGTCCACTCCCTATTATCCTCAGGGTAATGGCCAAGCAGAAGCATCTAATAAAACATTAATTAAAATACTCAAGAGACTGGTCAATAAATATGGCCGTGATTGGCACATTCAATTATATCCTACTTTGTGGGCTTATCGAACTAGCATTCGTGCTCCCACGGGCACTTCACCTTTTGTTTTGGTTTATGGCACTGAAGTTGTTTTTCCCTTTGAACTAGAAGTTTCTTCTTTGGATCTGCTACTTCAAGATACTAAAGTAGGAGATGAATATCATGTTGGCAAATTTATTCAGCTGAAACTCCTAGATGAGAAGCATAGTAATTCTTTGGAGCATCTTCATGCCTACCAGAACAAGCTCAAATGAGCATATCTCAAGAAAGTTCATAATCGATCCTTTGAGATCGGTGACCTCATCTTAAAAGAAAATCAAAAAAATACTAATGCAACTAAAGACCTTAAAGGCAAATTCGAGCCTAACTGGCTTGGGCCATATATTATTACTACTAAATTTGTATTGGGAGCATACATATTAGCTACCTTAGATGGTAAAGATCTTAAAGAACCTATGAACATTATGCATCTTAAGCGCTATTATGCATAAATCTGGTAATTTCGTCACTGTATATATTATACATATTGTCTCATATTAGTAATTCATATAAAAAAAATTCAAAAATAGTAATATTATGTATTCTCTCAATTCATAAATTAAAATCAAAATATAAAAAAATCAAAATCATCAAAATCCTCAAAAACATCTTCTATTTTGCACTGTCAATTCTTGAAGTATTGCAGTTATATTTTCAGTTATTTTGGATAAATTAGCATTTATCTGTAATCCCTCACTTTCACACTCACATGAATAAATATCTTGATCTTATTTGGTATGATTATTAATCTCTCTTATATCGAAGTCCACAGTTGAATTAAATAAAGTTTTGAGCATAGAGAACTGATCTTGTTATTTATTTGAACCAAGTACACCTTTTCACATTAAAATGATTTCATTGCAAATTCAAAACGATGCTACACAGTAGAAGTGGTCTCTTGAGCGAAAAGTTTCCCCTGCTATCCTATCATGCACATGGTCTAGAATCTTTGATAATTGACAAAAGGACAAGCTCACTCCTGCCCAGAATAAAAATCCCTTGCTCTACAGCCAATCCGAGCAAGTATCCCTAGTATAGGAAGAAAAAGAAAAAGAAAAAGAAAATCAAGAAAAATCATGAGAAAAAGAGAAATTATTCAAAAGCATTATTTCAGTATCATTTTGTACCATCTCAGCAATATTTCAGCATTATCTCAGTGTCAAGAAAAAAAAATACAAAAAAAAAATAGAAAAAGAAAAGAAAAGAAAAAGCAAAAAGCAATAAATCCCTCCCCCCTTTGAAATAAGGAAGTGTGAAGCTTGAATCCCTGGAATTCTCAATTATTCGAAAACTGTGAAGTAAACCCCATAACAGGTGATTTGTGCCCCACTTGCTTGACATTGGGTAACTCCTAGCATGGTGATATGTCTGTCACATTAGCGACCTTCTTTTATACAGGCCTATGTCCACTTATGGATCAGCTAGCTCTTGATGACCCGACTTACATAGTAGTCTGGTACGGTTACATGCATATAAATCATGGTCAACGAACACTCATTTGGTTAATTCAAATTACTTGTATCAAATTATCTTGCTCAAAATCGATAAATGAACATTACAAATTGCACACACATTTGTGTTTGAGAGATTTTGTATCATTATGATAGATCAAGATCGGCAATGAACTCACATATGCACACGGGGTTCCTTATAAATATCAATTTTGTCTTTGAGATAATTTAAAATATTTATTCAAATCTTCTGGAATAATTTGACTTTCTTACTTGAGAATATCTGCTTAGCGTAAAATCAATTAAATACATTTTTTTCAAAAATCCAAAATTTTCTTGCAAAACATGTTCAAAAAATCTAGCAATAAAGTCACATTTATATATTTTCAACTTTCCCGACGATGGTATAGTTCCTAAACCTAAATTGGAATTTTATGCCTAGTGCAAATCCTCATTTTTATATTTTATGTTTATCTCAAAATCAAAAATCAACTATGCAATAAAACTATTATATCAATTTCTTCTTGGATTTCGTGATGATGGTATAAGTCTATACCTAAAATTCTATGCCTAGCGCAAACCATCATTCTAATTTTATTTCCCATTTATTTAATCCATAAAAGCATATGGCTTAAATCATTATGTTACACAATTGTGCTTTAAAAAAAAAAAAAAAATGAAAACTTTCCTATTTCATTTCATTATGTCAACATTCATTTCTTTTGCGACGATGGTATAATTCCTAGGGAATTGTTCAAATTTCTATCATACTTAGGAATTTTATGCCTAGAAAAAATCATATTTTTAATATTTCATGCATAATATTTTCATGGAAATCTGAAAACAAATCATCACTATCATCATTTTTCATCATCACAACACAAAGTCTTAAGAAAGTCTCTTAAGCACCCTTTTACTTTTAGCAATATTTATCTCATACCGGGATTAGCTTGATGATCTAGCGAGCGGCGACTCCATGAAATGGTCATGTAACAATGACAATGTCCTTTGAAATTATTGTTATAAGTCACTTTATTTTCATCAAAACGCACCACAACAACCAGTTTCTTTACATCAGATTATTTCATTTAATTTTATAGCATGACATAAAATTATAATATTTTCAACGACATAATTACATGAATAGTCAATCAACAATTAAAATATTAAAGCATCATAAAACATGTGCACAAGTCATATCACAAAAATAACATCATATATATATCAAGAAGTATATACATCATATCAAAATGGATTGGTATGCCACAATCTATACCCTAGCATACTCAATCATCTCAAAAATAGTCTATGTACAATGTGCATCTAGTCTCGAGAATACCTCGAGCTCTTAGCCTCATCTCCTCTCCTGCCCTGAGGTGGAGGAGGTGGTCCCATCGAAGCCCGTCCTGTATCGTGGGTCCTCGATGTCGATTATGATGATGTCCTCGATGACCCCATCCTGATCGGCTCCGCAATGCCGGTTGGCAACTGTATCCTCTGGCCCTCTGGAACCAGTTGGTAGTACACTCCCTGATAGAACGTGATCTGAGCAACCGACCGTGCTAGCTCCATAATGCTCACCCCTCTACTCATAGCCTTGAGCCATGTAGCCTCATCCTACAGAGTCTACACCTGAGCTCGTAAGCGAGAATTCTCCACCCGGAGAGCTACCATCACGTTGCTCTCCCCCACCTCGACACCCTTGCCCCTATCGAGCGATGGTGGCCTATCCCTCTACTGATGAGGGAGTCTTTCTCTCCTCTCCTTTCTCCTCTCCTCCCTCCTCTCTAGTTGTTGTTGTCTCTCCGGAGCCTGTGGTACTCTCCGACGTCTCTCCTGAGGAGGTCGTCATTGATCCCTCCCTCTACGACCCCTCATTGCATTGATGGCAGTCTGGCACCGCCTCTCCATCCGTTGCACTATAATGTGCATCAAACCCTGTGCCCTCATCATCCAAGGAGGGCAGATGCCTTCATACCAAGCATCATATCTATCTGATATCCTCGCATCATCCCCATCCACTGGCTAAATGGGGGTATCATCAGCATCCTAACTCAAGAACCACTGCATGTCTAGAGCCCCGCTTAGTGTGGTACTATCCCACATAGTCTAGGAGTACTCATAATCCCTAAGAGTAGGTATCCCCTGCTATAGACCGAACTGCCTCAAAATTTAGTCATAGCAATGGAGATTTACCTCTCCCCGCTCTGTCCTCAACCATATGACTCGCCTGATACAAGCCAACTCCTGTTCGTACTCTACCCACCCTGGATGCTCTCTCCATGGTCTCCAGGTGATCTGATCTGGGGTGAGGTCATCCAGCAACCTTCAGGATGTCGATAGATCTATCTGCCATTGTGACCCTCTCTGGAGCCACCAATAGAAAACCTGGGGTCTCTCCCGGTCAACTCCTGTCAGTGGAAGCCCTATCGACCTTCGCATTGCAATGTGCTCCTAGCACCAAACCTTTAGAAGTGATGTCAGCACCAGACATCGACCCCCCTTGTATATGACCCCGTAAAGGATCCTATACAAGCGACACAGTACAAAGCTGCCCCAAGAAAACCTGTATTTGTGGTCTCTCATGTCATAGATCACATCTGAAAGTAGCCACGATAATCTGCATCTGCTTTGGTGGCATAGAAGAAAGACACCCACCACCCTTGCCAAAACCTAGGTCAACCAAGACACCCTAGGCATCTGCCTTAAAGCCTCGATGTTCACTTCGTCCTTCTCCAGGATGAAGCTCGGGTCCTCGCACAGTCTCATCATAGCGTGGCCCTGATTTGCCGAAGGCATCATGAATCGACCATGTATGGGGATCCTCAAGATCCTCCATACATCCTCTAGAGTGGGAGTCATCTCCCTTGTTGGTATTCAGAAGTAGGATGACTCCAAATACCATCTCTCTGCTAGGGTTTTCAGTAGCCCCATGTCTGTAGGAATTTGTGGCATCTCTACCACATGCTGCAATCCTACCTCTGCCAATCTATCTCGCTCGGCCTGATCGAGCATGGCCAAATCGTCTCTTAGACCTCTGTATTTCCACTCTCGACTCTTTAGTAATCCCCTCTGTAAAATAAGCAATAAAACAACAAAAATTATTAGTACATAATAATTTAAAAAAAAAAAAAATCAATTAAAATCAAATCATCCCATAAAAGTTGATATCGCCCATTATTGGAAGATATCGTACCAAATTTAGATAAAATCATCCTTAATAGGACAAAATCGTATCCGTTCTTCAATTTGGGGATCGCCCCTTATTGGACGGGATCACCCCTATTTCTTTGATTTCGTCCTTAGATGAAATTGGCAATATAGAGACGATTTCGTCGACGGCCTAAAAACGGCTGCGATGCCCAAAAAACACTTAAAATTCAAGTCAAAAATCAAGTAAATCAAGTTAAAAACTATTGGTCACGAATCTGCCACAGGAAAGGATTTTATATAAGATGCACCCTAGACCCGGCCAACATTGAAAGGCTGGGAGAAAGAAATGTCTCCCAGGCCAATCTCCAGAGTGGGCTGGTTCCCTTACTATTCTAAATTTGTTTTAAGATCAAAGTTACAGGAAAGAAATTGACAATGATGCAGAAAGAAATGGGAAATATGGCCGTAGCCAAATTTATCTGATCGAGAAAGAGCAACAACAAATAACTCTAAGTACAACAATAGCAAATAACAAAAGACAATGGCGTGATCCACTCGCAACCTTGCATAGATGACCTCCAAAATAACATTCCAGAACTCACTCTTTTACTAGCAATTGTTAAAACTCAATACAAAATTAAAACTAAGCAGCAAATAAAAGATCCGAGCACAAATTAGGAATGCGGTATGCAGAAGGAACAATGCACGAGAAAATCACTTGCGAAACCAGAGAGCCGAATGTCTAATATTCATGCAAAGCACTTAAAAAGCTTTCAGCAAAAGTATCTCTCACTCCCGACACTTGCAAATGAGATTTACATTGGTTTTTATAGAGGTCTGGCCTCTTGGTAGCATTTAAAACTTACAACGGACCTCCTCGAGATCTACAAATTATGCAACGGAAACAAGGAAATGCTCCCCTTAAACAACCTCGGAGAAACCAAAAATTAAATGCCATATGGAAGAGTCGGTCGCCTTCATTAAATGGTGTTCTTGAAAATGTGCATGAAACCGTTAGAAAAATCGTGAACAACAACTTCGAATCCTGGAAATCTTCAATTCTGGTAGCTTGGGCACGTTCTTCTACCTTGACCGCATCGAAAAGTAGCAGCTCATTAAATTTTGGGGTGCTTTAAATCATCGGAACTCGCAAAATAGCATCGGACCGTTTGAACTGCTTCTGGCGCGAAACTGCAATAGGTCGCGAAAACGCGACAGGTCGCAAAATCGTGACGTCTTTCTGGTCCGTACGCTTCTGTTGCTTCTAAGCCGCGAAAACCAACCATGTCACGATTTCGCTACATATTCGGCTTTCAATTCTCCTTCGCTACCTTGCATCGCGAAAATGCGACGCTGCGCGATTTCGCTACATCTTTTCGGCATGTTGTACGGTCTAGCTCTTAAGCCATGAAAATGTGACACTTTTGCCTTAGAATGTCTTCAACTTCACCCTATCGCGATTTCGCTACATTTCTCCACCCTCTGTACGGTTCTCCCTTTCTGTCATGATTTCGCGACGTCTTTGTCTTGTTGGAATGTTTCCTCAAAAGTGTAGCGATATCGCTATAGTTTTCTGCCTTAGACTCTTTTCTTCAACCGACCCGCGACCATGGAACATGTAGCGATTTCGCTATGCTCTTTGCTTTGTTTGGCTTCATTTTCTAACTGTAGCGAAATCGCTACCATTTTACAACTTAAGCCTTTTAGACCACCCGCGTCGCGAAAACGCGACGCGTCGCGATTTCGCGACGTCTTTCGACTTATGCGCTTTGGGTCAGTTTTTGTCACGATTTCGCTACACTACTGGGCCTTATCGCCTTTGACTCGATTTTGTCATGATTTCGTGACCATTTTATATCTCATGCCTTCTGCTCGTTGCAAACCACGAAAATCAAACACGTCACGATATCGCGACGGTTTTGCCCACCTGCTGTCGTTGACTGCGTTGACCGCGATTCTGCGACACGTCGCGAAATCGCGCCAATTCTGCATTGATTTTCTCTCTCCTCTTCCAACCCACGATTTTGTGACATGTCACGATATCACGACGATTTTTCGACTTGGCTCTCTATGCTGCTTTTTGTCACGATTTCGCGACAACTTTTGGACTTAGCCATTTTTTGCATCAAAACCTGTAGAAGAGTTAGAATTTCAACAGCTTATGCATGAATAATCAATGATCAAATCAATGTGGCAAAAATGCCAACATTCTTGGTGGCTCGCGGGGTATACAGTTCCGTTGTATGCAAGAATCCCAGGCCTGAATCCATTGGGCACAGAGTCATGAAAACTTAGAACAGAAAATTAGCTGCTGGGGTTTCATCTCGAGGGACTGCTGCAACATCTTTTGCTGAATGAATGAAACTGAAAGAACTTGCATTTGGCTCAACTGATTATGGAATGGAAATGAATGAAGTGAGATCCTACGATTGCGCAGGCGGTGAAATGCAAATGGAATGGGGAAATGATAGAATGAATGGAATGAAAAAAAGTAATGCGGTAGACAGTAACAGAGAGCTGTTGTACTACCAGCTGCTATGGAAGGGGAATGGAAGTGAAATGAAAATGATGGAATGGAAGTGGAATGAACTGAACTATAAATAAATGCGTAAAACAATAGAGAACTTAGAAGAAAGGGATAAGAAGAAGCGGGAATAATAGGAAAGGGGAAAAGAAACAACAGCAGTGGCTTTTTCTTTACTGCAGAAGAAAAAGAAGAAGAAGGAAAATGAAGAAGGGAAGGGAAGAAAAGGGAAGGGGAAAGAAGAAATTGCTAGAAAGCCACCAACTGCTGGGAAAGGAGAAGAAAAACAAAAAAAAAAAAATAGGCACCTACGGCTCGCATGCAAAAAGAGCCGAAGTGGAAAAAATAAAAACAATACCTCTCTTTTTTTTTTTTCTCTTTTTTTTTTTATATTACTATATACAAGGTAACTCCCGAATTAGATGTGAACTTTCGGGAAAGACACGAACCCAAACACGGTTCTGTCTCCTGGATCCCAGACTCTTGACGGATGCTCAGTAAACTCATGGTTAATGATCAACTCAGAGTTACCAAAGTTTTGAAACTGCTGCACTCCAAGTGTCCCAGTCGTCTTGAAACCTAGGCATGATCGTTCTGTCCCGGTGTTAGCACCATTTTTGTATTGTGTTCCATCAAAATAGAGCTGATCTGGTAGAGAATCTTGTTCAACTGGATCAGGTGGCAACTTGACTTTAACTTCTTCAGGCTGCATAATGGAATAACAGCCAATTTCGATCTGGATCATAGCATTGAAATTGAGCATTGAAAACTCATCCTCCAAATCTTCAGTTATCATATGAACAACATGTTCTTCTTCTATCTTCTCAATATGAAAAGTAGAAGGTTTCTGATTATAAATCCGGACTTGTCTTCCTTTGAACGGAATCTCCAAATACGAATAATCGAGTGCAAGGTAACCGCCCAACTTTGCAGTAAACTCTCTGGATAAGCACATACTAAAATACGGTTCTAGATCAACTACAACAATCTCCTGAATGACTGTAATCTGTGGCATAGTATGCAAAACAATCGGGACATCTTTGATTACACCCACTATTTTCATTGGAGTACCATCTAACTACAAAACTCTGGGGCTACTTCGTGTGAATTCCATTCCCATTGCTTCACAGACTGCCTTAGGCATGACAGTTGTAGCGGCACCAGAATCGATCAGGCAATTATGTATGATCCAACCCTCTATTTGCAATGACAGATAAAACGGGGGTGGTCTATTCCTGCCATTGACTACAGAAGTTAATGTTTGAGCCATAACCACCTGGGCTGCAGCTTTCCCCTTACTTTGTATGGTCTTCAGGGATTCCTGTAAGAGATCTACCTGTCCAGGCAACTGTAAGGTGTCATACAGACTTACCTTAGCTGGTATCCATTTAAGTTCTTCAACAATGTTGTACTCCATGGAAGTCTGTTCCTTCCCGCCACTAGCAGCTTCAAATTTGCTCTTATATTGTTGGGTGGCCTCCACTCATTGTCGTTTGGTCAATGATGGATACCGCAACGTTTCTTTGGCTTGCTCCTTTGTTTCTACCTGCGGCTGGGAAGTAGAAGCTTGTTCCTTCTCTTTTACTGATGATGGAAGTGGATCCTTCGACAAAACAGGTGATTGTCGTTGTGCTGGGAACTCATGAGCCTTTGTTGGCATTTGCTGCTTCGTTGCTTGTACAGGAGGCACTTTCAATGGCTCCATCTTAGCCGGATCTACCAACATTGGTTTCTTGCCACTGCGTGTCAGTATTGCTATATGTTCCTCCAGAGACTCCACGAAAGAAAGATCCACCTCTCGAATCATATTTACACGGCTTCCTGTAAGAACTTGCAAATAATTTTGGTGGACCATGCAAGTGGACTCATCATGTGGGTCATTGCAGGAAGAACACCAGTAAGATGGTTCAGAAGGGCCAGCCTCTTCACTTACCAGAACTGCTGAGTTTCTTTCAGGTGCTTTCTCCATAGCCTTGCTTGGAGCAGGTTGTTCTCTAGTTACTGTTGGCATAAATCTTCGTGGCTGATAGCTTCTTTCCGCCTCTCTCCGTTCCATCGATGTCACCTTGTCAGTGAGAGATCTCATAGCCGACTGAATTTCTTGTAACATAACCAATTGAGGATCTGGGCTTGAGGACACAGGCGGTGCTGGTAAAGGTAATGGAAACTATGGGGAAGATACTGCAGGAGTTGGAAATGGAGGGACTAACCTTGGAATGCTCGATGGAGGCAACTAGGGAACAGTTGGAGCAAGAAGCTGGGGAACTGGGATAGGTGCGATTTGAGGTGCATTGGAGCTCCATGATGGGGTAGGATACATAGATGGCATGGGCTGTGGAAGCGAACCAGAATATAAATACTTAGGCAGATCAGGTATAATAGGCATAGTTACCTTCGGAGGAAGTTTACCTATAGCAATCAGATCAGCTTTCGCCTTCAACGCTTGTTCAAACAACTCTGGAAATGTCGTCACGTTGGACTGTCGGACAGCCCAACCAATATCTGTGTTGAACGCTCTGAGGTAGTAAAATGCAGCTAGCTCATCAGCAGGCCGAAGACCATCAAGAATTCTCTTCCAGGTTCTTGTGAATCGAACATTAAAATCAGCTATCTCTTCTTGCGGGTGCCTCTGGATCGCATTAAACTGATGCAACAATAAAAATGGATCAGCCTGTTCATGAAAATTCTTAACTAGCAGGTCTCCTAGCTGATCCCATGATGTAATGGTGCCTGGTTGCAACGTTCGGTACCAGTACAACAATTTTCCTCTCAGGGATAACACCAACAACTTCACCATCACATCCTCGTCAGTTATATCATGAATGGCTGCCAGAGAAGCTACATCATTAATATGTTCATATGTCATCTTACCCGTACCATCATAGGTTGGCAAAACCTTCAAAGCGGCCTGAGGAACTGGATTTTGAGCCTGCAGATTCAAGGCTCCTGAACTTTTCCATGCCAAGAACTTCCTGGGTGGAGGATACTGGGCCATTGGGACTAATGGATGTGACTGAGAAGATGGAAAACTAGTAACAATACCAAGGATTTGTGTGGATATGGCAGATGATGCAAGGGATGGGGAAACCAACCTAGAATGCTCACCACTTCTTGTGTTGTCAAGTTCAAAAAACTCAACAAGATCTTCAACTTTTTTAGACTGTGATCTCGTGATCATGAAGTACAGCTTTCACTGCATCCACGTTCAGAGATTTCTGAGTACAGCAGAGTCACCAAATGCTCTAACTTTACGGTATGAAGGCGAACATTAAACCTTCAATACTATGGGATCTTTCTGAGACAGAAGAAGTCTGTCCCATCAGGCGTGCCAAAAATTATTGGTCACGAATCTGCCACAAGAAAGGATTTTTATATAAGATGCACCCTAGACCCGGCCAACATTGAAAGGCTGGGAGAAAGAAATGTCTCCCAGGCCAATCTCCAGAGTGGGTTGGTTCCCTTACTATTCTAAATTTGTTTTTAGATCAAAGTTACAGGAAAGAAATTGACAATGATGCAGAAAGAAACGGGAAATATGGTCGTAGCCAAATTTATCTGATCGAGAAAGAGCAATAGCAAATAACTCTAAGTACAGCAATAGCAAATAACAGAAGACAATGGCGTGATCCACTCGCAACCTTGCATAGATGACCTCCAAAATAACATTCCAGAACTCACTCTTTTACTAGCAATTGTTAAAACTCAATACATAATTAAAACTAAGCAGCAAATAAAAGATCCGAGCACAAATTAGGAATGCAGTATGCAGAAGGGACAATGCACAGAAAAATCACTTGCAAAACTAGAGAGCCGAATGTCTAATATTCATGCAAAGCACTTAAAAAGCTTTCAGCAAAAGTATCTCTCACTCCCGACACTTGCAAATGAGATTTACATTGGTTTTTATAGAGGTCTGGCCTCTTGGCAGCATTTAAAACTTACAACGGACCTCCTCGAGATCTACAATTATGCAACGAAAACAAGGAAATGCTCCCCTTAAACAGCCTCGGAGAAACCAAAAATTAAATGCCATATAGAAGAGTCGGTCGCCTTCATTAAATGGTGTTCTTGAAAATGTGCATGAAACCGTTAGAAAAATCGTGAACAGCAGCTTCGAATCTTGGAAATCTTCAATTCTGGTAGCTTGGGCATGTTCTTCTACCTTGACCGCATCGAAAAGTAGCAACACATTAAATTCTGGGATGCTTTAAATCATCGAAACTCACAAAATAGCATCGGACCGTTTGAACTGCTTCCAGGCGCAAAACTGCAACAGGTCGCGAAAACGCGACAGGTCGCGAAATCGCGACGTCTTTCTGGTCCGTACGCTTCTGCTGCTTCTAAGCCGCGAAAACCAACCATGTCACGATTTCGCTACATATTCGGCTTTCAATTCTCCTTCGCTACCTTGCACCGCGAAAATGCGACGCTACGCGATTTCGCTACATCTTTTCGGCATGCTGTACGGTCTAGCTCTTAAGCCGTGAAAACGCGACACTTTTGCCTTAGAATGTCTTCAACTTCACCCTGTCACGATTTCGCTACGTTTCTCCGCCCTCTATACGGTTCTCCCTTTCTGTCATGATTTCGCGACGTCTTTGTCTTGCTGGAACGTTTCCTCAAAAGTGTAGCGATATCGCTACAGTTTTTTGCCTTAGACTCTTTTTCTTCAACTGAACCGCGACCATGGAACATGTAGCGATTTCGCTATGCTCTTTGCTTTGTTTGGCTTCATTTTCTAACTGTAGCGAAATCGCTACCATTTTACAACTTAAGCCTTTTAGACCACCCGCGCCGTGAAAATGTGACGCGTCGCGATTTCGCGACGTCTTTCGACTTATGCGCTTTGGGTCAGTTTTTATCGCGATTTCGCTACACTGCTGGGCCTTATCGCCTTTGGCTCGGTTTTGTCATGATTTCATGACCATTTTATATCTCATGCCTTCTGCTCGTTGCAAACCGCGAAAATCAAACACGTCGCGATATCGCGACGGTTTTGCCCACTGTTGTCGTTGACTGCGTTGATCGCGATTTTGCGACACGTCGCGAAATCGCGCCAATTCTGCGTTGATTTTCTCTCTCCTCGTTCGACCCGCGATTTTGCGACATGTCGCGATATCGTGACGGTTTTCCGACTTGGCTCTCTATGCTATTTTTTGTCGTGATTTTGCGACAACTTTCGGACTTAGCCATTTTTTGCATCAAAACCTGTAGAAGAGTTAGAATTTCAACAGCTTATGCATGAATAATCAATGATCAAATCAATGTGGCAAAAATGCCAACAAAAACATAGTAAACTAGGTTTAGATCCTTACCCACAACCCGATTCGGATCTCTGTCGATCTGTGTGTCGTTTCCACAATTTCGCCTGTAGAGCTCTGAAACAGCGAAAGTGAACAGTAAAAATGAATTAGGGTTTTACCTTATTTTTCTTATTTTTATTCAAAACAACATTTTTTTTTTTTGCTTTTTTGCGTTTTTACCTCAAACGTTCGATCTGGGTAAAAACTTAGAGGGGGCACCATAGCAAACAGTCGTACGATTCGACCTAAAATCATCGTCTAAAAAATGGAATAAATTTTTGCTTTCTCATAAAACGTGAAGAACTCATCTTTAACACATTTTTTTTTGGAAAATTCGCTAAAGAGGGGGCAAAATGTAGCACCCTAAAATTGGTGTAGTTAAACCATCAATAAAAAGTAGAAATTTGAATTTTAACCTCGAAATCGCCCATTAACCGCTTACCTCATTTTTTGTGCCATTTTTAGAGGTTGTGACCGTTGGATGATATCGTCGTCGATCTGACGATATAGTCCCAAATCGGACGAATTCGCCTGGAACAGAACGTCCAGATGATTTCGTTCCAAAACCAAATTTTCGTAATTAGCTTCTATTCCAACGACCTCTCCAACTTGGGTAGAAGCATGTCTATGCGGTTGGAGATTCCCACATTGGGGATCTCCCATATTGGGATGATCCCCAACCTCCTAACCTCCCCCTAATCCTATATAAACTAGTATTTTCCCATTTTATCCCCCTAACTCCCTACCTGGCTTCCTAGCTGATTATTTCTCTGCAATTTTAGTTTTTGTTGTGATCTCCCATCATTTGCACTTGTTTTTTCAAGTTTTGTTGCAGGATTTCATTGTGTTTCAGTCGGAGGTAGCTCGGCTCGTCGCAGGCGATTCAACTACAAATTTATACGATCCTGTCAAGATCGACGATGATCTTGTACGATTACAGATGATCTGATCTGCAATTCAGCTTGGGGGCAATCAGAGCCCTGAGTTTGCATTCTCTATCTCATTTTCCTTTTTTTTTTTTGCATTAGATTAATTTACTTCTATTTTGCATCTTGGAGTTCACCTCATTTAGCGTAATTGCATGATAAAATTCAAAATAAGTTTCCAAAATAGTGCATCTCATTTAATTTGATATCTGGATTTATCATTCAAATACCTATACTCTTATTTCTATTATTTTGCATCATTCTTGCAATTGTATTTTTGGTTTTTGGTGTTTGTTTTCTTGATTGCAGGTTTTTGATGAATTCGTCAGGTCACTGATGATCTTAGGTGATCTCGGACGATCTCCTATGATTTGGGATGATTCTGTACAATTACAGACGATCCTGTCATATCCGGGACGATCTGGACTCCTACAAGCTTCAGAATCTTCATCAAACATCAAAAATTAGGTGTACCCTTCTCCATTTTATATATTCTCTATATTCAATCACATTAGGATTCATTTATGTCTTTTGTCTTCATATAAATCATAATCTTCATATAGAATAGCTTAGCTTCATTTTGGCCAACTTAGGAATCTGAATGATTGAACATAAAACGAACAAATCAAACCCATTCTCAACCTAGGCGTGGAAATTGCCACTCAAAGTTTCCTGGTGAACCCCACCATCCATCGAAAATTCACCTTTATACCCCTCTCTCGAGAGGCACGACCTTCAAAGGGCCTCTCCGTCCGAGGTATTGTTCCATCCTTTTCTCACCCCCCTTTCGGGTATGGATCCTTTAGCCTGAAGGTAAGGGTGAAAAAAATTTGGGCGATGTAGTAGTTCAGATGCACCATACATGTATCTTCACCATGAGTATCATTACATGTAGAACACCAATATGTCCTTTCGGACCCATTAACCTCATCATTTGCTTGAATCATGGTTTTTTTCTCGAGTCCTGCTGGTAGATGCTTGCTCCCGGGTGATTGGTGGAGTCTGAAACCTTCTTGATTGAAACTCATCCTCAGCTTGCTTCTTCCTCACAGTGGTAATATCATTGGATATCGTTCTCAAAGCCGCATTATTGGATTTTACTTCTTGTAACAAGGACATGAGGGGGTCTATATTGGGTGATAGATTTGGCGCTGGCAATGGCAAGGGCGCTTGTGGTGCGGGTAAGGGTAAAGGGGTTGGAGGTACTGACAATGTTGGAAAAGAAACAGATGAAGGCTATGATGGTACTATCAGAATGGAAAATTATGGGTAGCTCATAGCAAATGACTCCGGGATAGGGATAGGAGCTACTTGAGGGGAGCCCGAATTCCATGAAGGGATAGGATACATTGACGGCATAGGCTACAAAAATCTATTAGAGTAAATATATTGTGGCATATCAGGGAGAATAGGTATCGTTGCCTTCAGAGGAAGCCTACCTACAGCGATCAAATCTGATTTATCCTTTTGATATTGTGTATATAGATCTAGGAATGTGGTCACATTGGCCTAGCGCACCGCCATACCAATATCGGTACTAAGCGCTTGAAGATAATAAAATGTTGCTTGCTCTTGGGTTGGCCACAAACCATTTGGAACCCTCTACCAGCTTCGTGCAAATTGAACGTTAAAATATACAAGTTCCTCTTATGGATGTCTTTGAATGGAGGTGAACTGGTGCAACAGAGAATATGGATCAACCTGCTCATGGAAATTCTTAATCAACAATTCTATCAATTTATCCCATGAGGTAATGATACCAAGCTGCAAAGATCGGTACCAATACAACAATTTCCTTCTTAATGACAAAACCAAAAGTTTTATCATAACATCCTCATCAGTTATATCATGAATAGTTGCAAGAGAGGCCACATCTTGGATATGTTCATATGTAGTTTTTCTAGTACCATCATATGTGGGTAAAGCCTTCAGAGCAGCTTGAGGTACAAGATTTTGCACCTGCAAATTCAGCGCTCCTAAGCTATTCCAAGCCAAAAACTACCTTGGAAGCTATTGTTGGTGTGGTGGAGGATTCTGAGCCATGTGAACAGGAATATGGGGGGTAGGCTACGGGGTGCTAGTGGTTGTACTGGGCAGAGGCTAAGGAAAACTAGTGGTAGTACTTACAGGACTTACTGAAGTCGAAAACACACCAGCTAACCAAGAAGATGAAATGGATGGTATGGATGGGATATGAGGAAGTGAAGACATCCATCAAAAAATAGCTATTTGAGGTTGCTCTCCTATCCCTTTAATGTCTAGTTCGTAAAATCTAATCGAATTATTAGGATTCTTGGCTTTTGATATTGTATTAATGAGAAATGGCTTTCATTATCTTCATGCTTATGGAGTTCTGGATAAAAATTGAGTCGCCAGATGTTAGGAAGGCGAACACCAAACCTAGCACTGCTAAAAGTGGAACCTTGAAGGTCCCACTGGGCGTGCCAAAAATTGTTGGTCAAATATCTACCTAATCAATAAACACTGCGTTTATGTGCCCTAGATACGGCCAACATTGAAAGGCTTGAGGAAAGAGATGTCCCCCATGCCAATCTCCAAAGAGGGTTGGTTCCCGAACTAAATCCTAAATGGTAAAATACTAAGGATGCAGGAAAGAAATTGGAAATAACAAAAAGAGATGGGAAATATGGCCACAGGCTGAAGTTTAGGGTTGGTGTTAGACTAACTAGCAAGAAAAAACCCAAGCACAAATTAGCATTTATGAAAACAAACATAATAGAATAGGCTCATAATATTGCCATAGCAACTATCAAAATGATACTCTAGCATTCGCTTTCTCATTAGCAACTTTAAATCCAATGATAGAATTTAAATACAATAGTAAACCAAATAGATGAATGGAAATAGAAGCACAATTTATAGAAAGTAATCAGACACAAAACCACTCACAAATTCAGAAGTCTAATGCCTTCTATTAATGCAAAGAGCTTAAAGAAATCTCTTGCAAAATGTCTAACTCTCCTTTTTTTTACAATGAAATTTGCCTAGTATTTATAGAGGTTTTCGTCTCTTTCATTTAATACATAGGAGAGAAGAATGTCCTAGGATCAAAGACATAATTAGCAAAATCCTCCTTGAATTCTTTGAAAATCCATTCACCTGGGGAACAAATTCTTGAAAATATGAACTTCGGACGAAGGTGCGCATGTTAGGAGCAAACATTAAATTCTTTGGATCGCTTCTGATACATTGGAAATCATGAAAGCTCGTTTCTCTTTGCCTTCCTCTCCGTGATCCACAAAATGGAGTAACTGAGGGTGCCCTTCATTAAATGCTAAATTCAATTGTCTTGACCAAATTCTTGTTCACCCACGTTCACTTTTGCCTCGAGCTCTATTTCGCCCCTTTGCAAACTGAAAAGGTGCAATCTTATGAAATACGTTCACCTCTAGAAAGGGTGAACGACATGTTTGCCCCTATGGAAGTGTGAACATAACCTCGCTTCATCATACATGTTGATTCGCCCATGGGAGGGGCGAATGGCATGTTCACCCCTCAACCAGGGTTAACCTGATTTGAGATTCTTTTCGGGCGTGCGTGCCACTACATATCGTCGAGGCGCGTTCGTCCCTAAGAAGGGTGAACGACGCGTTCACACCTTTGGAAGGGCAAACATGACCTTGTTCTTTTGATATTTTTCCAATGAATACAAAATGGCCAAAAAAACCCTGATCTAATTTAAAAGGAAATATATTTAATTAATTTATAGGCATTTAAAAGATAACAGCATATAGTGTGCACTTAGGGTTAATTCTATTTGTGCATTTCTTCTTGAGCCCTTGTTTAAATATTGTTTATTTAAAACCCTAGGTTAGAAGAGCATTCAAAGGAAGAATCATTCTAAGGCTTAGCTCTTGTATTTTTGCATTGTCCTTTATCTTTCATAGCATAGTGTTAGAGTATATTTAATTAATAGCTATTATTTCATTATTTTGGGATATTAGGGAATATTATGTTGTTAGACTATTGTTAGTCTATTTTATTGTTGGGCACTATGCAGTTAGCTCGATCCACTTTATTCGTGCTAATCTGGGCCTAGAGTTGTATTTTATATTACGCATTTTATTAATGGAATATCAATTGGTTCATTGCTCTAATATTGTATCAGAGCATTGGTTTTTGCTCTAGTATGAGTGATTGATCTGGTTGGTACATTAGTTGAGCATTTGGAAAAGGTTGGATTACTGACATAGCAGCAGACTCTGTCTCTCGACCTAACTAATAGCCATGTGGATAGTCTAGGTGACATAGCCACTCCCTAATCTTGAGAGACTAGATACGGATCGCCTAATAGTGGTCGTGACTCAAAGGGACACAGATCTTGAGATCTGAGATCCACTTCGATAGATTAGTGAATCTACGGTGTAACATGGACACTAGACTGCTAGACCTTAAACTTGGATGCAGTACTGACTAGATGAGCCAAGCAACTTATAGGCTATTGGAGCTGGGTAGACTGGATCGCTACTAATGCACTCCACCCAACCATGGGTAGACCCTACCTACTTTGGACCTAACAAGCACTTGGGTGAACACATCATCGGTACTCGGTGGACACGGAGTGGTGGCAGGCAAAAGGACGACAAGCGAATGATCCACCACCATGTGGTGGTCATAATATAAATTATTTGTTCACCATTTTAAATCCTTTTAAGCATCCTGTTGTCCTTGATGTGGGACAAATCACTTTTAATTTTTTTTTGCCTAGTAGATTGCAGTATGCATCGAGCAAAACAGCTGAAACAACGTTAAAATAATTTTTCTCACAGTCCATCCTTCCACCAACAAAAATTCGTGCAAGCTATGATGCGATGGTGAAAAATCTAACAAGCGGTTTAGAAGATCTGATCTGATATTTGCACAGCCTTGTTTTGATACATGCACAAAATAATGGTGATTTTTGATATTTTTTGTATACAACAAACGCCCGTTGCACATCCCCTCCATTCCTATCCGAAAGATAGTATATTTTCAATGGCATTTACAACCCTTTAGTGGTGGATGGCAAGCAAAAAAACCCAACACCTGACACGTCCAGTTGCTTCCTACATTTTTCATAGAGAAGGATTGATTGTATTTTGGGGATGTTAGACAAAACCTGATACAACCAGCAGGCAATCACATTTTTCCAATGGGTGTAGCTGGGAAGGCAGCAACTAGTAATTCAATTTTTTGATGGGAGTTGTTGCGCAGGGAAGCTGGTTAATTTATGCATCGAATATAGGAGGCAAAAATTATCAGGTCGCCAGTGATTGGACTGATAATCGACCATTGATATGCATTTAATATGTTTCAAGCAAGCGGACAAGTGGAGTAGTGCACCAAAGCCACCATGGAGGTGACGCCCAGGGGAAGCATTACTTAGTGAAAGTGCCACCAGCAAGCGCAACAGAGGATAAATAGGGGATCTTACCCTTTTGCACTCAATCGACATGATAGCTCAGTCGGTTGGAGGGCCAAGCACTAAAGTGCATTCGAACGAGGTCAATAATTCCAACCTCGCCCCGAACCCCAAACAAAGGTAAATGTTTTTTAGTAGTAAATTTGTTTTGTTTTTTATTAGTCATTTTTTTTAATAATTTATTTTTTCTTAATTAAATATAAATCTTAATTATTTTTTTACAATTTTAATTAAGCTTTTTTTATATATATTTAATTACTTTGAAAAAAAAATCATTAAAATTTTTTGGCTTTCAAAACACAGCAATTTCTATTAACAAAATATTTTCTTTAGAGGCTTTCAAAACCATAAGTTTCATCCAAGTTTATTTTGCAAAATCAAGGGGGGATTTTGTTTTCATATCATATCATTGCAAATTTATCAAAACATGATGAAAAGGGGGGAACAGAGAGTGAATTTTCAATTTTGAAAAGCAATTTGGCATTGTAATTAGGTGCATTTTCGATGAAAATCGACACCAAAAAAATTCAATTTTTTATGGGCAATTTTTGTTGTATGCTACATTTGCATTTCCTTTATAGTTTTTGCACTACATCATAAAGTTTAAAAATCAATCATAACAAGTGCCAAAAAATTGAACCCATCTATGCAATTTATTTGCACCGCAGTGTTCAGTATACACGGTACCTCTGGCCCACACTTACAGGTAAAGTTGTCATGCTTTGGGCTACTGTATCTATTGCCTAACATAGCTACAACAATGATGTCTAAGATTGTTCTCTATAAATCATTGGGGAGATATAAGTTTACCATTTTGTTATTTTTTTCACTCCATTCACTACCCTAATCATTATTGTTGTTAGACGTAAATCTTGACGAAGTGTTCTCTCCAAAGTGTTTAGGGGAAGTTACACCCCATGCATGAGGAAAGACATTCTATGGTAGGTGTCATAAACAAAATGATTCCCTTTCAGTATCGCCTATGTACCACTTATCATTCTGCTCTCACATACCTATAGTCTCCCTCATGTAATGATAGGTATTTTGAGAGGTTCGGTATAAAGGCTTGGCAAGTATAAAGAAAGGGGGACCAATTGGTGTTATAAGGAACCCTCATTATGGCCACTATACACAAGTATCTTATAGATACTCAGTTACTCAAAGGTTCCAATTACTCAAAATGGAAAACAAAGATGAAGGCTATTCTAAAAATGGAATATTTTTGGGATGTTGTCTCTGGCACAGAAACAAAACCTTCACCATCAGCCAACACAAATCAACCTACATGACCAACTACAGATCATATTGCATTTGACAAGAAAGAAAGGCAAGAATGCTCATCTAACTTGTTGTTTCAGATGAAGTTCAACCTCATATAGCTGACAAAGAATATGGTAAAGAGGTATTGGATGCCCTTAAGACCATCTATGAGGGTAAGAATAATTCCACCATTCTTCACCTTCAATCTCAACTTCATAGTTTGAGTATGAAGCATGGATAAACAGTTGAACTATTTCTTTGCAGAGTGGTTGAGTTGAAGTTAAAGTTGAATTTTGTGGGAGAGACTGTAGAATATAAGCTCCTCACTTCAGTGATTATGAGAGCTTTACCTGATTCATACAGAATGTTGATAACTTCCCTTCAAGTGTCACAAAGATAGGTTACCTTTGTAGAGTTGGTCAATATGCTTTAGGACGAGGAGGCCATCCAACTTCAAAAATATGAAGCTTCTAATACAACCCTCTATTCCAACAAGAACGGTTCTTAGAAGAAAGGTAATTTTCATAAAGGGAGAAATTCTTCCAAGGATTACAAGGGAAAACAACCTCAACAACAAAAGAGATATTACTAGATATGTGATAAGGATACCCATGACATAAATAGGTGTTGGTACAAAAATAAACAACCTAATAACAAGGGCCATAACAAACCATAGAACAAAAGAAGCAACCTAAGGTGAATGTTGTTGTTGAAGAATCAGATTCTGATTCTGAGTGGGCACACAAGGTGCTCATGACTACCACAACCTCCAAGCAAAAGGATCCTATGTGGTATGTTGATTCTAGCACCAGTAAACACATTACTGGTGATAAGTCATGGTTTAAGATATTTGAAGCCAAGGCAGGCAAAACAGTAACTATTACTGATGATAAGACCTACTAGGTTTAGTGTGAGGGTACAGTTTCAGTCACCCTTCCATATGGGAAATATTAGGTTGATAAAGTCCTATATGTTCCAGGATTGGAGAACGCTTTGTTGTCAGTCACTCAAATCCTGGATAAGGATATGGTTGTTGATTTTCATATTGAGGATGGAAATAAATGTTGCTTTATCACCAATAGGGGTAAACACATCGCAAAAGCTTCATACAAGCATGGCTTGTTTGCATTAGATGCTATCTCCACCCCTCATGTTGTCATGGCAGTCTCTATAAAGGATGCAACTTCACTTTGGCACAATATATGTGGGCATATAAGTTCTGGATATTTATTTGAGCTAAGTAAATATGAGATGGTAAAGAGCCTTCCCTCCCTTTCCTCTACGTTGTCAGTGTGCTCTGATTTCTTGGCAGTGAAGTAATATAGAGTACCATTTGAAAAGAGCTCTTCATGAGCAAAGAAAACTTTGGAGTTAATTCACACCGATCTGTGTGGTCCTTTCACACCAAATAGTTTTGGGTGGAAGAGGTAATTTCAGTTTTTTGTAGATAAACACTCATGAAAGATGTGGGTTTTCTTTCTTCATCTAAAATCATAAGCTTTTAGTTACTTCTAACAATTCAATTTTTTTTTTGAGGAGTCAGGGACTTCTATAAAGACCCTCCACTCAGATCGGGGGAGTTCACCTCTAAGGAATTTTCCTCATATTTGACTACACATGGAATCAAGAGGCAGCTCACTACTACTTATACTTCACAGCAAAATGGAGTTGTTGAGCGGAGGAATCATTCCATCATGGAAATGGTTTTTTGTATGCTAATAGGAGCTCATCTAGAACAAACATTTTGGGTAGAAGCTATCACCATAGTAGTATACCTACTTAATAGGGCACCCACAAAGGCCCTAAAGGGAATATTTCCATAGGAAGCATGGAGTGGTCAAAAATCCTCCATCTCTCATCTACGCATTTGTGGATGTAAGGCTTTTATGCACATACCAAAAGCAAAAAGGAATAAGCTAGATGAGAAGACCTTGCAATGTGTTCTTCTTGGATATGATTAGAATTCTAAGGGTTATCTATTGATTGATTTTTTTATAAATAAGATTCATATTAGTAGAGATGTTTTTGATGAAGATTTTACATCACAAAACACATCCAATGTATACCTTGATTTTGAGGAGTCTAAGGTTGAGAAATCTCCTTCTTCTTCTTCACCTCAAAAAAATATTCCTAAGTGGTATACAATTACTATCAGAGACTCAAAGATATCCACACCACTAGATATGACTTTGAATAGACCTCGTACTCACAGTATGGCTCAACAAGAGAAAGTTATAGCAAAGACTACTGAGGTTGATGATCTTTGTAAATCCTTTGAGGAGCTTTCTGTAGATCTAGAGAGAGAAATAAAGGATATAGAAGTGGATGATGATAGGTTCTTTATGTCTTCACTTGATGAGCATTAACCCGCCACAGTACAAGATGC
Organism: Wollemia nobilis; assembly: GCA_028583015.1. NCBI lineage: Eukaryota > Viridiplantae > Streptophyta > Pinopsida > Araucariales > Araucariaceae > Wollemia > Wollemia nobilis. The sequence continues at coordinate 751,759 of JAQPPZ010000987.1, forward strand.
CCTTAGTGAGCCATAATGGAAGGTTGTTATGGATGTAGAGTACATGTCTCTGAAGAAAAATCATACTTGGAATCTTGTTGATCTACCGCATGGAAAGAAACCCATTGGCTGCAAATGGGTGTACAAAGTGAAGTACAAGGTAGATGGAACAATTAATAAGCATAAGACCCATCTTGTTGCAAAGGGCTATGCACAAAATAAGGCATCGACTATTAGGAAACTTTTGCACCTACTACTCGTATGACTACCATTCGAGTTCTTTGTGTTATGGTAGCACAGTTTAGGGAGAAAGTATATTAGATGGATTTCAAGAGTGCCTTCTTGAATGGTGATCTCAAATAGGAGGTCTATATGTCACAACCTGAAGTATTTGAAGTGGATTATCAAGAGCAAAAAGTTTACAAATTGGTCAAGTCCTTGTATGGTTTGAAATAAGCTCCACGAGCTTGGTACATTAAGATGGATGATCACCTATTGCAGCATAAATTTAAGAGAATTCCATCAAATTAAAATCTCTATTTCAATAAATAAGGTTATGAAATAGTGTTAGTTGCACTCTACGTGGATGATCTGATTATCACAAGCAGCTCAAAAACATTGATAATTGTCGTCAAAAGTGACTTGTGCAAATATTTTGAGATGATAGATCTTGGACTTCTCCACTATTGTCTTAGCTTGGAAGTGAACCAGAAAAAGCATCACATCAAGGTGTCATAAAAAATTATGCCAAGACATTGTTAGAAAAGTATCGCATGACTGATTGCAAGCCAATGGCAACTTTTATGGAATCAGGACTTCAATTATCACGATATGATGATTCACCTCAGGTAGATGGTACTCTCTATCACCAGCTAATCGAGAGTCTCATATATCTAACAAACACTAGGCCAAATATTGTGTTTGTTGTCAACTATCTTTCAAGGTTCATGCAAAAGCCTAAGGTCACTCATTGGAAAGCAGCAAAATGTTTTCTTCACTATGTCAATGGTACTATTGAGTATGGCCTAGAGTACAAGAAGAATGATCAATTCTTCTTGCAAGGATACATGGAGTTCAACTATGCCAGATCATATGATGATCAAAAGTTAACTTTAGGATATTTTTTTCATCTTGGATTTGATCCTGTCTCTTGGCACAACAAGAAGCAATAGGTGGTTGTTATTTCATCTACAGAGGCAGAGTATCACACCGCACGTGAAGCAGTGTGTGAGGTGATATGGTTACATCGCATCTTGACAAGTATGGGTCTTCCATACAAATATCCAATTCACTAGTTGTGTGATAACTAGGGTGTTTTGAAACTCGTTAAGAATTCAATACATCATGAACAAACCAAATACATTGATACACAATATCACTTCATTCGATATGAAGTTCCAAGGCATCGAATTTAGCTTCAATATGTTCCCACCAATGAACAAGTTGCGGATATTTTTACTAATGCACTCGCACGTATCAAGTTTGAGTTGTTTTGCAACTCCATTTTTATTTAAAAATAATTTAATAAGGGGGGATGTTAGCGTATATTTAATTTATAGTTGTTATTTCATTATTTTGGGATATTAGGGAATATTATGTTGTTAGACTATTGTTAGTCTATTTTATTGTTGGGCACTATGTAGTTAGCTTGATCCACTTTATTTGGGTTAATATAGACCTAGAGTTGTATTTTTTATCACACATTTGATTAATGGAATATCAATTGGTTCGTTGCTCTAATCCATAGATCTAGAAAGGTCAAATTTAGGTGATTGCTTTTAACTGAACACATCAAACTATCTCAAAATCTTGAGGACTTGGAGCGAGTTCTAAAATCGTTCTTGGTGAACCCTTTCCCCTAGAACTGAGTGTAGAGAACAACATAGCCCCCGCGATTCACCACATAACGCTTTCTATATTTACAGATCCAGCATTTTGGGAATCATACACGGTAGGGCAGTTTTCCCCCTCTACATCTTTGGTGAACCCGACATGAACACCTCCTTTTCTTTTATAACTTTAATCAATATCTTTAATTCTGTGATAGATAAAAAAATATTAAAAACATAATTTCTTGTGCTTTGTCTTCATTGGTTTTAGTTCCTTCCTTTTTTTCCTAGTAGTTTTCTCTTCTCCTAATGGATTTCAACCTTGGGAGTGAGCAAAGGCCTTTGAGTTTTGATGAGATTTTCCAATAGAATGATCAAATTGATAGATAAAGTCATAATATAGAAGAAGAGGAAATTGAGGAGATTGATAATAGCATTTATCCTACTAAGGGACCCAATGGGAACCTTACCTTTACATCATTTGACCATGTTTTAGGTTTTATGAAATGCCATAAGGAGGATTTATTTAAGGCTATGGAACAAGAACCTCAACTCGAAAGAGGTGAGCCTCCTCTTCCTTCTCCAATCATCTCTCCTAGGCTTGTTCATGATAACCCTTTGTTTGAATATTTGAATCATGGTAATCATGCCCATCAACCAACCTATGCCACTACTATAACCACCAATGTTGGAAGAATTCCACAAGTTCATCCAACCAGTAGTGTCACTCAAAATTATTTTCAATATTCTTCTCAATATGCTAATCTCAATAATTTTACCTCTATTCCACCAAATATTAGTTATCCTCTCCATAAAGGTATCACATATCACAATAGTATCAATACCTCCAACTTAAGCCAAGTGCATTTTCAAAAACCTGCCTATACCCCTACCTTAGGGAATCTGGGGGCATTGCACAATAGTAATTCAGAAGTTCAAAATTTGGAAAATATGGTAAAACAATTGGTTTCAAAAGTGGAGATGATTCAGCCTTCTAGTTTTACTTATAGTTATAAAGAGATGTGCAATCAACCCCTAGACCCTATGGTTGCTACTAGGCCTTATCCTAAGCATTTTTCCATGCTATTTTTGCCTATATATAAGGTTATAGAAGATCCGATTGAGCATCTAATATGATTTATAACAGCTTGTCATGATCTCATCTATGATGATATGTTATTACTAAATATGTTTCCTAAGAGTCTTTCTGGAATTGCATTAGAATGGTATTATCGGTTACCCAACTATTATTTAAAGAGATTTGATAATACTGCAGAGATGTTTGTTCATAAATTTAGTGCTTACATTGAAAAGGAAGTGACAATGAGAGACCTATATGATTTAAAGCAAAGTAAAGAAGAATTTTTTTCAAAATTCTTAACTCGTTGGAGAAGTTTAGTTGGTCTATTAAGACAGCTTGTGTCTCAGAAAGATATGCTTGACGTATTCATTAGTAATTTACAAGAAAAAATATCTTATGCATTAGAAACTACAATCATCACATATTTTGATCAATAAATTAACTTAGCAAGAAAAGTAGAACATGATCTTATCAAAAGAGAAAAGCTCAAAGTGAAAGAAGATAAAACCATTCAATCACATTTTAAAAATAAGGATGTGGTAGGTGATGGTGTAACGGATAGTAGAGTTGTCAATAATGTTTTTAATAACCTATAAAATATAATACTTCAAAAACCTCCAGAAAGGAATTTTACAAGACTTGGCATACCTATGGAAGAAGTCTTAAAGCAACTTTTGGAAGCCAACGCAATTGAGTTACCTCCTATAAGGCAACCAGATACTATAGCTAGTTGGTACAAGGCAAGACAACATTGTGCAGATCATAGAGTAGAAGGACATTGGACAAATTCTTGTAAGAAGTTGAAACATGTGATTCAAGATTTAATTGATGCAGGGCATCTTGATGTAAGAAATTCTCAATCTTCAAATAGTCAACAAAAGTCCACTACCAACCAAAATATATCTAAACAAGGACAATAGTCAGTTAATAAAGTATCCTATAAAAATGTACCACATCATTATGATAACCAAACGGTTGGTATGGTAACAGCTACTTTAAAACAACAGGTATAGAATCGACAGATCCAATGGTCTCAAAAGGAGATAAGTTTTTCAGTAAATATTTCCCTCTTTGAATTTTTGCAAAATTCTCCTACTCATGGAGAAGCCTTAATAAATGTTCTAAAACAGCAATCTGTCCCTCCAGATATTTCCCCTAGTGATATGGCCAATGTTGTAAGCTTTCTTGGGACACATCACATCACATTCTTGGATGATGATATTTCTTCCTCAGACCTATGTAGGGATTCTTCTCTCTACATTACTACATTTATTGGGGAAACCTTTATCAAAAGGGTTATGGTTGATAATGGTTCTTCCCTCAATTTATGCACATATCAATTTATCCAAAAGTTTAGATTAAAAGAGGAAGATTTAACTAAATATGATGCAATCATTAAAACATTAAACAACGAGTTCCAAGAAGCTTGTGGCACCATATCACTTCCCCTCAAAGTTGGACCTAAAAATTTAGATACATTTTTCTATGTGGTACCTTACCCTGCATCTTTTAATCTACTTCTTGGATGTCCTTGGATCCATGCAATGAAGGCCATCCCTTCTACTCTTCATCAATGTTTGAAATTCAAATTTAAAGAACAAGTTATTACCATTCCAGGTGACCTTCATCCATTCAAATATTATTTAATCGTTGAACGAGCTCAGTTTGGTCTCAATCCTTGTCCTTCAATTTCATCATATATTTCTCCAAGTTTCTCATCTCAAAAATATAAGCAATCAAACAATATAAAAGTGAGTGAGGAACCTCTAATCAAATTTCCATCATGGGATCAAGACAATTAGTTTCTTCAAGAACCTCTTTTGGATATATATCATCAAGGTTTGGAGTAGAGTAATGAGGATAAGGATCCCCCTTTATCCCTCGAACATCTTATTTTGTAATATGATAAATTTTGTGTGTTCTAATGATAAATATTATGCTTCTCATAAAGATCTTGTAAATTTAGGGATTGCTCCTCCCCATATTAAAAATGATGCTTTTTTCAAGAATGTATAGATTATCATGTTGTGGCTACCAAAGAAAGAGCTATGAATGAGCCTCTTCATGATTATAATCATCAATATGGCTTACCTTCTAGATTTTTCTTTGATGAAGCAATCCCTTGAATATTTGTTCCTTTTGTTAATATAGGAGGCACAATTAGAATATGTGTTGACTATATTTTTTATTGCTTGTTTAACATAAAATAAAATAAAATCCATCATTAATTAGGTATGCATTTGCATTCTCATTCCATCATACCTGTTTGCTTTCTCATACTACATGATTTCATATCATAATTTGCATGGTTTCTTGATATTCTATTTTCTTGCACTTTTGCTTATCATAATTGCATTGTTGCTTGCTCATGACTACTTGTTCATATAGCTTTTGGGGATTCCCAACAATGGCAAGTGATGATACCTAGTTAGGTCCTAGATCACATGCATTGCACTCTCACTAGGATTTTGATTCCTAGAGAAGCCCCAACATAGAGCCCATGCATTTTCATCCCTTCTTATCTTCTCTGTTTCCTTTTCTCTTTCTTCTCTTCTCTCTTCTTCTTATATTCCTCGACTTTGAAAGTTTTACAATGAATATAATTTCTCCTCCGAGTCAAGGAATGCAATCCTCTTTTGGTATGTCCCTATATTTTTGCATGATTCTTATTTCTCCTTTGCCTTATTTGATCATATAAGGATATACATTCTTCTCTTCTTTTATTACATATTTTCTCCCTCTTGACTTTTCACTAGTTGAAACTTCAAGCTGGGGGCACACACACAGTTCGTTGCTCTTTATTTTCTTCCTCTTATTTCTTCTAGCACATGCACACACTCACATTGTGTTATGCTCATATGACTTAGTCTATATATTTTTTTACACCCCTATTGGATAGTAATTTCTAATACATCATTCACATCAGTAATAGCATATTCCCCCTATCGGGTTATGCTTATTTTGACTCGACGAGCTCAACACCCCATTATAGGATAATATCCTTGGCCATTTCAGTAGACCTCAGCATACATCCTAGTGGGTAATCACCCCATAGTAGTCACTAGCAAGCAATCATCCATAGTGGGTTACACTCCATTTAATCATTTAAGCAATCACCCATAGCGGGTTACGCTCCATATTTTGCCCATCTGTCCATATTAGCGAGTACTACACCCATAATGGGTTTTCACTCCACATATGGACCTTCTCTTTGTGCATAACACCCTTTATTCAGGTTTCTTTATCAACTTCTCTCAATTTCTATGGTTGACCTTTGGATTCTTATTGTTCTTTTTCTTCTTCTTCTCTTCTCTTCCCTTCTTCTTTCTTTTCCTTTCTTCTATTCATACATGCATTTCATGCTAGCTGCATTAGGTTCATGTTGTATCCAGTGATATTTGCTATGTTGTTTGCTTGCTTGCTTTGTTCTTCATGTTTCTGTGTTTTTCTTTTTCTTTGTCTTTTTCTAGTTTCTTAAGGAAGTTCTTTTCCTTTTGAAACTCGATGGGGTACCCTAGCCATAGAGGCATTAATGGTAGTAATGTCTCACCCTTTTGCCTAGACCTGGCCATCCCTTTTTCTGTGTTTGTTGTCTTCTTGCCCATAGGATTTTACATATTTCTTTGATGCATTTACTTGGCCTTAAATAGATCAAATATGGGAGAAATGTAGACACGAAAAATTGACCCACTAAGGTGAGTAATTTTCCCTAGATCCCTTGTTTTCTCCTTGGAAAAGGAGGGTCATATTTAAGCCTATTTTTCTCCCTCCAAATATTATTCATTTATTCTAAATCCTATACCATTGGATCAAGCTCAAAAATAGCTTTCCACTGGTATATGATATGACCCATTTTGACTTTGTTTGATCCTCACAAATACATTAAAACTACACAGATGTCTAGTTGGTGCGATATCGCGGGCCGTCTTTATGGAGCGCAATTTTGCATTTTAGGGTTTTCTCTTAAGAAAACCCTAATTTTCAAAGTTGATATTTCTAGGGTTTTCTGTGCTTAGTTTTTCCCACTCATTCTTTTTTCAAATCCACTATATAAGGAGGGTTTGAAATTCATTTTTTCCAATCAAGTTTTTATCAAGCAAGTTCATGATAACAATTCTTGATTAAAGCTCTATTTTCTTGAGATCTTCTTATTCTTCTGCAAGCAAGCTAACTCACAAGTGTGAAGTGTGATCTATTTAAAGCTTTATTTTCTAATGCATTGGATTGTGTGTTGCTACTCTTGGTGGGCAAGTGTTGAAGCCCTAAGGAGGAATCTACTACTTGGAGGTCTCCATCCCTTTTGCTTGCTTCTTCACTACCGCCAGGTTGTTTTTGTTCTTTTTTACTTTGCATATTAATTAGATTTTTAATTATGAATACATTAATTCACATTTTCTAATTTTTTTTCTAGCTTCTATGAAATCACACTCAGGTTTCTACGGGGCACAATTTCATCGTGTGATATTATGGTCGCTCCATACGAGGCACGATTTTGCATAGACCATGTTTGGGGGCAAGCTGCTACTCCTAAACCATAGATCTATGTTATAGATTGCATTTAGGCTATATTATGGCATTCTATACTTTGTTTTTATTATTGTATTCTACTATATTATGCTATGTTGTTCATCTTCCAAAGGTTAATTGTTGCTTCTATTTTCAAAGGTCAGCTAAAAGGACCTAGGGGGCTTGATCTACGCCTCCAAGTATTATTGTATAGTGGCCTAAGTAGGCCCCCTAATGCTAATCATATTTTTCAAGTTTTTGTTAAGTTATCTTGCAAGAACATGAATTATTCATAGCATTGGATCAAAGGATAAAAGCAAGGATCAACCACCGAAATAAGCTAAGTGTTCTGATTAATCTTTAGGTTGTTCGCTGAGTGCTTAACATTTCTATTGTAAATCCTAGATCTGATTTAAAAGGAAATATATTTAATTAATTTCTAGGTATTTGAAAGATAACAACGTATAGTGTGCACTTAGGGTTAATTATGTTTATGCATTTCTTCTTGAGCTCTTGTTTAAATATTATTTATATAAAACCCTAGGTTAGAAGAGCATTCAAAGGAATAACTATTCTAAGGCTTAGCTCTTGTATTTTTGCATTATGTATTTTTGCATTATGTATTTTTGCATTGTCCTTTGTCTTTCATAGCATAGATCTAGAAAGGCCAAATTCGAGTGATTACTTTTAACTGAACACATCAAACTATCCCGAAATCCTGAGGACTTGGAGCTAGTCCTAAAATTGCTCCTGGTGAACCCTTCCCCTAGCACCGAGTGTAGAGAACAACATAGCCCCTGCGGTTCACCCCATAAGGCTTTCTATCTTTACGGATCCAACATTTTAGGAATCATACGTGGGAGGGCAGTTTTCCCCCTATACACACACTGATAGCCTAGTCTTGTCTTATCTTTGGGCTACCAGATAGGAGGATCAACAAGGCTTCTAGATGCTTGTTCATAGCATTCTAACCCAAAACCCTTCCAATGGAATCATGGAAGTATCTCATTGTAAAAGTAGGATTTGAAATGTGCTCAACACTACCACATAACTTATCTTGCGATGGTGGAGGCTCAGGTGGATCAGAAGATGAATCAATTCCTCCATAAACAAAGTGGGTAAAGTTTATGGATGAACCAAGAGGAATGAAAGCCTCAATAGTTAAGGGCACCTGATTAGGGTGATCAAAGTCATGAATGGATTGTATCATAGGAGGAGTAATGTGAGCATTGTGTATGTCATACTCTCCTAGACCAGGATTGGTCATGAGTATTGAAACATGAGGTATGTTTTAATGCTCATGTTTAGGGTATGATAGCTTGTGTGATGAAGATGAAAAGGGTTATGATGCCTACGGGAGAAATGTAGAATATGGGGAAATGGAGGTTTTGTATTGGGTGAGTTGGTCATCCAAGTGGGCAATGTGTTGTTGCCACTCATAGCATTCTATCAAAGTAGCTAGGATAGGATGATTTGCATGTGCAAATTTGGATGTGGGTTGATATGGAAGCACCGTGGAAGGCATGATGATGTGAGATATGCAAAATTTTGAGGGTGAACAAAGGGGAGCATTATTTGAAGTGGGAAAAATAGGAATGTTGGGAGACAAAGGAGGATGTGATCATGAAGGGAGTGGTTGAGATGCAAGGGACTGGATTGTGATTGGAGTGAATTGTGTGGAGGACAAGGGTGGTCCTTATGGAAGAGCAACGGTATTGCAAAACTCAAATGGATCATCATCGATAGGGATGTGATGCAATTGGTCATTATGAATGTATTTCATACAAGGATGCAAGGTGGAAGGGACACACTACATGTCTCAAGTCCACGGGTGGTCTAAAAGTATGTTGTATCGCATATCTCCTTTGATTACATGACATAGTATGGGGATGGTCTTGGAACCTACCTAAATAGGTAGACAATATAGCCTATTTTGGGATGCATATAGCCATCAAAAGCTCACAGGTCAAGAGGAGTGGCGAGATGAGTGGGTGGAATATGTAAATGATGAAGGGTGGATGTGGAAATGATACTAATGGATGATCCAATATCAATGAGGACACACTTATAGGTAACATCATTGATAGAAGCCATAATATGTAGAGGAGGTTCAGTTCCCTCACCTACTATCTCTATGATTTCATGATCATGGAAACTTATGGAAGGTTGCATACAATTTTGCACGCTACCTACAAAGCTGACAAAAGAATTTCTATCACTTGTCTCAAGATCTATGAAATGAATAATATCATTGAGAGCCTCACGATGAGGTGGAGACTACTACAAAAGGTTGTATATGGATAACCATGCGGGAGTAATTTAGAGTTAGTGGGAAATACTTCTACAAATGGTGATGATATTACACAGTATACTAGGTGGAATGCTTGATGTGGGTGGTAGGTTGGAAGAAGATGGTGTAGGATGAGAAGAATTGGTTGGTGCATCAGTACATAGTGTTGGTTGTGGGTAGTAACGTTGATCATACCTGCAAAGCCTTGTTGAGATGGGTCATTATCAACATGATTAACCTATCGAGGACCATCATATGATGTGGGTAGATTGGTGTGAGCATTAGTACCCCCATGTTTAGGTAAAGGATTTTGATAGATACCCATATTTTGATTTTGAGGTGTGCGAGGGTTTGATACTTGAATGATCCCACGATCGATGAGGTCTTGTCCCAAATGATGAAATATATGATAGGAGTTGATATCATGGCCTCGTTGTCGATGATACTCACAAAATACTTGTTCATTATAGCCTCGTGGTTTTGGATGATTGGGATCATTATCCTTGATGTCTGATGTATCAATGTGTCTAGCATCATATAATCTTAAGAACAAGTTGGGTAATGGTTTTGACAAAGGCATCCAGTTGTGCTATTGGTGAGGAGGGCGAGGGGTGCAATCCAATGATTGATTAGATGAAGAAGGTGAATTAGTTTGAAAAATGCCATGTTGGGGTTGTGGAGATGGTTACAAGGATGATGGATGTTGTCCACTGAGCACCACTTGATTTGTTTTTTGTGGCTTGGATGTGCTTGTATTGGTAGGATTCTAACTGAATCAGATGTTGGTTGGGTAATATAACTTCTTGCAAAGCTTGATCTTGTCTGCTTGTACCTTAATATCTTCAATGACCTTTGCTTAAGCAATAGCCTCATCGAATGTACGACTCTGCTGGATTTGCAATGTTGTTAAAATGTGTTTAGTGCAACTCTTTACAAACAATTTGACTAGTTCTGTAGGTGGTATGGAAAAGGTTAGATCATGAATGACAACTCGTCACCTAGAAAAAAAATCAGTAATAGGTTCTTTCTTAAATTGTCATAAGTTATACAAATTTGAGAGTGATATCTTCTTCTTGATATTGATGGAGAAGTGTTCTTAGAAAATATTGGCTAATTGTTTAAAAATGAATTGACAGTGTTGTGGTAGGTTATTATACCAATACAAAGCTTGACCCCCAAGTGAAAGTGGAAATGTGTGAAGCATGAGAGGATCACTTCCATTGATTTGATAGCAGGTAAAGTGATAATTATTGATGTGCTCCCTTGGATCTTCCTTACCTTTGAATTTGTCAAATTTGGGTATTTCGAACTGGTAATAATAGATATGAATGAAAATAGAAGGATTGATAGGTTCATTGCACAACTTACTATAAATGGATTTTTGAGGCCCATAATCAGTTGTACATAGGTCCAAGTTATCGATCTACTCACACAGTATTTGAAGCTCATCATAAGTTGTGTGTGAAGTTTGTATCGAATTTCCTGGTGTGGGAAGGAGTGGTGGTGGTGATGAAGAAGGTGGAAGATGTAATTGTGATATAGAATATGAATAATTTGTATGGGGTGGATATTGCAATTGTTATTCATCCCATTGATATTGCATGGAGGGTGGTTGAGAATGAGCAACAGTGAGATATTGAAATTGATCCAGAACCTGTTGGTGAAGAAAATTTTGTTGTTGTAGGACCGGTACATATTGTTGTTGTATGAGTGCTTGTTGTTGTGGGATTTGTATTTGCTTTTGTTGTACGAAAACCTATTATTGAAAAACTTATGGTTGCAAAACTGGTATTATTGTTGAAAAACTTGTTGCTGCAAGACCGATACTTGTTGTTGTATCGAAATCTATTGTTGTTGAAATGAAATAGGGTTTTGAGATGGAGGTTGTTGTTGGGTGGCTGGTGTGGAAGACCAAGAACGAGGTAAAGTGAAGGATGTGAGTTGAGAATATGGGAAAATATGTACTAGAGATGAAATTAAGGGTTGAGTGAAATAGCATGGTGTATTATTACAATATAATGGATAGTTCGGATTGTAAGAAATGAGTGGGATGGAAAAGAAATATGTCTAACTAGTTGCAAGTTATAAAGTAAAGTTATGCTAAGTGCTTTTTGAAATGGAAATCTATGCTAGAATTTTGAAATAAATCTAGATTAGATGCTTTTGAAAGAAATTAAAAATTAACTAAATGCTTTTGAAAGGAATTGAAACCTATCTAAATGCTTTTGTAATGAATTGAAACCTATATAAATGATTTTGGAAGGAATTGAAACCTATCTAAATGCTTTTGGAAAAGGATTGAAACCTAATTAGGTGCTTTTGGAAAGAAATTGAAATCTAATTAGATGCTTTTGTAAAGGGATTGAAACCTAATTAGATGCTTTTGGAAAGGAATAAATCTAATTAAGTGCTTTTGGAAAGAATTTGAAATCTAATTAGATTCTTTTGTAAAGGAATGGAAACCTAATTAGATGAGGAGATTTATCAGGAGCAAATTGCTACACTTAGAGAGTAGGTCCACATACTTTATGGGATGATGGAATATTGGTACACAACTCATGCTACAAAGTGAAGCTAGTGGGATGGTGATAGGCAATGATGGTGGGGCTGGGAAGAGACGAGGGACACCCTATAGGGTTAGGTTGAGAGCCTAAAGGATGAGGCTATGAGGGTGATGGTAGAGTGAGATGCTCTACAGGTTTAGGTGGCAGGCATCACAAAAGAGCGAGATGCCCTATGGATCTGGCTTTCAGGTATCACAACAAAGCGTGATGATCTGCAGGTGCAGTTGGTAGGGATGATAGCTAGATAGGCCTCAAGTGATGTATCTACACTACAACTAGAGATGGTAGAGCTATAAGATAGAGTGTCCCATTATTAGTTGTAACATCAAAAAGATCAGGACTATATTGCTATATTAGAGGATGAGCTATACCATTGAGGTAGGGCACTACCATCATGTTATTCAATAGGGGTATCCCATTGTAATAGATGTAGTGGGGCATATGGTGATTCATCAATGAGATCGTAGGTTCCACGATTCTTAGAGTCGAGTGCATCCTACAGAGTAGGGGCTAGTGGATCTAGGCAGCCTCATAGAGATGAGTTTGAGGGTGGTAATGAGAGTGGTGGCATAGGGCCAGCCTGAGCAGGGATCTCTCTCATATTATATTATTTTATTTAGCTTATCATTTTTGGGTGTGAGGTTTGAGGACTCACCATTTTAGCCTATAGGCATTTTGTACCATGATGTACCTTTATATATATATATATATATATATATGATATTAACTTTTATTGGCCACCATGTGTTTATTGTATATTTTGATGTGTATAGATGTATGATAGATGCTTATATATGTATGCCTAGATGATTTATTGTGTTAAATGTATGGATGCTTTTGATATAATGTTGAACTAGAATGCCTATGATGTACTAATAATTTATGATAATTTAATTAATGCACATTGTGAATGTAGGGTTAGCTAATTAAACAGAATGAATAATTGTATGATGAAATAACACACGAAGTAAATGCATGATATAAAATAAATGTACTAGAGTCACAATCCAAGATGTAAACAATCTCCTCTAGAGCATACACCTGAATGGATAATTCAACAAAAAAGGATATGCAACGAATGATAATGATGGATTATGAAAAGTGAGAGGTCACAAGGGAAAAATCAGGTTTTTCATGAGACTTAAAAACCATAGTTGACCAATCAAAATATGTGTACAAACCATGCAAGTGTTTAAAATATAAAAATCTACTAAGAAGGCCATGATACTCAATATCCATGTCTGTGCATAATTAATTTCATTACCTCGACTTTGAACTTAGTTGGACTTAACTACTCTGAATGCAAGCCATCAATAAGTGAGCTCAACCACAAGTTGGCATTGGTTTATATAAAATAAGGTCAGTAATGTGATAGACATATCATCATGCATAAGGCTACTCCACTCCTAGGTTGACGTCTATAGCCCATTGTTGGCGATGGAGATCATCCTATGGTTTTTGAAAATTGAGTATTCTAGGGATTCAAGCTCTTTTTTTCTTTTGTCTCCTTTGGGATTTTTGACTTTTTTGCTTTGTAAACTTTTGAGGATACTTGCTCGTTTTGTGGGAGAGTAAAGGATTTTATTTTTTTCTTTTTTGGGGGGATACTTGCTCATTTTGTGGAGGAGCAAGGGGATTTTTCTCTTCTTTTTTTTTAGAAGGGGAGAGCTTGTCCTTTTTTCAATTCTCAGCTTTCTAGGCCATGCACATAATAGGAAGAGCAAGGGAAACCTTTCACTTTTTGAGGTAAGACATACATTGTAGTGTCATATTTCCTTGTCCAAAATCGTAGTTAAGATTTTGAGAATGTGTTTGAGATTTTGAAATAAACAAAGTACAACCAAAGCAAGACCCTATCATTAGACATCAATATGGTTGTAATAAAATCTTAAAGATCAACTAGGGATGGTTGAATGACCGAGAGACCCTATCAAAATCCTTGTAACCTCTACTTGGGATCAAGTAATGGGTGTATGTACATCATGGATATGTGGATGTATGATCAATGCATTGGGGTGTATGCCCAAGATAAAAGATATTACATCAAGGCAAGTGACTCTAGTACAAAACATGATGCTATATGAAATACACAATGTGATACTAGATGTATGCATCTATTATAAATAGAATACCTAATGCATCAGAACAAAACATGCAATTATCCAAAACTATGATTAATATGAAATACATGGTATGATGTATGATAGTATATAATGCAATTATGATGTTAAATGCAAATTTATTTTTGTTCTTTTTGTAGTTTTATATGTCTTTTTATTGTTTTGTATTATTTGATTTTTTTTGTATGCATAAAATGGATGTAGGTGGAGAATATTGAGTGGTTCAGGTTCCTCAACACCCTCAATTGAAGCTAAATGATAAGTTCCATGACCCACCTTGTATGTTATGATGAATGGGCCTAACCAGTTGGTCATGAATTCTTCGTGCAAATATGGTGGAAAGTTAGAATTTTGTTAATTTTTCTTTAACACTAGATCATCAACCTTGAACTTCCTAGGATGAACTCTTATGTCATGGGCTCATTTAATATGATCTTGCTATACTTGAAGGTGCTTAAGAGCGTTAATGCATCATTCATAAAGAAGTGTAGGTTTATCTAGGTGAGTCTATCGTGTAGTATCATCATCGATGAACTCTTTCAAGGAGATGCGTAATGAAGGTATCGTAAGCTCTAAAGGCATGATTGCCTCAGTGCCATACACGAGTGAAAAGGAATTTGCCCCAATCGATGTTCAAATGCTATTTTGATAAGCCCAAAGTGCAAGAGGCGATTGAAGGTGCCAATACTTGTGATTATTGTTCTATCTTTTTAAGAATGGTAACAACTATTTTATTTAATGCCTCAGCTTAACCATTAGCTTGTGGATAATAGGATGTTGAAAATTTTTGTTGGATATGATATTTATTGTACAAAGCTCTAACATCATTGTTCTTGAAAGGTGGCCCATTATCCGAAATTATTTTAGATGGAATACCAAAACGACATATAATGTTATGGAGTATGAACTTTGTAATGCATGCATCTATCATAGTGGTAAGGGTAATTGCTTCCACCCATTTTTTGAAGTACTCAATGGCCATTAAAATGAATGTGTCAGCCCGAATATGGGGTGAAATTTTACCAATTAGATTGAAGCCCCACTATGAAAATACCATACTGAATGTATCATTTGTAAGGCCTATGAAGGTATATGTGATAGAGTAGCATGATGCTAACACTTAATGCACCTTTTAACATAAGTGCAACAATACTTCTCCATCATAGGCCAATAATAGTCCATTTTGAGGATGCACTTTGCAACGACCATACTAATAAAATGGCCACCACAAGTATCATTGTGAGCTTGGGAGATTTCCCAAGTAGATTCTTGGGACTCTAAGCAATGAAGGAGGAGATCATCATAGCTTTGATGATATAGTATATCTCCTAGCAAGACATATTTTACTACTTTTTGTTTAAATGTTCATTTGGTGACATGCAACAATCCCAAAGGAAGATTTCCAAGCTTCAAGAAATATTTGAGTTGTGCAAACCAGTCTTGATATGCCTCTGTTTGGACTAGATGAATTGCTTACCTCTCTCTAGACTCTTCTTGCACAAATGAAGATTAAGATATGACCTTAAGATAAACGGTTGTGCCATTATCAAAAAGTGTTTATGGGACTAACGGTCCCCAAGAGGCAAGTTTTAAAAAGTCTCGTATTTGAGAGAACCAATCTTGGTATGGTTCAATCTGTACCATGTGGATATTTTGTTCTTCTTTAGAATTCTCTCGTGATACTACAGATTGTGAGAGTTTTTTGACATGGATGGTGGTGACATCATCTTATGGGTTTTGCAGGATTAAGGATCCTAAGGAAACCATTGTATATGTAAATTATTAGAGGAATGAGGGACAGCCTCAATGGCATATTGTAGACACCTAAAACATGTCATTTTTAGAAGACTACTTATATGGACTCCTTTTAAGGCCATATGACCCACCTTGGATAGCCCTAGGACTCAACAGTAGTTTTCACCACTCAAATAGGGAGGAATTTTCTTTTACAGCCAATATCATCCTACCAAGGGATAGTCTTTAGAGACCTTACTATGAAATGGTCTCTAGTCAGGGTTGTCTCACCTTGATATGGTCACACCTGAAACAAGTTCAAATCTCGTGCCACAGTTAAAGCAGTTACATGTGGCAGCTAGGCATAATGACATATCCAGTCAGCTATAAGAAAGATTCAAGAATGGGTAGTAACCTTTATTGGATATTTACACTTCTTGGCTTCCCTTGCAAGATTGGACTCCCATTTTGAAATCTATATAATTGCATCCAGCCTTCATTAATAAGAGGTAATTTTTCATGCAACAAAATGCTACCGAATTGAGATATCAAGGAGTTTTCATTTTCAAGCAACAAAGTGCTACCAAATTTCAACCACAAAGCTTCCAACCCTTTTTGCATTCTTTTCTCCATGGAAAGCATGCCAATGGATCATTTTTAAGGTTGAAGACTGCATCCGTACTGTTTGTGCAATCTAACATCCTTGTTTCAGTGTTGAATTTTGCACCTTAAGTCATTCTCCACGAATGCACCAATTTGTTAACCAATCCACATATCGAACCCGATGTTGCCTCACATCGACCACAAGAAAATTGCTCATAGGTTAGCGGTCGTCTCTCTCAGAGACAGCTTGCAAGTACAACCATCTCTCTCGAACATGACCCATAGGTACAACCATCCTGCACAAATATGGCCTCTCGACCAAAGATTTTTTTCCTATTTTATTTCTTTTGTTTATCTTTAGTAGAATTTCTAGTTACTATTTAGCATAGATAGATTTCATTTTCACGCATGCATTCAACTTATTTCATTTTCTTTGCTATTAATATGAACTTTATCTTGAAAGGCTCTACATATGCTTTTAATGCTCTTTAATCTTTTTGTGTGCAGATCATAGGTATTTATGAGGAAGCAACAACATCAATATCCACACATCATCATCATCTATTGTGACAGTCTTGAAAACCTATCCTAAATTAGTTTGTGGATGCAAAAATATCTTGCGTAGTACATCTAAATTGTTTCATTTGTAATTCACTATATCAAGATTGGTAGCAATCCCTTAAGAGAATCATATTTATAACTTTATTAGAAAAGAAAAATACATTATTAATAAAAATGGCATCATCCATCATTTTCTTGTATTTCGTTCTTTACTTTTATGGTTGCATTTTGATTTGCTACATTTTGATCTTGTACTTCATTTCATGGATGTATGATATTTTTCAGCATTTTTAGTAGCGATCACATCTAGACCTAGTCCACATCTTGCATTCACATTGCTAATTATTGTTTGTTTTTTGTGTTTGTGAGTTGCGAGTACAACTGTCCCTTATAGAGACTGCCAACAAACACAACCATACCTCACAGAGATGACCAACAAGTGCAACTATTTCTAACAGATATGGCCTCAGATCATAAAGCAAAAAAACTAGAAGATAATATCTATATCAGATGCAGGCTATCACAGTAAGTCATTCTGTCTTTCTTTCTCTGTCCTCAGTAAAGAAAAGTAAACTTTTCATGTTTTAGTGAAGGAATTATAGAACATTTTGAGTTTTATAAACTCCTTGTCTGTGACCATCCTTGGGTTAGATGGCCTTGTTCTATGGTCGATCTTATCCTAGATGGCCCCTATTTCTGATCATTTTTGTCTCATATTTTCTTTGTCTGCAGTTGTTCTTGTACAATATGGCCTCTATTTAGTATACTATTGTGGGTTTGCTTGTTGATTGCATGTTCAAAGGCTAGTCTCATTGTAGGGTTCTATATATTAGAAGTTTTGATTATTTTTTAGGATTTCTGAAAATCAAACGTTATTTTTTATGCATTAGTAAAAGAGCATGGAATGTTGTATGATTTTACTTTCTTTTGCATAAAATAAAAATAACCCCACACACCACGATTCATTTAAACATCAACGAGTTGGATTTCATCACCAACCATTGATCGAGACCAGTGATGGTGGGCTTCATCTCCATCCATTGGCTCGTACCCTAGAAACTTAGTGGCCAAAAGCAAGTGGCTTTTAAGACTACATCACTTAAATGTCCCCTACTCTTGGGTGCGCCTAGAGTGGGAAGGTTAGCAGAGATTTTTTACCATGGGGCTCTTTAAAATAATTAGTGGATGCAGCTATCATTACTATCCATGCCTTAAACGTGAGGGTTAAGGGAAAGTGAGCCTTCATTGGTACTAGAACATTAGACAGTGCAACCCTTTTAAAGAGGTAATTTGTTCCCGTAAGGTTACCTTGAGATAATATCCAATAGGAAGCCACTTTTTGTCGTTTGAGTCACATCCCTTGATAGGGTATTAGGAGGTGTGCTTGAACTACATTTTAGTAGTTTTCTATTTTTTTACCCTTATTTTCATAGGAATAAGGGTTTTCAACATCAAAATGCACTAAACAGTATAGGGACTCACAATTAAAACTTAAATGAGATAATCACATTGTTTGCTTGTTTGTTTCTTTACTATTTTATTTAATCAAACATCATGGTAAAAATACGTAGTTGAGCTCATTCACGAGTTGATGTTGCTAAAAATTTAGGAGGCACATAACGTCTCTGGTTCAGTCCTGAGGACATGGTCATTCCACCATGGCATCCTGGTGTTCGTCGTAATGCTAACATCACCTCCAAGGAGTCTAACCTTTAGTATATACCTATCTAGGACACACCTATGAGTCCTCAATATGATCAATAATACAAGCTTCTTGGTCGAAGACAATCTCGTGCTACTATTAGACATAACCCATCCAGTGAGGAGCCTAGTACGGGAGTGTCATGGATTCACATCTTGACTCGATCTATCCATCCATCTAAGCAGAATCAAGATTATGTGACATCCCCTAGCCTAGACGAGCGATCCACTCCACTTGATCATCCATGGATGAGCCAAAAAATTTCTCAATTAGATAGGTACAACCCTCATCATCCTAATAGGATAGTCTCATCCACTCACATCTATGTTGAATATGAGGAAGAGGAAGAGCCAGGTCATCCTATTTTCACCATGGAGAGTGTTCTATGCAGGCACATTGTACCTCTACCCATTCCAAGTATGTAGAATTCACCTTCAAGCCTGGGTATCAGGTCAACACGACTTCCCTCGATCATCAAAAATGGGTAGCCATCCTTGTTGGGCCCATAAAGCAAGCTAAGACCTCTCATATTAATACAAGGGCTCATTGACCTCACATAGCTAATCAAGTGAATCAAATACCTAGGAAAAATACAAATAGATGAGAGTAGCTAAACCATCTACGATTGGATAAGTTGCAAATGGAATGAGAATACCTAGAGTGAAGCCAATTAGAGCAACAAAGGGTGCACCAACAAAGGTTGTGTCAACAAAAATTACACCACGAACAAGTGTAAAAATTGATGCATGAGGAGGTTCACACACCTAGTACCTATAGACATCAAAATTGCCCTCCTCATGTGCCCATCCATCACCATAGGTCTCAACAACATCAACCACAAAATCGTCGACCATAATATGAATTTTATGAGGATATAAAGTCAGAGTATCAGGACCAAGGATATCTTGAGTTACTCTGTGAGGACATGGTTTATTATTATATTCAACCACATCATCCCAATAGAAATCTTTCGCCTCTCCCTCCTTGAATACCAATACAGGAAGATGAGATAATATCATCTCAAGCTTACAAGGTGCTCACAGAGTGCATCAAATAATTAGAGAAGCAAGGAATGAGTTATCAAAAGACCACATTGCATCAATTGTGTAATCAATAACTCCATCCTTCGGTCCCATGCCCTCCATATCCTAAGCATTTTGAAATGCCAAAATTAGATCAATTTAAAGGAGATGATGATGCACAAGAACACGTAACTAGTTTCATGAACCTCTATTTAAAAATATAGGATGACAATGCCTTGTTACTTAGGACCTTCCTGATAACATTCTTTGGCCCAGCCTTAGAATGGTATAACCATCTACCAAGACACAACATCCATAGATTTGAGCAACTTGCAAACTCCTTCCTAGAACGCTTCTCATTTGGCATAAAGAAGAAGGTAAACTTGACTGACTTGTCCAACCATCAACAATTTTATGATGAGCCAATAACATAATATAGCAATAGGTGGATAAATGTTATGTCAAAATTGCCTTTCACCTTACCCATCGCAGTTGTTACCCGAATGTTCACGAGGAGTTATTCGAAGTAAATATTGCTTTTCTTACAACTACAACAATACTAGAAATTCAAGGAGGCTTTGGCACAATCCAAGGTCATTGAGGATATCAAAGTCCAGGAGGGGAACATAAAACTTCATAAGAAGGAATATAGATTCTCTCTCTTAACATTTTTAGATGATCATAGATTCAAGCCCCTTGAAGTGTTAAGAAATTTAAGGATAGACCTTGTTGCTGCAAGTATTGACAGCACCTGTAGTCATATTGGACAATGTGATGGAGATAGTCTATTTGGGACTAAAGGGTCTCCATTTCAACTCTCAAGTCATATTTTTTTTTCCATAAGAGATTTGTAAGTAGAGTTGATCATTTCAGCATCTATGAGAATTTTGTATTATTTCCCTTTTCAATTGCACTAGTTTTTTATGTTGGACAATAGGAGGTTGTATAAATTTTTAGATGGAAGACCATCTTGGGTTCAAATTTGCTTGACAATATTTTTTTACATGCACTTCTCATAATTTATTGTTCCCATGTGTGTGGAATTATGTAGTTTTTGATCCAACAATGGTTGTTGGCATGGTGGTTGGTACTATGTTTTGATCACAAGAGGTCTACGGTTTTTAGGTGAGAGATATTTTTGAAGGAATATTTGTGTTCCCTTTTCTATTTGGTGTCACTCTTTATGCTTGACCTAACATGATTGGTATCTTGGATAGATCATCTATTCTAACACACTCTCTTCTTGTATAACTAGGAATCAAATCCCACTCATATTTTTAGTTGACAATTGTGATGATATGGTCATTAACATTATTTTGGCCGTTGACATGGACCTAGTTGGCATGCATATCATTTTTTCACTAATCAAATTGTGATACATTACATGCAATCATTTACCCTTGTTTCACAATGGCAAACAAGTGTGGTAGCATTACCCCTATCAACATGTAAAAAATGGTAATTTCTTGTTTGTTATTTTTAAGGTTTGGAGGCATTAAATATTTTTTATTATTTTTATTATTTATTAACCCGAACCTAGAGGTCATAAGTTTGCATAAGAAGCGTTTTGGGCCCATTTTCAAATCACATGATTTTCACGCTCTATGCATTAGTGACATCATTTTAAGGCCTTGCTATAATGCCCTAGTACATTTTTTGGTTGCAATAGGAGTATGCTTTATATGGTTAATACAAGGTCTAACTTATTCCCATGAGTCGCTTTTAAATGATAAGGATTGATTATTCGAAGACCTTTTTTTATTGCTTGATGATTTAACTATTTGCTTTTAAGATTGGATGACAATTTATGGTTATTATATTGCATGTTGATGGTCTTCTAATGGAAATTCCAACACCTTTGATCCAAAAAGTGTAGTCATGGCTTCATGTTTGAGGAAGGGTTGATCTAGTCTATGTAACTTCAGCAAGACCATATAGTAGAATTCATGATCAAAAATCATTGGCCCATTTGAGCATTCATTATATGGAGGAGATGCTACCATCTCTTATGTCTCTTTTTCTTGGCTCTTCAATTCATCTTATAAGCAGGTGTTAGAATATTAGTAATCGGATCTTACTAGCTAAGGCTAACAATGGTGATATAATCCTATGAGCTTGTGAAATGTATTCTTTATGTAAGCCAATGGGAATGATTTAATGTGTTTAACCCAAAAAATGTTAGTTAAACAATTAGTACAATTGAATTTATAAATACATATAAATACCTCTATATACTTCTAAATACCTTTTCTTATTTTTCTTATCTATTTTATTCTTTTGTCTATTTGCTTTCTTATTTTATTATTTTATTTGTTCCATCTAATTGTGGTGAATGCTATGTTTTTTGTGTTTCTAGAAAGTACTATAAAATCTATCTAAAAAATATAGGCTACTGCTAATTTGTGGACTTCAAGAAATTTTTTGACATAGTGCATAGAAGTAAATATGGAGTAAAGTGGAAGACTTAGTCATAAAAAAGTATATAGAGCAATAGTTCATAGACTTCATGAGGAGGTCTAAGCTAAAATTAGAACACAAGCAAGTCTTTCATAATGCTTTAGAAGTGACATAGGGGTTAAATAACAATTCATATTATTCCTACCTTATTTAGTTTATACATTGAAAAATTAGAAGCATGGCTAAATCTAAGTGGAGAGGACTGTGTTCATTTGGAAAGATATGTGGTGAGGTTGCTTTTGTATGCAAACAATCTCATTTTAATTACAAGGCAAGCACCAAGTTTGAAAGAGCATAAAAAATACCTTCAAAGCACTTTTGCAAGGAGGCAAGCATGTAAGTAAACATTAGCAAAACCAATATCATGATCTTCTCCAATCAAAAGAAAATAATCAATTAAATTTTTATTTTTAAGAGGGTCTTTTAGAATAAGCAACAAACTATAAAAATATCGATATAGACCTCAATGGTAAGCTTTGTTGGGAAACTTGTAGAATGAAGAGAACATTGAGAGGATGGAGAGCATTTTTTGCATTGCAAAATAGAACTAGAGAGACTAAATTATGGGACCGGATAACTATACGAGTTTTATGGGCTACTAGCGACATTAATGATATTGTATTTGTGAAGTGTGGACCAACAACATGTCAAGACTCAAAATGGATATAAATAAAGAGGATCTAGGAACATCTTATTTCAAATAAATTCAAAATAAAAATTCAATTCCATATGATATTCTTTTAGCAAAAACATGTATGTTTCCTATAAAGGTAGTTGTTATGGTTCTTTTAAGATAACTAAAAAAAAGAAATTCAATTCAGCTGATTCTTAAACCAACTTGTGTGGAATTTGAATAAATTTAAAATGAGTGGTCATATGAGAGAATCCAAGCAATATTGAGGGAGATACGATCATGTGAAGTCAACCATCTAGACCAAGGGTAGTGACAATTTTTCAAGTCGCAAAAAACAAAATTGCAAATATTTGTCAACTAGGGTTTGGATGATGGGAAAAGCAATGAAGGGCTAGGACTTCAATGAGGCAAGACATTTTATCTGGACATAGAATTTTTTAACTAATTTTTTCCCTTTATTTATTTTAGAAAATTTGCATGCAAATTATTATAAAGTTTTTATCAAATATTATATTTACTATAGGATATTCAAATAAATTTCAATATATTTTGAGTTTTAGTTTCCTTTCCATGGACCGATTTATAGTTAAATTCTTAGAATCATATATAGTGGTAGAGGTTAGTGAGCGCACCTCAAAGAGATCCTTGTTACTATAAGATAGGGCATTTTTTGGTAAATTTAATGCATATTGGCCAAGGACTTCAACCTTGATAAAATGTATTTATAGGAGTTGGAAGTCTCTAGGAGTGATTCTATCATTTATTCCCAAAGGTTTCTTCCTAGCCATTTTTTGTTCTAGGGAAGAAATAGAAAAAGTCTTAAAAGTTGGTCCTTGGTTTATGGGAAGAATAGGACTCTTTCTTACCCACTAGTATGAAGGCTTTTCACCTGAAAATGTAAATCTATCCCTAGTACTAGTCTGGGTTATGATGTTTGGGTTTCCCATTAATTCTTAGTAAATAGATACCTTCAAGGCAATAGGCAACACTCTAGGATAATTCCTTGAGATTTTAGATACGACGAAAGATGGATTCTTGGCTAATTATGCTCGGATATTGGTTATGGTTGATATAAGTAAAGCTTTACCAGAATCAATCATTCTTAAGTATGGGGATAATATGTGGATCCAAACCATAGATTATGAAAACATATCTTTTAGATGTATAATATGTCATGAGGTGGGGTATATTGAGAGATCATGCCCTAAGAAGAGCCCAACAAAATCATATGTAGAAAACTGCAAGAGAAACTTACAAATGTTTATGGATGAAGATGATTTTCAACTTCCAAAAAATAGATCTAGAAAAATGAAAGAAAATAAATAGTAGAGACCATTAAGGAAGGATATTGGAATAAATACCAACTATTTTGAGGCTTTAGTCTATGAAGAAAAAGTAGATAAAAAATTAGAGGACATAGTACAATAGTTTCAACATATTAACAAGGAACTGTCTATTCATTATGATCCTGATTTAAGGAAGAACATTCTCAATGAACCTAAAGAATGTGTCTCCTCAGATTTTGAAGACTCTCTTGAAGCACCATGTACCATTCAGGAGAAAAAAATTAGTAAAGAAAATGCAGTTTTAGAAGTTAATACCTTTGTCATTAATAAGGAAATACTAGAAAATGAACAGGACAAGTCAAAAGCTTCTGTAATAAGAGCTAGGAGAGGATAAATATGATGAAAAATAAAATTTTGAAAGAATATTGAGGAATAGAATAATATATCCTACTCCTAATATAGGCAAGACAAAATGAGGAAAACCCTCAAATTATCAAGTAAGATCTAGGGAAGCAAGAGTAAACATAGAGAAAGGAACACAAACTAAGTTGGTTGAATTTCTTTTACCAAAAAACAAAATGATATTGGTAATACACAAGTGGGTCCAAAAGCCCCTAATGAGACATGATTATCATATCATGGAATATAAGGGGTGTTAATACCCCCTCAAAGCAGAGGTGTATTAGGGACCTATGTTTAAGTAATAATCCTGATATTCTTTATATCCAAGAAACTAAAATGATAAAAGAAGTTTTAAGAACTATGAGAGCAGTGTGGGAAAGATGTGAATGGGATGCTGTGGATTCTAAAGGAGCTATATGGATAATTATAACTTGTTGGAATCCTTCTAGAACCTCATGTGTAACCATTCATAAAACTAGACATTTGATAGCCTCTTTAGTCACTTGTTTTTTGAAGATTATAATTTCATCCTTATCAATGTCTATGGACCTACAACTCAGTCAAGCAGATTAGAATTTTGGAGTGGGATTTAAGCCTTTATGAGAAGTAAATACCAAGAAACTTGATTCATGATCATAGAATATTTTAATGCTAAAAGGAATGATAATTAGATCATTTCAAGCTGCAAGGATCTCAGGTGTTAGCAGGAAAACCACATTCAACCAAAACAAGAATTTGAAAGAAAATTGACAACATAAGCTTATAAATGAATATGAAAAATAATGAGCAACAATATCATATTGTAGACACCTAAAATACGTCATGTCGAGGCGACTACTCATATGGGACATGCAAATAGACCATATGATGATCTTGGATAGCTCCAAGGTGAAGCAGTGGTTTTAACCACTCAATTTGGGTAGAGTTGGCTAACTCATCCTTAGCCATGGTTGAGAACCACGGTTAACAAAGCTAGTTACACCTCAGATCTGTGGCTAGCATCAAAACTATTTTGAATCCCAGGCCGAGCCAAATTCAGTTACAATGACTTGGTCAATGGAGATTCAAATGATTTTGGGTGGGGAAGCGTTGAGAATATTCCCTCCAACTGATCCAAATATAGGTTTCTTATTTTTGGCTTCTCCATGAAGCTAGAGCAAGGCCTTCAATGTGCTATAAGACCCCTCTCTAAATTGGGGAGAAGTCTGGAGAAATTTTGCATTGAAATGCAATGAAGCCCTATCGAATTGGTGACTCAATTGCCACCTTTTGGAGAAAGCTAACTTGCCAATCATGAATGCATTCGAAGCCATATCGATCCTAGGAGGCTAGTGTTAGAAAATATAGCAAAATTATGTGAAAGCAAAAAAACACAATAACACAAGAAAAAATAGTAACATAGATTTTACGTGGAAAACCTGCAATGTGCAGGAAAAACCACGGGGTAATGGCAGCTTGATATTTTATTAATTTTGGAAGAATTACATTCAATCATAATTTACATGCAAGGAGTCATTCCCCTTTTATAGAAAAAACAAAAACTATTCGTTTCCTCTTCCAAAGGAAGAGTCCAAAAACTGTTTGTTTCCTCTTCCAAAGGAAGATTCCAAA
Source organism: Wollemia nobilis (assembly GCA_028583015.1). Lineage (NCBI taxonomy): Eukaryota > Viridiplantae > Streptophyta > Pinopsida > Araucariales > Araucariaceae > Wollemia > Wollemia nobilis. The sequence continues at coordinate 778,140 of JAQPPZ010000987.1, forward strand.
AAAATGTTTGTTTCCTCTTCCAAAGGAAGAGTCCAAAAGACTGTTTGTTTCCTCTCCCAAAATAAGACTACAAAATATTGTTTGTTTCCTCTTTATAAGCTACACCACCATGCACCTCTCTGCTAAAGAACATTGGAGATCTAGATATTGACTTCACCTCCTAACATTCTCCCACTTGAAGTCGATATACAGGAATTATTTTCCTATGTTTTTCCATCCAAGTGCCAATTGCCCAATGCTGCCCTTATCACATTTTCAGCAAGCCCAAAGAAGTTCTGCACCACTCAAACTTCTCTGTCTTGACCGGCTTAGTAAGCATATCTGCAGGATTCACTTCAGTGTCAATTTTCTACAATAGGATCCTACCTTCTTCCACCACATTTATTATAAAGTGGTACTTGACATCAATGTGTTTCGTGCGATCATGGAATGTTGGGTTCTTCACTAGCTGAATAACACTTTGGCTATCATAATGCAACGTATTTTTCCCCTGCATTACCTTGAAGTCACCCAATAGTCGCTCTAGCCAAATTGTCTCTTTGCTGGCATGAGTCGCTACAATATATTCTGCTTCAGTGGTTGATAAAGCCACCACAGACTGCAACTTAGAAACCTAACTCACAACTCCACCAGCAAGAGTGAAAGTATATCCTGTAGTGGAATTTCTCCCTTCTCTATCTCCACCATAATCAGAATCCATAAAGCCTTTAACTTGCAAACTATCCTATCCGTAGTAAATAGCAGCATCTAAAGTGCCTCTTAAATATCTAAATATCCACTTCACAGCATTCCAATGCTCCTTACTAGGATTTGCCATGTATCGGCTAACTACTCCCACTGCTTGGGCAATATCCGATCTGGTGCTCACCATGGCATACATGAGGCTTCCTACTGTTGATGAATACAGTACACAAGACATGCTTGTATTCTCTGATTCTATTCTAGGACACTAGTTGGAAGATAATTTTAAGTGTGAAATAAGTGGGGTACTAACTGGTTTTGCATTCTGCATATTGAAGCGCTGCAAAATATTTTCTATATATGAATTTTGACTTAACCAAATCTTTCTTCCTTTTCTATCCCTGTGTATCTTCATCCCTAAAATTTGGTTTATTGCTCCTAAATCCTTCATTTCAAATGTCCTAGCCAACTGAGCCTTAAGATCAATGATTTTCTTCTTGTTGGGACCTACAACCAGCATATCATCAACATACAACAGCAAAATAATAAAACTATCATCATCAAACCTCTTATAGTATCCACAATGGTCAGCTTCACTCCTGCTTAAACCTTGGCTCTTCATGAAGGTGTCAAATTTCTTGTACCACATCCTTGGCACTTGTTTCAACCGGTACAAAGATTTCTTTAGTCTGCAAACCATGTGATCTTTGCCTCTTTCCTCATAGCCCTCAGGCTTATCCATATAAATCTCCTCCTTGAGATCACCATGCAAGAAAGCAGTATTTACATCAAGCTACTCCAGTTCTAAATCCTATGGAGCTACAAGTGCAAGTAGAACTCTAATAGTAGTCATCTTCACAACTCGAGAGAAAATTTCATTAAAGTCAATACCTAGCCTTTTGCCACCAAGCGAGCTTTATAGCGTTCCAACAACCCATCATTGTTCTTCTTCACTTTGTACACCCACTTATTTCCAACAGTCTTTCTTCCAAGTGGGAGATCCACAAGTTCCCATGTTTTATTCTTGCAAAGTGCCTTAATTTCCTCCTCCATGGATTTCCTCCACTTTTTTGCATTCTCAGACTCTCTAGATTCCTGAAATGAACTAGGCTCACCATCATCAGTTAACAAAGCAAAAGAGGACTGATAAACATGAGAATATCTTTTCAGACACTTTTGTGGACGTGTAGATCTTCTAACCCAATGATCTGTTGATTGTGGCTCTTGGTCTTGTGATTATTGTGGCTACTCTACTTGTTGTTCTGCATGTTGGTCAAAAAAATCAGCATGTTGGTCAAAAATTTCAGCATGCTGATTTTCATTTTCATCTTCGTTCATGTCTACTTCAACTGGTAAAACATTAGGTGTTTGTTGTACCTCCTTCCTTTGCATGGATTTTTCATCAAAAATAACATCTCAGCTAATAATTACCTTGTGGGCAGTAGGATCCCACAGTCTATACCCCTTTATTGCATCTCCATAGCCGAGAAGAACACATTTGCTTGACTCCGGGTCAAGTTTGGACCTTTTTTCTTTAGGCACATGGGAAAATGCATCACAGCCAAAGGTATGCAAATGAGAGTAATCAAATGGCTTACCACACCAAACCTCCTCTGGAATCAGTCCATCCAATGCAGCTGTAGGTGCCTTATTAATGAGGTAAATAGTTGTATTAACAGCCTTTGCATAGAACCTTTTATCCAACATTGATGCATTGAGCATGCTTCTTGCACGTTCCATGATTGTGCGATAAGCCTGATCCTCTAGCCTGATCCTTATGTCCTCTCTTCCCATAATTTCTAAAGGGTGATCATCACCCAAGTAGACCTTCCCACCATTATATGGCTGATATTTTTCAAACTAGTCTCTATGAGGAGACATGTGGAAAGATGCACCCGAGTCCAAAACCCAGGTATATAAAACAGATCTGCTGTTGTTGATACAGAAAGCCTCACATGTTGACGTCTCTCAAGAAATTTACTGTACTGGCTTCAGCTGAAGGCTGAAATTAGTTTTCACCATTTTTTTCCTTTTTTAACTGCCAATAGTCCTTTGAGTGCCCTGGCTTCCCGCAATGCCAGCACTTCCCTTTCAGCTTGCGTCCTTTAGACTTAGATCTGGACTGTGATATACTTTGTTGACTCTTCTTAAAATATCGACCTCTCATAGCTAGGGCTCCATTGGTTGAGGGTTCCAAAGACGTTTTCTACCTCAACTATTCTGCCAAAAAAGTAGCTACCACATCATAAAAAGTTAGAGCTCCTGATGATGAATTGTCGATGGTCATCACCAAATGATCCCAAGTCTCTAAGAGGGAACAAAGTAGGGTGATAGCTCTGTCTTCATCCTCCATATTCACATTAATTGAAATTATTTTACTGGTAAGGGTATTAAACTCATTCAAGTGATATGCCACAGATGAGCCCTCCTTCATCCTTAGGCTATAAAGTTATTTTTTTAGAAAAACCTTATTTGTTGTAGATTTCATCTCATACAAATTTTCAAGCTTCTTCCAAATGGCTTTCACAGTTTTTTCTTCAACAACATTGAACAAGATGGAGTCCACTAGGTATAGACAGATTGTAGAAACTGCCTTCCTATCCAATGTTGCCCACTCCTCATCTTTCATGCTGCTTGGTTTACTCGCGACCACTTTTAAGGCTAGGGCTTGGTCATTTTGAACCAATCCTCCACCTTCATCTTCCATAGGGCGAAGTTCCTGCCATCAAACTTTTCAATCTCAAACTTGGTTACACTTTCATTCATTGTTGCAGCTCCCACTCACACAAAACCCTAGGCTCTAATACCATATGTTAGAAAATATAGCAAAATTATGTGCAAGCAGAAAAACACAATAACACAAGAAAAAATAGTTACACATATTTTACGTGGAAAACCTGCAATGTGCAGGAAAAACCACAGGGCAATGGCAGCTTGATATTTTATTAATTTTGGAAGAATTACATTCAATCATAATTTACATGCAAGGGGTTATTCCCATTTTATAGAAAAAACAAAAATTGTTCATTTCCTCTTCCAAAGGAAGAGTCCAAAAACTGTTTGTTTCCTCTTCCAAAGGAAGAGTCCAAAAAAATTATTTGTTTCCTCTTCCAAAGGAAGAGTCCAAAAGACAATTTGCTTCCTCTCCCAAAGGAAGACTATAGAATATTGTTTGTTTCCTCTTTATAAGCTGCACCACCATGCACCTCTCTGCTAAAGAACATTGGAGATCTGGATATTGACTTCAACTCCTAACAGCTAGGATATCAAGAACTCACAATTGAGCCTCTTCCATCGCGAATCCAGTGAATTCAACCATTAAATCCGTTAGAGGACATCAAGGCAACCCTTGACCATCAATTCAACAAGGAGAATTGGAGATACAAGCCCCGATTTGGAGAGAAAAAATATTTTTACCTCAGTCGTGGTTGTTAGCCACGGCTAACAGTGCTAGTTGTGCCTTAGACACACTATGAGGGTTTGATATCTACTTTTCCCTATTTTAGCCATAGATTTATAGTTTCTCTCTCCTCAACATGTCGCGATATCGTGACAGTTTTTCTTTCTTGTGCTTTCTCTTCAAACATGTCGCGATATCGCGACAATTTTTCTCTCTCCTCAACATGTCGCGATATCGCGACAATTTTTCTCTCTCCTCAACATGTCACGATATCGCGATAGTTTTTCTTTCTTTCAACATGTCGCGATATCGCGACAGTTTTCTTCCTTATGATTTTATTTTGATTTTTTGCATATGGGCCACTTCTATCTTTCGGATAATCACTATACATATTCTGAAGAATCTCTTAACTCCTGTCCACTTCATCAACTGATTTGTCTAACTGTGTTTGACAACAATGACAACAATATCATCAATACTCTGAAGAACCTCTTAACTCCTATCCACTTCATCAACTGATTTGTCTAATGTGTTGACAACAATGACAACAATACTTTTGCTACACCTTGCTCAACAATCTCCCCCTTTGGAATTGTTGGCAACACACGTGCAATTTCCTGTAATTCTTCTCCCCCTTTGACAATAATACCAAAGGGCTGCTGCAGACTCCCCCTGAGTCCATGCACATCATTCTTAAGCACACGTTATGACAGCAAAAATTACAAATATGAGCAAAAAGATAATCAAATATATAAATGCTCCCCCTGAGAATGTGGTCCCTCACTCAGATCTATCTTCAACTGTGTTGGCTGCTGGATCTCTATCCATTGAGACTCTATCCTCTGTACCCTATCAATAGGCTCACACAGAATCTATCCAATCTTATAGAATCATAAAGAGAATTGTTAGAGACTCAATATGTTCTATACTTAATGCTCAATCAATATATCAATTAAATCTCATAGAAGCATAAAGAGAATTGTTAGAGACTCAATATGTTCTATACTCAAATCTCAATCTCAACTCAACTCAACCAATCACCTCAATGAACATCCCTTTATCACAGACCTTAGTCGAAGCATGTATCAACCAACTCTGTGTAAGCATCAAACACTATACCACAACTATTTCCCAAAGGCCTTCTCAAAGGCTCAATCAATCATGCTCAAGTAGTACTCAAAATGAACTCAACAATGAATGGCAATCTCAAATCAAATCCACTTCATCAACTTTATCATCGGCACTCTCCATAATTTTCTTTGGCCTCTTGACTGCCACCTCCTTCGTGACTAACGACTTTGCCTCGCGTCCGTTGTGCAGCTCAATGTCTCTAGTTTCTAACGATTGCCATGAATGTTTTATCGTCTGCGTAGGTATTAACAGTGGACTGTTACATCTAGCATTGGAACCTCAATCTGCATGCAGTCATAAACTCTTGGTATTCTGCTTCTTGCTAGGACATGTGTCAGGGCTACTCAATGTCTTAGATGAACATTCTTCACGCGATTCCAGGGAGCATTTCTCCTCGTTGCGATCAAGGGATTGCTTGGGCAATATCTCGCATCTCTCAAATAATGCAAGACTTTCTTAGTTGCATAGGCATCTTGTCCTTCTTGACGCTTCACCACCTGGGCGCTATTCTCTCAACGTCTCTGCCTTGTATGTGCCACTTGGCACTCTTGACCAACTGGTGCTAGTGCCACTGATTGCTTTGACTCTGGCATCTCTTTGATAATGGCTACTTCTTTAGAGAAAATTAATGCTCTCTTATACCAAATGATGTGTTGTATTTTTGGTTAAGAAACGCACACCTTCCCACTCACAACACGGATTCTATTTTATCTGCAAATTAGGAATGTTACAGGATTCAAAACCAGCACCTGCCAGCTTATGCTTCCATGACACATCGACCTGTGCTGCATGTTCTATCTCAGATAACACCTATCAGTTGTTGCATCAAAAACCTAGCTATTCACCATGTTGTTCTGCTGAAGCACATCAGTTTGATACTATCTCCACAAACATCTATATGAACTGAAACACATTTTGACAACTATACGACAGCTCCTCGACTACTTTTCTTTCATCCTTAGATAACCACACAAATACATAGGAGCATTAATATAAAAATTTAACATTGCTCCCCCTGAGGATGTGCTACTTGGAGCTTCTTAGTGCAATAGAGGAGTAATCTCCTTCAGTCCAAGGAGACACGATTTCCTCTCTTCTTTCTTTCTCCAGTATTTCTTGAACTTAGGCTGAAGGTTTTCAACTGCATCCCTATTTTGAACCTTTTCATGAACTTGAACATTTCTCTTGGGTGGTTGTCTCTTGTACATCCTTGATGGATGATTATTTTCCTTTCTTTGATGCACATGATTTCTTCCCTATCTATGTTGCATTCTTTGCATTTGATGAAATCTACTGTCTTACCTTAGATTTGGACAAGACCTTGCTATGTGCCCATGACCATTACATTTGAAACATTGCACATGGTGTTCAACTGAAATAACAGATGTATTTCTACCAGCATAACTCTTTGATCTATTATTCAGTCCATAATACATTGCCTTGTGACCATACTGGTTGCATCTAAAACAATTGCCATTAAAAACATTATTATGAATAAAGTGAGAGTGATAGAACCTCTTTTGTTGTGGTTGCTTTGCTGTGGATCTCCTTTGAGATTTTTTTCCTTTTAAGGATTCAGCTTAAGGATTTTCTTGCTTTGATCCTTCAGTAGTGGACTTCTTCTTCTCTGCAGATTTAGACAATGAAGGTTGTTCAGATTCATATCCAAGACCAAGCTTGCACATGGGGCTTCTTTGTTGCCTTATCATTTTATCTAGCAGCTCTGTGATCTTCTCAAATTTGAGATTTGTATTGGCCTCTTCTAGTTGTTTCCTCAATAACATAATCTCCTCTTCTTGTTTGCAACAAACAATCTCTTTCTCATTGATCTGTGACTTCAAGGCTTCTTCTATTTTCTTGGCTTTGTGAATTTGTAAGAAGAGATCTTCAATATTACCCTCATATTTTTCCAATTTCTTGGATAGTCTTTTGTTCTTTTTCCTTTCTAAACCCAACTCTTCAAGTGCAGAGATCAACTCACCTTCTAGATCTACTTTAGCCTCAGAGTTTTCACCACATACTTCAGAGTTCACTTCTTCTTCCTTTTCGATTCTACTTCTTCAAATGCCATGAAAATAGCTTCACCTGTTTCCTCTTCAGAATCCTCACTGCAGCTGCCTTCTGATGAACTGACATTCTTGGAGATGAAACTTTTCTTCTTGAAGTTGCCTTTTCTAAAATTTATTTTCTTCTTCCAGTCACTTCTTTCTTGGTGCGATCCTTCATTATTTTTGTCCTTCTCATTAAGTGGACAGTTAGTCGCAAAATGCCCAACGCCTCCATAGTTGAAACATTTAAGCGGTAGCTTTCCTCTGTATTTTCCTTTTCCCCTTATTAGTTTCCGAACAAAGTTTGCTTTCGTTTCATCTGATGTCTCTTCTTCCTCGGATTCTTGTTTTGCTTTTATATTTCTATGTGCTTTAAAAGTAGCTTCTTTGTCTATGGGTTTAGATTTTCCTATTCTCATCTCATATGCAGTCAAAGAACCATGCATCTCATCCATACTAAAAGTATTTAGATCTTTAGCTTCTTCTATTGCTGAAACTTTAGAATCAAATCTTTGGGGAAGAGATCTTAGTATCTTTTTCACGATGACAGCATCTTCCATTTCCTCGCCGAGTCCTCTAATCGCATTAATGATTCCATTAACTCTCAGCATGTATGCCTCTTTATTCTCATCGTCATTCATCTTTAATGCTTTGAACTGAGCTCGATGTGTTTGTAACTTGGCCTCCTTGATCTTGTTGTCTCCTTCATGAATGCTCCTGAGTTTGTCCCACATGTCTTTTATCATTTTACAATTCATAATATTTATCAGTTCGTTGTCCACTAAACCGCACATGATAGCATTCTTTGCTTTAGATTTATTCTCAAATAGTTTCTTACCGGCAACATCGGTTGGAGGAGTGGTGGATATTGTGTATTCATTGTCTACTGAATCCCAAATGTCATATCCCAAAGCACAAAGATATGTCTGCATCCTGAGTTTCCAAAATGAGTAATTAGTTCCGTCCAACAATGGTGCTTTGTTTGATGAGAAGCCTTCACCACCTACCATTGCGTACTAATCCAAGATCACCCTAGCTAGTTAAGATTTGTTCAGGAACTTGGCTTTGATACCAATTGTTAGTCTCACAATGACACTGAGAGGGGGGGTGAATCAGTGTGGCTCTTTAAAACTTAAAAACTTCAACTCTTAAAGCCAAAACAATGAAAACTTAAAACCACATAAAGCAAATATAACAAGAGAGCATTCCACAACACACGATGTAACGAGGTTCACCAATTTTGGCTACTCCTCAAGAATAGACTATTTGGACTCCCATCCAAATCTAGCCTTTACAAAGCAACAACTTTACAATCAATTTACCAGCACCAACTAGAAGGAGCACCAACCCCTGATTTACCAACACCAACTAGAAGGAGCACCAACCCCTTATTTATCTGCACCAAAAGAAAGGAGCACCAAACCCTGATTTACCAGCACCAACTGGAAGGAGCACCAACCCTTGATTTACCAACCAACTGGAAGGAGAACCAACCCCTGATGCCAAGCACCAACTTGGACTTCTATTTTGAAACTTGAATATTGACATAAAGATGCCTTCACTTTTACAAGACCCTGACTGGTCTATTGCTTTCTCAACATTTCCCACTCTTCACACAACACACACTATGCTCGCTCGGCTCCAGTGCACTCTCCTCGTGCTTCACATACCGCACACCTCTCTTGCTCTCCTCTTGCTCTCTTCACAAGATTAAATCCACCTCGCGTTAATCCCAAGCGCTTTCACTCTCTTTCAGCATTCCATTAATTCTCCATGCAGACCTCCTTTTATAACAAGGTTCTGACTCTATTTTTAACTTCCATATTTACGCATGCAACCCGTAACCGCTCTATGCATTGTCATTCGACTTACATTCACTTGTTCTTATTTTAGCTGCATGATATTTCTTCTGTAACTGTGCCTGTAACTACACCTATAATTTTCGTATCGACTTTCGTTAACTCTTATTATTTTAGCTGCATGATTTTCTTCTGTAATGGCACCTGTAACTGTCGTATCGACTTCTTACTGTAACTGCACCTGTAACTGTCGTACCGACTTTAGTTAACTATCACATATCTTCTTTTAGTTGGGTTCTTTTCTTAGCTCGCACCAAAATGACTTGTCACGAAATCGTGACACTTTTTCCTCTTTGTCCTCTTCTCGGACTTGTACCCACAAAAACACAACATGTCGCGATATCGTGACACTTTTGCCTTCTTAATTTCTCTCTCCTCCTTAAGTCGTGAAAATGTGACATGTCGCGATATCGCGATACTTTTTCTCCTTGGGCTTTCTCTTTTCCTTCGGGTCGCGAAAACCCGACATGTCGCGATATCGCGACACTTTTTCTTCTTGCACTTTCTCTTTGCCTTCGGGTTGCGAAAACCTGACATGTCGCGATATCGTGACACCTTTTCATTCTCTTCCTTCCTGCTCTCTTCAAGTCACAAAAATACGACATGTCACGAAATCGCGACACCTTTTTTTTTTCTCCTCTTTCTCTTCGCTTTGGACCGCAAAATGAACCATGTCGCGAAATCGCGACACCTTTTTCTCTCTCCTCTTTCTCTTCGCTTTGGACCACGAAAATGAAACATGTCATGAAATCGTGACACCTTTTTCTCTCTCCTCTTTCTCTTCGCTTTGGACCGCAAAAATGAAACATGTGAAATCGCGACATCTTTTTCTCTCTCCTCTTTCTCTTCGCTTTGGACCGCGAAAATGAAACATGTCGTGAAATCGTGACACCTTTTCCTCTGGACTCTCTCTCCTGCAACATGTCGTGAATTCGTGAAAACTTTTTCTTTTGGACTCTCTCTCCTGCATTATGTCACGAAATCGCGACACTTTTTCTTTCGGACTCTCTCTCCTGCAACATGTCGCGAAATCGCAACACTTTTTCATCCGTACAACCTTCCTTGCAATATGTCGCAAAATCGTGACACTTTTTCATTCGTACAACCTTCCTTGCAATATGTCATGAAATCGCGACACTTTTTTGTCCGTACAACCTTCCTTGCAATATGTCACGAAATCGCGACACTTTTTCGTCCGTACAATCTCTCTTCGAACATGTCGTGAAATCGTGATAGTTTTGCTTGCTTGCGTTTTTTCTTTGAACATGTCATGAAATCGTGACAGTTTTGCTTTCTTGCTCTTTCTTTTCGAACATGTCACAAAATTGTGACAATTTTTCTCTCTCCTCAACATGTCGTGATATCGCGACAGTTTTGCTTTCTTGCTCTTTCTTTTCGAACATGTCACGAAATCATGATAGTTTTGCTTGCTTGCTCTTTCTTTTCAAACATGTCGCGAAATCATGACAGTTTTTCTCTCTCCTCAACATGTCACGATATCGCGACAGTTTTTCTCTCTCCTCAACATGTCGCGATATCATGACAGTTTTTCTTTCTTGCGCTTTCTCTTCAAACATGTCGCGATATCGCGACAGTTTTTCTCTCTCCTCAACATGTCGCGATATCGCGACAGTTTTTCTCTCTCCTCAACATGTCGCGATATCGCGACATTTTCTCTCTTTCAACATGTCGCGATATCGCGACAGTTTTCTTCCTTGTGATTTTCTTTTGATTTTTTGCATATGGGCCACTTCTATCTTTTGGATAATCACTATACATATTTTGAAGAATCTCTTAACTCCTGTCCACTTCATCAACTGATCTGTCCTCTTAACTCCTGTCCACTTCATCAACTGATCTGTCTGACTGTGTTGACAACAATGACAACAATATCATCAATACTCTGAAGAACCTCTTAACTCCTATCCACTTCATCAACTGATATGTCTGATGTGTTGACAACAATGACAACAATACTTTTGCTGCACCTTGCTCAACAATCTCCCCCTTCGGAATTGTTGGCAACACACATGCAATTTCCTGTAATTCTTCTCCCCCTTTGACAATAATACCAAAGGGCTGCTGCAGACTCCCCCTGAGTCCATGCACATCATTCTCAGGCACACGTTATGACAGTTAGCAAAAATTACAAATATGAGCAAAAAGATAATCAAATATATAAATGCTCCCCCTGAGAATGTGGTCCCTCACTCAGATCTATCTTCAACTGTGTTGGTTGCTAGATCTCTATCCATTGAGACTCTGTCCTCTGTACCCTATCAATAGGCTCACACAGAATCTATCCAATCTTATAGAATCATAAAGAGAATTGTTAGAGACTCAATATGTTCTATACTTAATGCTCAATCAATATATCAATTAAATCTCATAGAAGCATAAAGAGAATTGTTAGAGACTCAATATGTTCTATACTCAAATCTCAATCTCAACTCAACTCAACCAATCACCTCAATGAACATCCCTTTATCATAGACCTTAGTCGAAGCATGTATCAACCAACTTTGTGTAAGCATCAAACACTGTACCACAACTATTTCCCAAAGGCCTTCTCAAAGGCTCAATCAATCATGCTCAAGTAGTACTCAAAATGAACTCAACAATGAATGGCAATCTCAAATCAAATCCACTTCATCAACTTTATCATCGACACTCTCCAAAATTTTCTTTGGCATCTTGACTGCCACCTCCTTCGTGACTAACGACTTTGCCTCGTGTTCGTTGTGCAGCTCAATGTCTCTGGTTTCTAACGACTGCCATGAATGTTTTATCACCTGTGCAAGTATTGATAGTGGACCATTACATCTAGCATTGGAACCTCAATCTACGCACGTAGTCATCAACTCTCGGTATTCTGCTTCTTGCTAAGACATGTGTCAGGGCTACTCAATGTCTTAGACGAACGTTCTTCACACGATTCCAGGGAGCATTTCTCCTCGCTGCGATCAAGGGATTGCTTGGGCAATATCTCGCATTTCTCAAATAATGCAAGACTTTCTTAGTTGCATAGGCATCTTGTCCTCCTTGACGCTTCACCACCTGGGTGCTATTCTCTCAACATCTCTGCCTTGCATGTGCCACTTGGCACTCTTGACCAACTCGGTGCTAGTACCACTGATTGCTTTGACTCTGGCATCTCTTTGATAACGGCTACTTATTTAGAGAAAATTAATGCTCTCTTATACCAAATGATGTGTTGTATTTTTGGTTAAGAAACGCATGCCTTCCCACTCACAACATGGATTCTATTTTATCTACAGATTGGGAATGTTATAGGCTTCAAAACCAGCACCTGCCAGCTTATGCTTCCATGACACATCGACCTGTGCTGCATGTTCTATCTCAGATAACACCTATCAGCTATTGCATCAAAAACCTAGTTGTTCACCATGTTGTTCTGTTGAAGCACATCAGTTTGATACTATCTCCACAAACATCTATATGAACTGAAACACATTTTGACAACTATACGACAACTCCCCGACTACTTTCCTTTCATCCTCAGATAACCACACAAATACATAGGAGCATTAAAATAAAAATTTAACATTGCTCCCCCTGAGGATGTGCTACTTGGAGCTGCTTAGTGCAATAGAGGAGTAATCTCCTTCGGTCCAAGGAGACACGATTTCCTCTCTTCTTTCTTTCTCCAGTATTTCTTGAACTTAGGATGAAGGTTTTCAACTGCATCCCTATTTTGAACCTTTTTGTGAATTTGAACATTTCTCTTGGGTGGTTGTCTCTTGTACATCCTTGATGGATGATTATTTTCCTTTCTTTGATGCACATGATTTCTTCCCTGTCTATGTTGCATTCTTTGCGTCTGATGAAATCTATTGTCTTGCCTTAGATTTGGACAAGACCTTGCTATGTGCCCATGACCATTACATTTAAAACATTGCACATGGTGTTCAACTGAAATAATAGATGTATTTCTACTAGCATAACTCTTTGATCTATTATTCAATCCATAATAAATTGCCTTGTGACCATACTGGTTGCATCTAAAACAATTGCCATTAAAAGCATTATTATGAATAAAGTGAGAGTGATAGAACCTCTTTTGTTGTGGTTGCTTTGTTGTGGATCTCCTTTGAGATTTTCTTCCTTTTGAGGATTCAACTTCAGGATTTTCTTGCTTTGATCCTTCGATAAATGGACTTCTTCTTCTCTGCAGATTTAGACGATGAAGGTTGTTCAACTTCACATCCAAGACCAAGCTTGCACATGGGGCTTCTTTGTTGCCTTATCATTTTATCTAGTAGCTCTGTGCTCTTCTCAAATTTGAGATTTGTATTGGCCTCTTCTAGTTGTTTCCTCAATAAAACAATCTCCTCTTCTTGTTAGCAACAGACAATATCTTTCTCATTGATCTGTGACTTCAAGGCTTCTTCTATTTTCTTGGCTTTGTGAATTTGTAAGAAGAGATCTTCAATATTACCCTCATATTCTTCCAACTTCTTGGACAATCTTTTGTTCTTTTTCCTTTCTAAACCCAACTCTTCAAGTGCAGAGATCAACTCACCTTCTAGATCTACTTCAACCTCAGATTTTTCACCACATACTTCAGAGTTCACTTCTTCTTCCTTTTTTGATTCTACTTCTTCAAATGCCATGAAAAGAGCTTCACTGTTTCCTCTTCAGAATCCTCACTACGACTATCTTCCGATGAACTGACATTCTTGGAGATGAAACTTTTCTTCTTGAAGTTGCCTTTTTTGAAATTTGTTTTCTTCTTCCAGTCACTTCTTTCTTGGTGCGATCCTTCATTATTTTCGTCCTTCTCATTAAGTGGACAGTTAGTCGCAAAATACCCAACGCCTCCACAGTTGAAACATTTAAGCGGTAGCTTTCCTCTGTATTTTTCTTTTCCCATTATTAGTTTTCGAACAAAGTTTGCTTCCATTTCATCTGATGTCTCTTCTTCCTCGAATTCTTGTTTTGCTTTTATATTTTTATGTGCTTTAAAAGTAGCTTCTCTGTCTGTGGGTTTAGTTTTTCCTATTCTCATCTCATATGCAGTCAAAGAACCATGCATCTCATCCATACTAAAAGTATTTAGATCTTTAGCTTCTTCTATTGCTGAAACTTTAGAATCAAATCTTTGGAGAAGAGATCTTAGTATCTTTTTCACGATGACAGCGTCTTCCATTTCCTCGTCGAGTCCTCTAATCGCATTAATGATTCCATTAACTCTCAGCATGTATGCCTCTATGTTCTCATCATCATTCATATTTAATGCTTCGAACTGAGCTCGATGCGTTTGTAACTTGGCCTCCTTGATCTTGTTGTCTCCTTCATGAATGCTCCTTAGTTTGTCCCACATGTCTTTTGCCATTTTACAACTCATAATCTTTATCAATTCGTTGTCCACTAAACCGCACATGATAGCATTCTTTGCTTTAGAGTTATTCTCAAACAGTTTCTTACCGACAACATCGGTTGGAGGAGTGGTGGGTATTGTGTATCCACTGTCTACTAAAAACCAAATGTCATATCCCAAAGCACAAAGATATGTCTGCATCCTGAGTTTCCAAAATGAGTAATTAGTTCCATCCAACAATGGTGCTTTGTTTGATGAGAAGCCTTCACCACCTGCCATTGCATACTAATCCAAGATCACCCTAGCTGGTTAAGCTTTGTTTAGGAACTTGGATCTGATACCAATTGTTAGTCTCACAATGACACTGAGAGGGGAGGTGAATCAGTTTGGCTCTTTAAAAATTAAAAACTTCAACTCTTAAAGCCAAAACAATGAAAACTTAAAACCACATAAAGCAAATATAACAAGAGAGCATTCCACAACACACGATGTAACGAGGTTCACCAGTTTTGGCTACTCCTCAAGAATAGACTGTTTGGACTCCCATCCAAATCCAGCCTTTGCAAAGCAACAACTTTACAATCAATTTACCAGCACCAACTGGAAGGAGCACCAAACCCTGATTTACTAGCACCAACTAGAAGGAGCACCAACCCCTTATTTATCTGCACAAACAGAAAGGAGCACCAACCCTTGATTTACCAACACCAACTGGAAGGAGCACCAACCCCTTATTTACCAGCACCAATTGGAAGGAGCACCAACCCCTGATGCCAAGCACCAACTTGGACTTCAGTTCTGAAACTTGAAGATTGACATAAAGATGCCTTCACTTTTACAAGACCCTGACTGGTCTATTGCTTTCTCAACATTTCCCACTCTTCACACAACACACACTGTGCTCGCTCGACTCCAGTGCACTCTCCTCATGCTTCACATACAACACACCTCTCTCGCTCTCCTCTTGCTCTCTTCGTAATATTAAATCTGCCTCGCGTTAATCCCAAGCGCTTTCACTCTCTTTCAGCATTCCATTAATTCTCCACGTAGACCTCCTTTTATAACAAGGTTCTGACTCTATTTTTAACTTCCATATTTACGCATGCAACGCGTAACTGCCCCTGTAACTGTCGTTCTAACTTCTATTCACTGTTCTTATTTTAGCTACATGATATTTCTTTTGTAACTGCACCTGTAACTGTCGTACCGACTTCTATTAACTCTTCTTATTTTAGCTACATGATTTTCTTCTGTAACGGCACCTGTAACTGTCGTATCGACTTCTTCTGTAATTGCACCTGTAACTGTCGTACCGACTTTAGTTAACTGTCACATATCTTCTTTCAGCTGGGTTCTTTTCTTAGCTTGCGCCAAAGTGACCTGTCGCAAAATCGTGACACTTCTGCCTCTTTGTCCTCTTCTCGGACTTGTACCCATGAAAACACAACATGTCGCGATATCGCGACACTTCTGCCTTCTTACTTTCTCTCTCCTCCTTAAGTCACAAAAATGTGACATGTCACGATATCGCGACACTTTTTCTCCTTGCGCTTTCTCTTTGCCTTCGGGTCGCGAAAACCCGACATGTCGCGATATCGCGACACTTTTTCTCCTTGCGCTTTCTCTTTGCCTTCGAGTCACGAAAACTCGACATGTCGTGATATCGCGACACCTTTTCATTCTCTTCCTTCCTACTCTCTTCAAGTCGCAAAAATGCGACATGTCGTGAAATCGTGACACCTTTTTTTTTTCTCCTCTTTCTCTTCGCTTTGGACCGCGAAAATGAACCATGTCATGAAATCGTGACACCTTTTTCTCTCTCCTCTTTCTCTTTGCTTTGGACCACAAAAATGAAACATGTCACAAAATCATGACACCTTTTTCTCTCTCCTCTTTCTCTTCGCTTTGGACCGCGAAAATGAAACATGTCGCGAAATCGTGACATCTTTTTCTCTCTCCTCTTTCTCTTCGCTTTGGACCGCAAAAATGAAACATGTCATGAAATCACGACACCTTTTCCTCTGGACTCTCTCCTGCAACATGTCACGAATTCGTGACACTTTTTCTTTCGGACTCTCTCTCCTGCATTATGTCGCGAAATCACGACACTTTTTCTTTCGAACTCTCTCTCCTGCAACATGTCGCGAAATCGTGACACTTTTTCGTCCGTACAACCTTCCTTGCAATATGTCACAAAATCGTGACACTTTTTCGTCCGTACAACCTTCCTTGCAATATGTCACAAAATCGTGACACTTTTTCGTCTGTACAACCTTCCTTGCAATATGTCACAAAATCGTGACACTTTTTCGTCCGTACAACCTTCCTTGCAATATGTCGTGAAATCACGACACTTTTTCGTCCGTACAATCTCTTTGAACATGTCGTAAAATCACGATAGTTTTGTTTGCTTGCGCTTTTTCTCTGAACATGTCGCGAAATCGTGACAGTTTTGCTTTCTTGCTCTTTCTTTCTGAACATGTCACAAAATCACGACAGTTTTTCTTGCTTGCTCTTTCTTTTCAAACATGTCGCGATATCGCGATAGTTTTTCTCTCTCCTCAACATGTCGCGATATCGTGACAGTTTTGCTTTCTTGCTCTTTCTTTTCGAACATGTCACGAAATCGTGATAGTTTTGCTTGCTTGCTCTTTCTTTTCAAACATGTCGCGATATCGCGACAGTTTTTCTCTCTCCTCAACATGTCGCGATATCACGACAGTTTTTCTCTCTCCTCAACATGTCATGATATCGCGAAAATTTTTCTCTCTCCTCAACATGTCGCGAAATCGCAACAGTTTTGCTTGCTTGCTCTTTCTTTTCAAACATGTCACGATATCGCGACAATTTTTCTCTCTCCTCAACATGTCGCGATATCGCGACAGTTTTTCTCTCTCCTCAACATGTCGCGATATCGCGACAGTTTTTCTCTCTCCTCAACATGTCGCGATATCGCGACAGTTTTTCTCTCTCCTCAACATGTCGCGATATCGCGACAGTTTTTCTCTCTCCTCAACATGTCGCGATATCGCGACAGTTTTTCTCTCTCCTCAACATGTCGCGATATCGCGACGCTTTTCTCTCTTTCAACATGTCGCGATATCGCGACAGTTTTCTTCCTTGTGATTTTCTTTTGATTTTTTGCATATGGGCCACTTCTATCTTTCGAATAATCACTATACATATTCTAAAGAATCTCTTAACTCCTGTCCACTTAATCAACTGATCTGTCTGACTGTGTTGACAACAATGACAACAATATCATCAATACTCTGAAGAACCTCTTAACTCCTGTCCACTTCATCAACTGATCTGTCTAATGTGTTGACAACAATACTTTTGCTGCACCTTGCTCAACAAAGTAGGAAACATAGAGAAAGTGTAAAGGAAAAATGCTTAGATTCTCGTAGATTCCTACTAGCCGTTGCTAGGAACAACGGATCTCTGATTGTAATCCGCCCTAGTATCCAGCGGTCTAGATCAATTGTTTTTGAGTTTGCATGCATGAGGCCCAATTAGTGGCCATTCCCTCATAGTTAATTTGCATTCTCTAAAAATCATTTAGCATAGACATGCATTCTTTGAAATATAAATGTTCTTTTTAAAATAAGCATGTAGGAAAGTCATTTGAATGCTCTTTGATGCATTTTATTTACATGCAAAAGTAAAAAGAACCACACACACCACGTACTATCTAAACGCTAGTGAGTTGGAAGTCATATCCAACCACTAGTAGGGTTCAACGATGGTGGCAGTGATTTCCATCCGTTGGCCCAACTCCCTCGATCCTTGTTACTAGACCAATATCGGATCCGAGAACCATCATAGCCCATGGAAAATTTACATGTATCTCTCTTTGGAGAGGTATATCACTGACTGCGGGTGAACAAGGTGAGGACCGGGAGGACCTGTGCTCCCTAACCGTGTGTGGACTTCACTACCACATATTATAGGTTGGATTACATGGCCTGGACTTTCATTTCTGGGTTTTCAAGCTGTGAGTATACAGGTGAAAGCCTTAAACTATTGAGTATATCATCAACAATTTCAAACACGATGAGAGTAGTTTAGAGTTTTCAACAAATATCAAATGCATCAAACCAGTTAGGGCTCACAATAAAAAATTTAAAAGAGATAATCATCATTTTTTGATTTGTTTGCCTTAAAATATACATACGAGATAATATAATATCATGGTTGTCACACGGAGCGGTCGATCTCGGCATAAAACAAATGTTGGAGTCGAGGCTCCACCCAATTCACAACACAATGTAGAGAACCCTCAATCACAAGATCCTCCCGGATGACGTTCGATGAGCATTAGAGGGGATAACTCTATGCGTGGGGGTTCTTGTCAGAACACCCCACTTAGAGGAGGCAATGCACATGCCTCACGAGATAGATCCGAGTATGGGAGATCCCAATGTGGGGACTTCATGCATGGGAGTATATATCGCGATCGTACACCTCGTGGATCCATTGGATCCCCTAAAGAGTACATCATCAAGGAGGGAACTGTAACTAAGTTAGTGCCCATTCGTACTCGAGACAAGGGTGCCTCTAGGCCCCCATCAGTTTAAAATAGACAAGTAGAAAATCTGCCCACTCAGGGGTAGGAAGAGAGGGTTGCTTCAAAGCATAGGCCCGCAACAACTCCAAACAATAATGAACCTGGTAAGTTCACATTCGACATGTCCAATATTGGAGTCAATGGTACGCCACCACATGAGCCATGGCACACCAGACAATTGGATGGTCTAGATAGAGTCTTAGGGTGGCTAGGGTATAAACCCTTAGTTGCGCATTCTCATTCTGCAAGTTCTCATAGTGAGAGCACACGTCGGACCATCAGAGAGCTAGGAGAATGCTCTAAGCATCCTTGTAGTATAATTGCCCCATCGACCCATGTGGGCACAGAGTACAGACAACACCAGAACATGAATGTTGTCTACATAGACAAGGGTAAGAATGTGGTAAACCAGTCTGTCGGAGGTCATACCGATAAAGCTGCTAGGACAGAGCGAGTACACCAGAGACCGCACACGATCGATCTTAAACTTGGTGTCAGAACAACGATAGCAGATCCTCCAAGATCAATTGGAGGACGTTCGTGCAGAGTGTGAGCACCTCAAAAATGAGGATTCTCAGAGGCAGAGATTGCATAGGCAACGTCTTTTCGAGCAATGCATGCATGAACAATGCATCCTTGATCAAAAGGAGCATGTTGAGTGAGAGGATCGATTGGCTCGGACCAATTTACCCCCTCGTAGTGAGTACAAGGAGTGCACTCATAGATGAGTTGTTTCACAACCTAATTTGCACCCTAAACATATTGAGAACCATACTCATCACATGATCCAAAACATGATGCAGTGCCAAGCGTTGGAACATCATGGGTGTACGCAGTACGAAGAAGAAGCGAGAGATGATCAAGAACAAGAATACCCTGAGATCTCCCTAGTTGATGTGGAGGATGATCCCATTCCCCCACCTCATCTAAAGAAGAATTTTCCTCCCAAGGATCCTCATGGACCTCTCATAGAAGAGGAAATTCTATCTTCGAAGGCCTATCAAGCCTTGGTAGACAAGGTTCGAGCTATAGAGAAGCAAGGGATGGCTTACCAAAAGCCTACCTTGAACAAGATTCACAACGAACCTTTATGCCCTTTGGTGCCAATTCTAGTGTATCCCGAGCACTTCGAGATGTCAAAGCTGGATAAGTTTCAAGGTGAGGAAGATGCTTAGGAACATGTTATGAGCTTTATGGACATGTGCTTTCAGATTGAAAGCAATGATGCTCTATTGTTGAGAACATTCATCACAACCCTTTCAGGCCCTGCCCGAGAGTGGTTTAATCAACTCAAAAGGCACAACATAACCAGCTTTGAACAACTGGCTAATGCATTTCTTGAATGCTTCTCCTTCGACATCAAGAAGAAGGCTAATCTATCCGATCTGGCTGCTTTATTGCAACATGATGACGAGCCGATCATGGATTATGATAAAATATGGAGAAAGATAATGGTAAAGTTACCATTTTCCATTCCAACCATCGAACTGACTCGGATGTTTACCAAGAGTTGTGTGAAGCACATCTCATTACTGTTGCAGCTACAATAGTACCAAACATTTGAGGAGGCCTTGGCGCAAGCCAAGGTAATAGAGGACATCAAGTTAGAGGAGGGTAACTTGAAACTCAGGAACAAGAAGGAATGGAACAAAAAGAACACCCACAATCAGAAGGAACAGGCCAAGTCGACCCATGTCAACCAAGTGGTGTTAAACCTCTAGAAAGGGGATAAGGGGTAGCAACAAAATTATCAAGCCCAACCTCCTCCTGCGCGATATGATTAGTGCAATAATAACAAGAAGGGTAAGAATAAGGAACAACGTCCATATCGTCAGTTCACACTGCTTTCAAAATTGATGACCTCGATATTCCATCAACTGTGCGAGGCCAAGGCCATAAACTTATCGAAGATCAAATTGATAGATCCTAATCAACCCAAGCCGAAGGGGTATAGGGATGATCTATACTATGCTTTCCATAGGGTGAAAGGACACGACATCAAAGTATGTTGGAGTTTCAAACATTTAGTACAGAACATGATCAAAAGAGGTGAGTTAACCGTGGACAACCCTCAGGCACTTGACAACCAGAATATGGGGATCTTCAAGAACCCCTTACCAAATCATGAGCCATCGAGGAACAATGTCGGTCATGTAAATCAAGTGCGGGTTGAACCACCAACTCAAGGATTCATTAGCATGGTTAATGTTGTCATGAGACAAGGGAGGTACGAAAGACCAAATCCACCTCCAGCTCCCATTAGAGTGCATGTTGTGTTGCAGCAAAGGCCAGCTCAGAATATTCCAGGTCCACCTACAAGATCGGTGGTGACCATTAGGAGTAGGCTAGTTCAAAGCCTACAGATAACTCCAGTGAAGTTGTCAATATATGAACTGATTCAGTAGTCTCCCAAGCATAGGGAGACGCTCATGGATATTCTAAGATCAATCAAAGTTCAGTCCCAAGACCCTGAAGCATTTACAAACTTTGTGGGACATGTGCAGTAGTGCAATGAACCGGTCATCCAATTCAGTGATCATGAGATTAAGATGGTCTCCACTGCTATAGTAGACCCACCGCTACATATCATTGCGTGTGTTAATCACACACCTTTCAAATAGGTTTTGATTGATACAAGGTCATCAATCAACATAATTACAACCAAGGCATTAACATATCTGAAGTTGTTGAAGTCACATATTGTACCTTCCACTTTCACCTTGAGAGCATTCAATGATGCACTATGCTCAATGGTAGGTACCATAGTTCTTTTGATTCAAGTTGGACTAAAGACCATCCCTGTGATGTGTCATGTGATCGAAGGCACCATGCAATATAACATCCTTTTGGGGAGGCCTTGGATTAGAGAAATGCATTGTATTCCCTCGATCTTACATCAGTGTATCAAATATATACACGAGGGACAAGTTCACATGGTACCTTCTGACGAAGAGCCATTCAAATACATGAACTTAGCAGATTTTATTGAGGGATTTCATTCTCCCCTCAACGCATCTAGATATACGGCCGACGTCACCTATTATACATCCAGAAGGTAAACTCAAAGGAGTGTGCATGGGACCTTCCACAGTAGCACCACAGTTATCAAAGCACACTACAGTAGCTTCAACTAAACCTACGATATCCAAAGTACCTAGGAATGACAAGAAGCTTAAGGTAGTTATGGGTGAAAAAGAGTCAAAGAAAAAGCCCAAGGAAGCAACTGTCGAGGGTCCTACTCCCATGGATGAGGGGGACACTCAAAATATAGTCGAGGAGGCACCTCAACCTACCTCACCTGCATCTTCAGTAGGGTCATCAACACCGCCGGGTGACCATACAGTGGGTTAACTCCAAGTTAGCAGAGTACATTGTGCAGAATGTGACGTTCATGCCAATTATCAAAACTACACAAGATATGGGCTGACCACAAGCCCATCACTTTCCCATGGGGATGGTGGTACCACTAGGGGTGTCACCCAACCAAATAAACTTCATTTATGGAGGGCTAGATCAATTGACAAATCACATGCCCATAGATGAGGATGATGATGAACCATTCATGGTGAATGTTCATTATCTATCTAACCTTGAATTCGCCTTGCGCTACTTCGATCATTACCATTGGCATGGTTACGGCTTGGGCTTATTTGAGTAGGGGCATCAGATTCCCATCGAACCATAGTATCAGCTACCAACTGATAGGTTTGGGTTAGGCTATCATATTCGAGGATGAGATGAGCTCCTAGTAGCATCTTTAGATCATCTGAACCTCACTTTGGGGGATGATGTGGATTGGAACCCGTATCACCCTAACCCTTCTTATCTACGAGGGGGTAATAGGCTGGTAACCTATGTCTCAGAAGCGCCACCAGAGATCTATCATGATCACATCATGGTAGAGGTAAATCAAGGAGACAATCCAAGAGCCAACTTGGATAATGAAAGTCGTGAAGCTGCCGATGACATAGGCATGCAGATCTAGAATCTGGGTATAGCAGAGTCCATTATCGAAAGTGATGGACCAAATTGTGATTCTGGAATAGATGATGATGAGCTATCCTCACACAATGAATGATATGAGGATGAAACTGAGTTGGCCTACCTAGGCCCTCTAAATCTGCATCATCTATTACCCATGGAACAAATGGGTGAGACTAAAGAATACTTCATGGTCGATAGTGACTATGAGGATGAAATAGAGTGGGCCTACCTTGGGCCCCATCTTGCTAATCACCCAATTCTAATCGGTAGGGGTGAAGGACTCATTTACGATAGTGATGATGAGGATGAGACCGAGAGAGCTTATCTTGGGCCTCAATATCTATGCCATCATCATGAGTCGATTGACATCGATGAGATGTATCGGTGAGTCTATCCTGGCTTGTGCCTCAGAGGAAGACCACCTAATTTGGATATGATTTATCATATAGTCTTCCCTGATCCATCGATGTACATGGAGCTCCTTGAGCCCAATGATCCTATTTTTGAGTCTATTCATAGATCGGATCGAGAGATCCCCATACCCCTAGAACCACATCTCAAGGATGGAAGTTATATCAATGTAGAGTCACACTCACGTGGTCCTGGAGATCTAATCCATTCCATCAATATGATCTCCATTGATTTGACCACTCCACTTTGCAATCCAATTGACCCCTCCAAACCATTGTATCTGAATATAGATGCTATTGATTGGGATCACACTGACTCACCACTAGAGCCTAAAGATTTCTTCCCTAATGAAGAAATGTTGCAACCTTTTCATTTTGTGCCAGGATATGCACATGATGTTTATCACACTGAGGGAAATTCTGATGTAGGACCTTTAAACCCAATTGATGACATCCACTTGATTCCTACGCCTCACCAGCTTGAGGAGGGATCACATATGTCAATAGAGGAGACCTTCGATGTGGATATCAATAATGATCCCACTAATCCTAAGAAGGTCAAGTTTGGAGAGAGTCTATCTCCTGATGAGCATGCCATACTCATCCCTCTACTGAAAGAGAGACCTGACCTTTTTGCTTGGACATACAAGGATATGTCGAGACTAGATCCAAAATTGGTTACTCATAACCTTTTGCTAGACCCCTCTAAGAAACCTATCAAGCAGAAGCTCAGAAATATGCATCCGATAGTCGCTTTAATGGTTAAAGATGAGCTGTAGAAGCTGTTGGATGTAGAGTTCATTATCTCCATCGACTATCCAGAATGGGTATCAAACATGGTACCTATAGGAAAACCTGATGGAAGGATCCATATTTGTATGGATTTCAGAGACCTCAACAAGGCAACACCAAAGGATTCATTTTTATTGCCCAACATAGATGCTCTCGTAGATGCAACTACGGGTCATGAGATGCTCTCCCTTATGGATGGTTTTTTTGGTTACAATCAGATTCGGATTAAAGCTGAAGACCAACATAAAACCATGTTCACAATGCCATGGGGGATATTTTTCTATAAAGTTATGCCATTCGGCCTTAAAAATGTTGGTGCCACATATCAATGAGCCATGACATATATTTTTCATGACTACATGCATAAGATCTTGGAAGATTATATCGATGACTTATTGGCAAAGTCATTGTTACAAGAAGAGCATGCTGAGGTCCTGAGGAAGGTCTTCGATCGCCTGATAGAGCATAATGTCAGGTTGAATCCCAAGAAGTGCGTATTTGGCATAACTTCAGGAAAGCTCTTGGGGTTCATCATTTCAAAACGAGGCATCGAAGTTGACCCAACGAAGGTCAAGGCCATATTAGAGATGCATCCTCCAACAAATATCAAGGAATTAAGAAGCCTTCAGGGCAAAGTAGCATCCATAAAGTGATTTATCGCACAATTATCGGATAAATATCGACCCATGAATCGACTACTACACAAGGGGGTCCCATTCAATTGGGATGAGGATTGTCAAGAAGCCTTCACTGAAATCAAGCAATACCTGGCAATGCCACCAGTGCTAGCTCCACCAAGACCAGATGTGCCATTTTTGCTATATATATCGGTGACTGACTTTGCATTGGAAACCATGTTAGCCCAAAAGAATGTGCAAGGCAAAGAGTAGGCCATATATTACATCAGTCGCACCTTGGTGAGTTATGAGCTCGGATATGCGTATGTGGAGAAGTTGTGTTTAGCAGTGGTGTTTGCAATGAAGAAGTTGCATCATTATATGCTAAGTCATACGATATACATAATATCCAAACAAAATCCTTTGTAGTATATGATGAGTAAGACATATCATAATACATGTACTACAAAGTGGATCATGCTATTGATAGAATTTTATTTGGAATTCATCAACCAAAATTCCATCAAGGGATAGGTCATAGCTGATCAACTAGATGAGGTGCCTCTCAAGAATAGTAGGCCTCTCACCATAGAGCTTCCTGATGATGCGGTCTTCACATTATCAGAAGCACCCAAACCCGAAGAACTAGATAACAAAGCTGATATGACTATGTTCTTTGATGGTTCGAAGTGTGAGCAAGGGGGTGGTGCAGGAATTGTCTTCTTCACACCACAAGGTGCTCCAATGCCCTTGTCATTTAAGCTAGACTTTCCTTGTACTAATAATAATGTTGAGTATGAAGCCCTAATCCTGGGCCTCCAAATAACTATCACCATGAAGATTAAATGATTAAATATCTTTGGTGATTCCTTGCTCATAGTCAATCAAGTGAAGGGACTCTTTCAATGTAGGTGTCCCATCTTGAAAGCTTACAAGGATCTTGCTGACACATATCTAGCCCAGCTAGAATGGTATGACATCAAGGCAATCCCTCGTTCATAAAATAGATTTGCAGACACTATGGCATCTTTGGGATCCTTAATCCCTCAGAATCTATCTACTGACTTTACTACCATTCATGTAAAGATGCTATCGCATGCCATGATGCAATATGCAAATTTTGATAACAAGGAATCAATCAACATGATTCATATAGAACCAAACCATGAGTGGTTCTATAAAGCCAGAGACTTTCTCAAGAAGGCGTCCTAGAGGTATTTGATCTCGTAGGGTCCTACGGGGAATGGCACCACCATTCACCACAAGGTTGTATCCCAGTCTGCATTCATGCACAGCGAAACGCTAGGGGAACAAGTCATCTTGATAGTTGAGGTAGAAGCTTATCAAGATTGGATGTCACAATTACATGACTTCTTGAAGCTTGGTTTAATCCCGTAGGGATTATCACATGTCACAAAATGCACATTCAGATAGAAAGTGACAAAGTATGTCTTGCTTGGAGACATCTTGTACCGTAGAAGCTACGATGGAGTTCTCCTTCATTGTCTTGAGCCCCAAGAATCAGCTTGGGCAATTTTTCAAGCTCACGATGGTACATGTGGTGGCCATTTTAATAGCATGGCCATTATCAAGTGCATCCTTCGAATGGGTTATTATTGACCCACTATGGAGAAGGATTGCATCGTATATGTCAAGAAATACATCAAATATCAGCATCATGCTAATCTTACGCACTTGCCATCATAGGCCTTACAGCCCATTCAAGTGGCTTGGCCATTTGCTCAGTGGGGTTTGGATCTAATCGGTAAGATCTCTCCTCCATCATCAGGTCAACATACATTTATTATAACGGCTACTGAGTATTTTACAAAGTGGGTGGAAGCTATTCCCTTAACAACGACAACTAGAGCATGTATTGTGGAGTTTATACTTCACAATATCATTAGTCATTTTGGGATACCATCCAAGATAATCTCGGATAATGGAACATCATTCAAGAATAAAACTGTGAAAGCTTTAATGTCTAAGTACAATATACAACACAGTTTTGTGACTCCATATTATCCACAGGAAAACGGGTAAGTTGAGGCTTCAAACAAGATAGTGGTAGCCATCTTAAAAAATATGGTACAAGAAAACCATAAAGATTGGCACATCCAGTTGCCCCTTGCACTATGGGCTTATAGGACTAGCATTTGGATGCCCACTAGGGCAACTCCATTTTCACTAGTATATGGCATTGAGGCCATTATGCCCTTAGAGTTGGAAATTCCAATGTTGCACGTCACATTGAAAGAGTTCATCGATGATGACACCGTGTGGTAAGCTCACCTTGATCAATTGACGCTTCTTGATGAACATCATGTGAATGCCCTGGAGCATCTTCATGTTTACCAAGAGCACTTAAAATGAGCTTACAATAGTAAAGTCCACTTGAGAGACTTTAAGGTTGGTGATCTTGTGTTGAAAGAGAACCAACATAACTCAAACCTACCACCGCACTTGCGAGATAAATTTATGGCTAACTGGTTAGGTCCTTACATTATCTCAGAGCAGATTGGACCTGGAATGTATCGCTTGACATCACTTGAAGGTGTTGAAGCTCCCAACACACCCTTCATCCCAATTTTTTTTTTTATAATTCAACATTTTTATCATTTGTGAGTAATTATGTTTCTCAACACAACCCCTCCTATTGCTATGAAGAATATACTAGGGTTTTTTGGTCATTCAAACATACCTAGTGGTCTTCTCAAATTTAGTAGAAAGCCTGCTTTGCTTTTGAGGATGAGGTCTAGTTTTGATAGCACTTAGCACATCATAATCCCATCACTAATCAAACACATTTAACAATCCTAATTAGGGTAAGGAAGGATGAACACTACAAAAGTGGTCCGGGTCACCTCAGGCGAAAGGTTTTGTTACTTGCTCATTTTGTGAGGCGCAATGGTCTAGAGTAGTGGTCATTGGAAAAAGGACAAGTTTACCCCCTACCCGAAGAAATCCCTTGCTTACATCAATAAAGGAGAAAAATCCTAGAGTCAAATCATATCCCTTGATTTTAAAAAAATAATTCTTACAAAATAAACAGTGATTTTTATCACTATATATGAGCAAGTATCCCAATAAATTGAAGAAAAGAAGGGGGTGAGCTTGAATCCCTAGAATGATCAATGCTCAAAAATCATAGGGTGATCCCCAATACAACAATGGGCTGAATGAATCCCGCCTAACATTGGGGTAGGTCTAAGAAATTTACAAATGAGCTAGCTTTAGGTGGTCTGTATTGCCTAGTGGTCTAGTCTAACTAAATCCAAACCTAGGATCGGATGAACATTTGAGGATCCCCAATACAACAATGGGTTGAATGAATCCTGCTTGGCATTGGGGTATGCTTATGTCTCATCTAATATATTCATTTGCACACATAGGGGTAATGAATAGCTTGGTCTCATCGAGCAAAAAATTTATTTTTCAGAAGTCTAGTATAGTCATTATACAACTTTTGATAAGTCAACTAGGGTGTTTGAGTTTCATGGAAAACCTCAAAAATTCCCAAATAGCAACAACCATTTCAATCATTCAATTATCAATTTCTTTTATGAGAGTTTGTTTATTAGGACTGTTCATAATATAGGTTAGATACCGGATGGATATCAACAATGATATTTAAACGACCACTGACTATGTTGTGCATATTCTTTTAACTTACAAAAGCTTATGAATAGAAACAATACATCATTTCATAGCACATATGGATGTTTAATTGATTAATTCTTATGATAAGAAGTATCAATTACATGTCATGATTATTATACATTCTGTGGTGTCATCCATTAGATTGTCAAACTCATATTGCATTCACACATTATGTTTTAAGTGATTAAAACATACAGGTTCATTTACATTAGAACATCATCATGTAAATAATGCATTACATACATTGCATTCATCATATCATAACATCATAAATTAAATGCATACAAGTACAGTAAATTAAACATGCATTTAACAATAAACAATGCATCCATATGCATACATCATAGTAGTCCATCTACATATCTAGATCACAATATCTAGTCATACATCCATCATCTAGCTAGTGCATGTCATCCATACATCACATCATATAGCATCAAATCAATAAACATACAATATAAGCATTGCATCCATATGCATCTCATAAACATAAAATAAATAAAACTACACATATAATGAGTCTCATAAAGTCATATTATATATATATATATATATATATGTGTGTGTGTGTGTGTGTGTGTGTGTGCAAAAAAGAGTGTCTAGGCATATGTCCAAAATGCCCGTAGGCTACAACTATGTAGGTCCTCGACCTTACACTCAAAAATGGTACAAACATCTGATAAGATCTGTACTAGGCAGCACCTGTACCCCTAGTCTATGAGTCTCCTCCGCCTATGCCACCCTCTCGGTGAGTCCGCCTAGAGCTGGTACCAGTGGACCTCTCTATCCTGGGTGTCCTGTGGCTGGGTCGAGCTGAAGACTGCCCTATCTCCCGAGTTTGAGTCCTCTGAGTCCCTGGATCTATGGTCCTCTCAGGAACCTCACCCCCTAGCAGCTCGATCTCTCCCTCCAGGTGAGAGATATGAGCAGCATCTGATGCTCGCTCATCGAGGTGATGCTAAACCAGAGCCCGTAGCCTCTAGATCTCTATATTTGGATCAAAACTTGTGCATCCCTATATAGCTAGAACCATAGGACTAGCCTGTGGAGTCAAGGGCTCCCCTCATGCACCAATCACCTGATCCCTCTCGAGAGTCATAAGCTGTAGCTGAGATCATGCTAGATCTCGCTCGAGTGTCATCTTCTCCAGGGTTGTAGTGGCACTATCAATCTATGCCTGGTGAAGGGTCTTCTCCTCCTGGTAGCTCCACCACTGATCCTATCCCTATCTTAGTTGGGTTTGTGCTACACTCAACTATGCCTATAGAGTA
This sequence comes from Wollemia nobilis, assembly GCA_028583015.1. NCBI lineage: Eukaryota > Viridiplantae > Streptophyta > Pinopsida > Araucariales > Araucariaceae > Wollemia > Wollemia nobilis. Next base: position 807,904 of record JAQPPZ010000987.1, read on the forward strand.
GCCATGGTGGTATCCCTCTATAGGATCTACATCTATAGGGTCCCCACCTATGTCTATAGGTTGGCCACCTGGGCCTAGAGCTATGCAGCCTCATCATTAGGCTCCTCCTCCTCCTCCTCAACCTAGGGCACATCCTCAGCAGTTGTGCCCTCTCCCCATCCACCCTCGATTCAATAGAGAATCCTGCACCCATGAGGATCTACTCCCTCTAGATGCACCTCTACTGCCTCTACTCCTATGGCTCCATCTCCATCCCTACCGAGTGGGCCGCCACCTTTCTAGATCATAAGAGTCCACCAGGCATCATAATCTGTAGTGGTCCCCGCATCTTCCAGCCTTGAGTCCTGACTAGTCATCGTCCTCATCACCCAAAGGAGTGACCTATGGCCATGCTAGATCTCTCTCCAGAGTCAAGTGATGGTAGAGAGTAGGCACGGGTGGAATGTCCTGGTAGATACCAAACTACCTCAGGATGCACGAGAAGTGGAAAAACTCATGCATGTCGGGCTTATGCCTGATAAGCCACCTATCTCGCCTGGTACGCCTCAGGTACCTATCCACCTCTAGCCATGTGGGACAATCCATGTATGGCCTCCATAGTACCTATCTGGGTTGTAGTCATGAAATTCGATCGATGTAGTACTCCAGGTCTCCTACCTGAGTCCTGCTTTGGAACCCCTCAACATCTTTGGGCCAGTAGGCAGCATAGCACTGTGATGCCTCCATAATGTCGCCAATATGATGTGGAAGTCCCCCTAGATGATCGATGGTGATATGTTGCCACACCCATATCTATAGAAGCATGTTGTAAGTGACTCCAATGTGGCCCCACTGTGTAATATTATATAGCTCATCATAGAGCTAGGCTAGGAGGGTGCTACCCCATGATAGAATCATCGACTGCTCTGTAGTGCACCCAAGAAGATCCTACATCCTAGAGAGGAGGTTCTAGGGGAACCTCACTCTTGATGTGTCTGGAAGGAGGATGTGGATGCATAGAAACATCAATATGGCCTATCTCTCTGAGAAGACGTGTGCCCTATACCAGCACTCAATGGGCACACCCCCATGGTCAATGTCCTCCAGTGTCGCATCGCTCTGATCATCGAAGATCCATCGAAAAACTATAGTCTTCGTCATAGTAGGCGAAGAGGTGATGGCCTCACCATCAATGGGGATGTAGAAGATGCGGTAGACATCCTCCAAGGTGACCATGATCTCCCGGTTGGCAGGTGAAATGTGTTGGTCCGTGCATCCCAACGATGGGCCAATGCAATCATATAGGCTTGATGGTAGGGAGGCGGATGACGTAGCCGAGCTCGATAGCACCAAACCACGCTTGGTCGGCATCGCTAATCCCTCATAGGAGGTCTCGATAGAGCTCAGACTCCCTCGCTCGGGAGGTCAGCTAGAAGAGCACATAATAATAAACACAAAATCAATCAAAAACATCAAAAAATGACCTAAAAAAGTCAAACAAATTCAAAAATATTCAAAAAAGATAAAAACATTCATAAATGCATGCAACACATTCAAAAGAATTAAAATTGCACTTCAAAACATTAAAAAAAAAATCAATAAAACCAGTTAAAATTCAAAAAAAAATGAAAATATTGAATTTTTTTTCTAAAGTTGCCTAACCGCGGCTGGGACCCGTGGTCGACAGCAATGATCAAATTTATGACCATTGGAATTTGAACCTAGCCGCAGTTGATAGTTGTGGCCCCCAATTTTCCAATTGGGAACCGCGGTTGCCACCCATGGCTAAGGTCAGTGACCTTTTTGGGGTCACGTCCCACCCCAAAAAAACAAAAAGAAGATAAAAAATTAAAATTAAAACCCTCCCCTCTAAAACTAACCTAGACTAATCCTAAGCTAGGGTGAGGTTCTTTACCGACAATTTAGTGTGGTTCATTTAACCCATTAATTAATGAGGTTCATTTTATTGGGTAAATCAAATGAGAGAGTTGCAGTGCCTACCTTAGGTGCACCGGCTCCGCCACTAGTGGATGTGTCCATCGGGTCCGCCATGTGTGTGCTTTGCAAGGGTTGTGCGATAGCATTTCGTATCACAAGTTCAAACTCACCTCTCAGAGCTCTCAGATTTGCAAGTTAGCAATTGAAAATAATGACATCGAAAATGATAGATTTTCTTTTATATTTTCAATTTTGCCTTCGATCGTGCCTGGCACCCACGGGCGCAGAATTAGGGTTTGTCGATCGTGGGTTGGAGTCACGGCTAAGGAAATTGTAAAATTTGGTTGCGTCTGGCATGCATGGCTAGCATCCAACAATAAATACCCTCAAAATTCAACCATGAGGGGCTTCAAAATGTAAAATTAAAAATATCTAATGGGCTAGTACCCTCAAAATTTTCAAAATAACAAAAAAAATTCAAATAATTCAAATTTCAAATGCACCTCGTATCCAGTTATTTACCCTATACACTTGGCGGTTGCAATGACTTGCGATCCATGCAATCCGACAAGATGAGTAAATTACCATAAGGTCATTTGGGGTAAATTAGTCATCATGGAATTGATATGCTTCACTTCAATCCCTAAGAAGGCCTAGATGGCCGGACTGCTCCATGGGAATGAGGTATTCATCTCAATTCTTCTATGACATTTTCAGTAGATCATCGAACAATATGATTCAACACAAGTCTAATTGCAATTGCTATCATTTTAATTCCCTAAGAAGGCCATAGTGATCGGACTACTCCATGGGATAGATATGTACAATTACTATTAATAGTTGCAATCATGGCTGAATTAGGCCTTGCCAAGTAATTAAAGTGCTAAAACCTTCAATTGTTCAAATCACTCATAGTGGTCAAGTGACTCATCGCTTCAATTAATTGTCCTACCCTCATCGACTCGTCGCTTGAGGGGGTAGTCATTATATCAATTATCATAATCAAATTCAATAGGAGATCACTCGATCTTGTCAAATTGCATTCATCTTACGAATCATTGCCAAAGACTATCATAAGCTTACCCTTTGTTGGGGCAAAAAGCAACTATGATAGTTAAGTTAGTAGCTCTCCTCCTTTCGGATCTATATGGCATAGAAGCCTATAGTAGCACTGAAGCTACCCGATCACCACTGGAGCTTGCCAAAGCTTTGCAAATTTAAGCCTTCCCTCAGTTGGAAGCAATGATTCTAAGATGCGTGCCCTTTGGCAAGATTGGGCATCTTATGTTGATCAGATCAATGATCATCATTCAACCTACGACATCATTTTAGGAGGTCTATTTTTGCTCAGCATTGTTCATTCTCACAATGCATCCCAAAAGGGGCATCTGTAGACACCTAAAACGCGTCATGTCGAGGTGACTACTCATATGGGACATGCAAACAGACCATATGAATGATCTTGGATAGCTCCAAGGTGAAGCAGTGGTTTTAACCACTCAATTTGGGTAGAGTTGGCTAACTCAACCTTAGCCGCGGTTGAGACCCATGGCTAATAGAGCTAGCTGCGCCTTAGAGCCACGACTAGCATCAAAACTATTTTGAATCCCGGGTCGAGCCAAATTTGGTTACAACGGCCTGGGCAACAGAGATTCAAACGGTTTTGGGTGGGGAAGCATCGAGAAGGTTCCCTCCAACTGATCCAATTGTAGGTTTCTTGTTCTTGGCTTCTCCATGAAGCTAGAGCAAGGCCTTCAATGTGCTATAAGACCCCCTCCAAATTGGGGAGAAGTCTGGAGAAAGTTTGCATTGAAACTTAGTGAAGCCCTATCGAATTGGTGACTCAATTGCCACCTTTTGGAGAAAGCTAACTTGCCAATCATGAATGCATTCGAAGCCATATCGATCCTAGGAGGCTAGGAGATCAAGAACTCACAATTGAGCCTCTTCCACCATGAATCCAATGAATTCAACCGCCAAATCCATTAGAGGACATCAAGGCGACCCTTGACCATCAATTCAACAAGGAGAATTGGAGATACAAGCCCAGATTTGGAGAGCAAAAAGGTTTTCACCTCAGTCGTGGCTAACAGTGCTAGTTGTGCCTCAGACCTACGGTAAGGGTTTGATCTCTATTTTTCCCTATTTTAGCCATAGATTTATAGTTTTATGCTTTCATATTGATAGATTAACCATAGATTAATCTTCTTTGATACATTTGTATGGTTAGATCTAGAGATTTAGGGTAGATCTCCTTCATTTCTTAGCATTTGTCAATTCTAGACTAGTTTGTGTTCATTTCATGCAATTCAAGTTTCTAATGGTTAATTAGGATGTTTCTTAGCTAGATTCATGCTTCTTTACATGCTTTACTACAATTTAATGATTTCTTGCATAGTTTCATAGATTACATGCTTCATTTGCTTTCTTTAGCATTCTTTATGCAAGATTCCTCTAAAAGCCTCATCAAGAGAGGCCACCTTTGCTTTTAATATTTTCGTGTTGTTTCTTGAACGCAGGGTTTACAGGATCCATCCATTTGTAAGGCATTCAAGGCAACATATGCCTCTAATCATGGAGAAGAAGGTCACCATTGATCTTGAGTAGTTCGTGTCCTATTTGGAGAGTCTGTGGATTATACCAACCCCATTGTGGGGCTCAAATGATTGTATTAATTGTATCACAAATTTGGTATCCCTAAGAGGGACAAAATTGTAATCAATTGGCATCATTTTAATACAAATAAATCCTTCTTTATTGTCAAATTTGTATCTCATGTAATTTTATGCTTTAAATATTTATTAATTGGTACAATAGCTTAGGTATATGCTCTCTAGATGGCTACACGTATATTATACCTAAAAAATGAACTCAAAGTATAATGAAGGTGCCTTTCTTATACAGACAAGGATGATCAACCATAGTCGTAGGATCAAGCTAAGGACAAATATCCACTGTACAAAAGCAATATGTGATATGGTCCATAGATCTGTAACCGCTATGGGAGAAAGAATCTCAACCCTTCGAATATACCTAAAAATATTTCCATAAGCCCTAGGAATAGACAAACCTAAAAATATTCCCATAATATCTAAGAAATAAATATATAACATCTCATAATATCTAAATAAGATAAATAAAATATCCATACATAAGTGGGTGGGGAAAATACATGGAATAACTAAATCACAACTAAATAAAAAGAAAATAAATTACCTAGGTGAACATGAGCTAAGGTAAACAACCTACTCTAAAACCCCCCTCAAATGAGGCTAGGGGTCAATAAATAAAATGGCATATCCATAGTATGAGTTCCCATAACAAGGCCTAATCAGGTACTTATGTACAATGTGTATCCAGAAGCTCTCAAACCATAAGTGGGAAAAATCCATCTTGCTATGAAGAGAGAAGAAGTAAGAATGGATCCAAGGAGTGCTCCCAACACCCTTCTAGGACGACGAGCTCCATGAAGAAGTCCTATGAAGAAGTGGATGCCTCTGCAATGAACATTGTGTCTCCCACGAGGAATAAAGTAGCCATGAAGCATCCGTCGAATGTCTTCCCACTCCAAGTGAGTGTGAGAAGTTGGTAATGACGTAGAATCCTTCAAAGAAAGTCAAAGTGAATAAGATATCACTAATAAATTATGAAATGAATCTCCAGGAATGTAGAAGCCCAAACCAATACCAAAATGGGGCAGAATATAGTCCCAATCAACATCTAAAATATCAATATGCATGAAACCATGAGTGTGCAAAAGTGGAAGAGATGTGCGAAGAGCATCCATCAAGGAAGAATCACTAATGTCTTGCTGCATAAGTGATGAAGTGCCCATGGAAAGTGGAGGCTTAGAAGCCTCAAAAAAATCAACATAGTCTTGAGGATCTCCAAGTGAGAGTCCAATCAAAGATAAAATCTTTGTATCCAACTCTTGTAGGAGTACATCATGTAATGTGAAAGAAATAGGAGAATAAAATGGTGGACAAGGTGGCTCACTCAAAGAAGGATGGCACACCAAAAAAATGTCCTCAATGAAATAAGTACATGGAGGAGATACAATGTATACATCAACATCAAATAAATGAGTGAGCTCCTCGTAAATGTCAAGAAAATCACGTGTAACACTCAATGAAGAGAGGGGAAATACCATCTAATAAGTCATCCATATGTAAGGATGTAACATGCCATGAAATCTCAGTTGTATGTGTTGTAACATCAACATGATCATCCACATAAAACAAGTGTGGAGATGTGGCATGTAAAATATATGAAGCAGGTATTGTAGCATCAACCTCATCATCCAAAATATCATAAGATAGTGACTCCAAAAACAAATATGCAATGGCACAAATTATGTCCTTCATGCAAGCAATTGTAAGAGAAGGTGCCTTGAGTAAAAATATTCTTCTCAACATATGATAAACAAGGTGAGGTGTGTTCTTGTGAACTCTAATAAATTTTTTAAGCTCCCCACATATTGAATAATAAAGCATGCTAGAGATCCTTAAATTTTTCATGAACCATGTCCTATACTCCTTATCCTTCACCATTGGTTTGGGTTTTGGAGTTATGAACAAAGGATCCAAACCTTCACTTTGAAATAATGAACAAAGTATTTTAAACCATGCTTCAAAATTTTCAGCATTTGCCTCTATGCTAAGTTTAAAAAATAAGTTTCCAAGATGTCCTAAAAAGTAGAAGATCTCCCCCCAAAATCAAATGTCATTATAATGTAATAGATCTAGTGTGATGTCACAAGGTGGTACAAAATATCATAAAATAAGACCAATGACAAATAAAGCCTCTAAACTCTAAAAAATCTCCAAAGGAATTCCCAAAAGAATCCTCTCCTTCAAACTAAGTGCCTCAATGAGGAATATTGGCACAAGAGGATGCACCACAACAAAGTAAGGGAAGTCAAAGACAAATGACTCCTCAAGCACAACAATGTGCAAGCTCCGCCAATACTGAACACCAAGGAAGCTGATCACAAAGATCCAAACTAAGTGGAAAAATAGCAAATGAAGGAATATGGGACTTTAGAACAATAGTCCATATACAAGGTTCAAGTGCAAAAAATAAAAATGACTTTTTTTTTACAATGCAATATAATGAGAGTGCATCATAAAATCATCATAAATATCTAAATACAGATTCAAATGATCTAAAATTTTAGAGACATCAAAAACATGATTTTACAATCTTGAAAACATTTCGCTGAGCAACTCCAAATATTTCACCCAAAATAACGAGTTTACTAAAAATAGTAAAATCACTATAACGGTTTGAATACAACTCCAAATGTTGTGAAATTTTATGGGAAGGTCTATCAGCTAATTTTACAAATTTTGTAAAAATATTTACAAAAAATCAAAACTTTGATGAATACATATGCAGATTACTAAATTTGTAAAGGTTTTCGTAAAATCACAATAAGTTGAAGAATACATATCCAAATGAGCTAAAATTTTGGTCACAGATCATATGAATGCATCTACAGGTCTCTACAAAATTTCATAGAAAATATTACATTCTATAAAAAGATATATGCAAAATACAAAAACGGATTGTATTGGTGACACTATCAAAAAAGGAAAATTAAAAAAAAAATGCTTAGGATAGATCCAAGGGGATGAGGTAGTTGGTTTATGGACAAAAGATATTTTAGGAGGCTTATGATGATCTAACAATGGAAGGAGAGACACAACTGGTCAAAGACTCCACCAAGGACCCGATCACAAAAACCGAAGCTTCCACACCAATCTTCAAACCTGCAAGAGAAACAGTTGCACAACACTCACGAATGGATGACTGCAACACCTATTGCTTTGATGCCATGAAAGGAATGATAATAAGATCATTCTAAGCTACAAGGATTGCAGGTGTTAACAAAACACCACATTCAACCAAAATAAGAATCTGAAAGCAAATTGACAACATAAGCTTACAAATGGATATGCAAAACAATGAGCAATAATATCATATACTATACCTGAAAAATGAACTCAAAGTACAATGACAATACCTTGCTTATATAGGCAACAATGATCAACCATAGTCGTAGGATCAAGCTAATGATAAATATCCACCGTACAAAAGGAATATGTGATATGGTCCATAGATGTATAACTACCATGGGAGAAAGAATCTCAACCCTCCAAATATAACTAGAAATATCCCCATAATATCTAAGAAATAAATATGTAACATATCATAATAAATAAATAAGATAAATAAAATATCCATACATAAGTGGGTGGGGAAAATACATGGAATAACTAAATAAAAAGAAAATAAATTACCTAGGTGAACATGAGCTAAGGTAAACAAACTACTCTAACAAATGTGATAATTAAGTTGGATGAAAACTTTGGAGGAATTAGGAAATTAACCCAAAGTATGAGAGGTTTCTTAACTTTTATTCAAAACGATAATCTATGGGAGGTTGAGTTTGAAGAAGATAACTATACATGAACCAACAACAGGAGAGGCTAGAACCTAATAGCAAAAAAAATAGACAAATGCATACTTTTTGATCATTGGATATATGAAGGAACTTGTGATAAAATTAATACCTTAAAAAGGATTGGTTCAGATCACTGGCCAATAAGATTTAAAATGTTGGTAATTGAATTAAAAAAAATATCATATTTTAAATATGAGCCGATGTGGGAAGACCATCCTCAATTTGTTGATATGATAGCTCAAACAAGAAATTCTTCAGGTAAAGGTGGGTTGTATGCTCTTCCAAATCAAATTACATCTCTGAAATCTAGATTAAAAGAATGGAACAAGAACACTTTTGGAAATATTTTTGAGAAGAAAGAACTAAAATACAAACTTTCAAAATTCCAAAGACCAAGCTCAGAGGAAAGGGAGTTGCTTAGTGAATATCATAATATTTTGAGTAAGGAAGAGAAATTACGAGATTAAAATCAACATAGACGTGGTTAAAAGGAGATAAAAATACAAAGTTTTTCATAGGATGGCTATAGTACAGAGATCAACATCTAGAATTAGTAGAATTAAATCAATAGAAGAGGTTTAGATTGAAGATCAAAGTGAAATTAGAAAAGAGGTAAAGTCTTTTTATCATAATATTCTAGGATCAAAGGACACTGAAGTTCTTAATGATAAACTTCTTCAAGATATTACCTCAATTATAACGAATGAATACAATAGAAAATTGATGGAGCTATTACTCTAGAACAAGTTCATTTAGCTATTTTCTCTTTTAATAAGGATAGACCCCCAAGTCCAGATGGGATCTTTGCAACTTTTTACCAACATAATTGGGATATAGTGAAGGATTCTTTATTGGTGGTAGTGGAACAGTCTAGGGTAAAACAATACATACCTTATAAAATAAATGCAACATAGATTCCCCTAATTCCAAAAAAGAAGGATGCTAAATTGTTTGATTCTCTTAGACCCATAAGCCATTGTAATATGGCATATAAGATTATCTCCAAAGTGGTGGCAAATCGATTAAGGCCATTTTTAGACAAAATCATTTCAAAAGAGCAAGGAGGATTTGTGAAAAGGAGATAAATTCTATATGGGATCATAGTAGCTCATAAAGTTATACATTCAACAACTTCAATAAAAGATAAAGCAATGATCTTAAAACTTGATATGAGTAAAGCCTATGATAGGGTTAAATGGGATTTTATTTTTGCAATTTAGAAAAGTTTAGATTCAGAAAGAAATGGGTTAGATGGATTAAACCTCGTATCTCTACAATTTCTTATTCAATGTTGTTCAATGGGTTAGTAACAGAATCTTTTAAAGCCAAGAGAGGCCTTAGACAAGGAGATCCTCTATCTCCTTATTTGTTCATTATTATGGCAAAGGTTTTGAGTAGGAACTTAAATAAGGCTTACAAATATGGGTTTATAAGTGGACTTAAGGTTAGTAATAACATTGACAACATCACCCATAAATAGTTTGTAGATGATACAACCCTTTTTGGAAGGGCAAGGATAAATGAGGCCATAACTTTGAATAACTTTTTAAAGGAATACGAAAGAGCTTCAAGGCAAAAAGTTAACAGGAGAAAATCCAAAATTTACTTCCTTAACACTCCAACTAATATCAAAGCAAGAATTTACAGGTTACTTCAAATGGAGGAGGCAAATTTACCAACAACTTGTCTAGGGATGCCTTTATTTGATGGGAGAATGATGATAGAATTATGGAATCCAATTATTAGTAAAGTTCAGAATAAAATTCAAGCTTGGAAGGGTAGTTGGTTATTGTTAGCAGAAATAGTATAGTTAATTAAGTTAGTTTATTGTGTGGCCTTACTTTTTTGTCCCTTTTGGGATTTTCCCAGTTCTTGTTTAGTTTGTTCATGTTTTCCTTACTGTTCTCAGGTCTTCAAGGATGCTTGCTGGTTTTTGTAATCTGTGCATCCTTTTTGTCAAATGATGTAATAAGGTGTTAGGGCACCTTTCAAATGCCCTCATAAATATAAAATATTTAACTTACCAAAAAAAAAATTAAGTCAGTCTTATAGGCCATTCCAACTTATTATATGTCATTGTATTCTATGCCAAAGTTGAAAAAGTTTAATGTATATTATGCGATCCTTTTTAAGGTTAGGTTTACATGATAAAAGATAATTTTCTTTGGTGAAATGGAGCAAGGTGTGTGATGATAAAACTAGGGGAGGTCTTGGTTTACGAGTTCTTACAGATGCAAACTTAGCTCTTAGAGGAAAAGTAATATGGATATTGTACAAAGAGAGTCAAAGACAATAGACAAGAATTCTTCTAAGTAAGTATGTTGATCCCAATAATCTAAGTTTAATATTTACTACATTATCTCTACCATTTGGTTTTGCTTTTGGGAATGGTTTAAAAAAATCTATTGATGATCTTATGATTAAAGGTTTAAGATGGGTGGTGGGAACTGGATAATTTTTTTTTGTTTGGATGGATACCTGGTGTGATAAAAAAAACCCTCAATTTAGATCCAATTTTGAAACCTTGGATGATATTGCTTCAATACAAATATGGATGAGAGGCCAGAACCTAATAGTAGAAAAATTAGACAAATGCGTACTCTCTGATCATTGGCTAGATGGAGGAACTTGTGTTGAAATTAATACCTTAACAAGGATTGGTTTATATCACTGTCCAATAAGAGTTAAAATGTTGGTAATTGAATTAAAAAAATATCATATTTTAAATATGAGTCGATGTGGGAAGACCATCCTAAATTTGTTGATATGATAGCTTAAACATGGAATTCTTCAGGTAATGGTGGGTTGTATGCTCTTCTAAAGAACATGTGCTTATACTGAGAGGGGGGGGTGAACAGTATAACATAAAAAATTTCCCAAATAGAAGCATCAACATAAATGAAACCATAAACATCACATAAAGCATCACACACATAAGAGACACCATTTTAACATGGTTCACCCAATGTGGGCTACCTCCATAGAGAAAATATTTTTTCTAAATATTTCTCAAATGATATCTTGGGAATCCTTCCCAAATTACAATGTTTATGGACCTTTGTCCAAATGAGATGTCGATCCCCTAATCTCAAGTTTGTGGATCTCTTCCACAGGATAACTCTTTCCCCTTCTGCTCTGGCTAGTGATCTTCTATAAGACTATGTCTCTATGTTGCTCTAACTGGTGGATCTCTCTCCACTTGAAGACTTCTCACTCAGATATGTCTTCAATTGTCATGGTTGCTGGATCTCTATCCACTGAGACTCTATCCTCTATACTTTGTCACCTCCAAAGCTCTATCTCAATACTGTACCAAACACAGTTTCATAGGTCTAGCACAGTTCTTCTCAATCTCTTACATTAAACATAGTACAGTCGGTCTAGTACAATTCTTCTCAATAGGTTAACTCAGAACCTGCTCAAATATGCTCAATAGGTTCACACAAAAATTGTCTAAATCTGCTCAAAAAATCCTCTATAGGACTTGCTAAAATCTGTTTAGCAAGCTTTCACAAAAGCTTAACTTAAATCATTCCACAAGCCTTCTAAAAGACTTGTCTCAATCACATAGAATCATAAAGAGAATTGTTAGAGACTCAATATGTTCTAAGCTCAATGTACAATCAATATATCAAATCAATCTCATAGAAGCATAAAGAGAATTGTTAGAGACTCTATATGTTCTATACTCAAATCCCAATCTCAACTCAATAGAAGCATAAAGAGAATTGTTAGAGACTCTATATGTTCTATGCTCAAATCTCAATCTCAACTAAAATAAAAATATTGAATAGTTTGTTTCTAGAACCTTGAACAACCACATACATCCACTTGACTAGTCTTAACCACCTCAACTCAACCAATCAACTCAAGGAACAATCCTTCCTCACAAACCCTAGTCCAAGCATGTATTAACCAACTCAAAATGTTTCCAACAATGCTCAATCACAAGTTTCACATAACAAAGATACTCATGTTCTTTTCTAACTCAGGTTCAAGTTCATTTCATCATTAATGGTCTTCAACAACAATGCTCATAAAACAAGGTTTAAATATAACTCACAAACCAGAAAACCTTGAAGCATTCAACCAATCATTTTCACAAAGGAAACCATAATCAATCCTTTTCTCTCCAATGATATTTCAGAAATCAACCACCACAAACAATCAAAAGGATAATGTGCCCATACCTTTTTGATGCTAATAAGTTGTCCACAAATTCTGCCACACTTAATCACAACTTTCCTTTTCAATATTAATAAGGGTTAGTGGTATTTAAATAATCACAATAAAAGCATAACTTAATTTACAACCTTTTTACTTCAACTTCATAAACACATCCACCAAAGTATATTTTAATAAAAATAACCCACAGTAAATCTCTCAAAATCACTTTAACAACAACTCCTTATTTCTCCTAAAATCAATTCTCCATTTCCATAAAAATAAACATAAATCAACTATTATTTTGCAATAATAATCACAACTCTAATGATAAAATTTAATTCCCATTAAATACCTTATAACTCCAAACTTTAGGGCTAATAAAAATTATTAAAGGCAAAAACGTAAATACCTCTCAAGGGGATTTGAACCTCCCGTCCGTCACACACTGCGAGCATCTTAGTCTTGGCTAAGATGCCAACCGAGCCAAAGCACTCGTTGGAAAAGCAAAGGCCAAAAATACCTTTAATCTTCCTCCGTCCGCCGCAAAGGACAAAGCGCTAAAGCTCTTCCTACACGCTGTCGTCAAGGGGATTCGATCCCTGATATTTGTGCTGCCCATAGTATTAGCAAAATTGATACGCCAATGTGCCATGCCTCATACCATGTTTGAGATTTCTAAATCGCTGCGCTTTCTTCTCTGCTTCCTTTTCAACAATTCGCACGAGCTCTTTCGAATTCCAAGGCAATTAACACATGAGAGCAAGGATTATTATTTAGTTTAATTGCCATCCCTTTTTTTAGTGTTTAATAACACTTTGAAGACGTCGGCAAAAATATTAAAATTGTATTTGCATGATGACGTCGAGGGAAACTTTCCATTTAATTTTGAATTTAAATTTTAAATAATTAAAATTTAAACCAAACATTAAAACTCAAATAACTCCATCACCGGGGCACCTTTTTCGATGAAACGAAAGCCCAACATGGGTTTTAAGAAAAACCCAGATCAAATATGTTGTCCATGGTTTTAAATAAAACATTTTATTTTCCCTGCCTTGGTTTTCACAAAAACCCTTCATAGATCCTTTTGACATTTATTGCTCTATTGACATCAATGACAACATTTCAACTTAGGGACTCAAAATGTCAAACATCTTCCAAATCAAATTACCTCTATGACATCTAGATTAAAAGAATGGAACAAGAACACTTTTGAAAATATTTTTGAGAAGAAAGAAGAACTAAAAGATAAACTTTCAAAATTCCAAAAAGATGATCATAATAATCCAAGCTCAAAGGAAAGGGAGTTTCTTAGTGAATATCATAATATTTTGAGTAAGGAAAAGAAATTATGGAGATTAAAATCAAGATAGACTTGGTTAAAATGAGGAGATAAAAATACAAATTTTTTTCATAGGATGGCTATAGTTTAGAGATCAACATCTAGAATTAGTAGAATTAAATCAATAGAAGAGGTTTAGATTGAATATCAGAGTGAAATTAGAAAAGAGGTAAAGTCTCTTTATTAGAATATTCTAGGATCAGAGGAGACTGAAGTTCTTAATGATAAAATTCTTCAAGATATTCCCTCAGTTATAACGAATGAAGACAATAGAAAACTAATGGAGCCTATTACTGTAGAACAAGTTCATTTAGATCTTCTCTCTTTTAATAAGGATAAATACCCAGGTCCAGATGGGCTCTTTACAAATTTTTACCAACATAATTGGGATATAGTGAACGATTCTTTATTGGTGGCAGTGGAACGATCTAGGGTAAAACAATACATACCTTATAAAATACATGTAACATATCTTACCCTAATTCCAAAAAAGAAGGATGTTGAAATATTTGATTCTTTTAGACCCATAAGCTTGTGTAATATGACATATAAGATAATCTTCAAAGTGGTGGTAAATTCATTAAGGTCATTGTTAGAAAAAATCATTTCAAAAGAGTAAGGAGGATTTATGAAAGGGAGACCAATTTTGGACGGGATCATAGTAGCTCATAAAGTTATACATTTAGCAACTTCAAGAAAAGAGAAAGCAATGATCTTAAAACTTGATATGAGTAAAGCCTATAATAGGGTTAAATGAAATTTTCTTTTTGTAGTTTAGAAAAGTTTGAATTTAGGAAGAAATGGGTCAGATGGATTAAACCTTGTGTCTCTACAGTTTCTTATTCAATGTTGGTTAATAGGTTAGTAATAGAATCTTTTAAAGCCAAGAGAGGCCATAGACAAGGAGAACCTTTATCTCCTTATTTGTTCATTATTATGGTAGATGTTTTGAGTAGGAACTTAAAGAAGGCTTACACGATGGGCTTATAAGTGGACTTAAGGTTAGTAATAACATCAACAACATCACCCATCAATAGTTTGTAGATGATACAACCCTTTTTGGAAGGGCAAGGATAAATGATGCCAAAACTTTGAATAACTTTTTAAAGGAATATGAAAGAGCTTCAAGACAAAAAGTTAATAGGAGAAAATCCAAAATTTACTTCCTTAACACTCCAACTAATATCAAAGCAAGAATTTGTAGGTTACTTCAAATGGAGGAGGCAAATTTACCAACAACTTATCTAGGGATACCTTTATTTGATGGGAGAATGATGATAGAATTATGGAATCCAGTTACTAGTAAAGTTCAAAATAAACTTCTAGCTTGGAAAGGTAGTTGGTTATCGTTAGCAGAAAGAGTGCAGTTAATTAAGTCAGTCTTACAGGCCATTCCAACTTATTATATGTCATTGTATTCTATGCCAAAGTTGAAAAAAGTTTAATCTATATTATGCGATCCTTTTTAAGGTTAGGTTTTTATGATAAAAGGAAATTCCTTTGGTGAAATGGAGCAAGGCGTGTGATGATAAAACTAGGGGAGGTCTTGGTTTAAGAGTTCTTACAGATGTAAACTTAGCTCTTAGGGAAAAAGTAATATGGATATTGTACAAAGAGAGTCAAAGACAATAGGCAATATTTCTTCTAAGTAATTATGTTGATCCCAATAACCCAAGTTTAATATTTACTACATTCTCTCTACCAAATGGTTCTTCTCTTTGGAATTGTTTGAAAAAATCTATTGATGATCTTATGATTAAAGGTTTAAAATGGGTGGAGGGAACTGGATAATTTTTTTTGTTTGGATGGATACGTGGTGTGATAAAAAACCACTCAATTTTGAAACCTTGGATGAGATTGCTTCAAGACAAATATGGTGATAGAGTTTCAAACATTTTGTACAAGGATCAAAAGGAAGATACAAATGGAAAGAAGATTTTTCTACAAGTATACAAGACATTAATGCTAGGAGGCAATTGAGTATAAAGATAACAACTGTGATTATTCCGAGGGGAGCCAAGGATGAATTGATTTGGGAGTTGAATAGCTTAGGAGAATACACAACAAGAAGTGAAATTAATGTACAACACCAACAAAATAATAATATCACTAGAATATGGAGAGATATTTGGGCTAGCCCGAGCATTCCTAAAGTTAAAATATTTGTTTGGCTAGTAGGTCATAAAATAATTTTATCCTGGGATATCCTTATGAAAAGGGGTTTTCATGGTCCCTCTCAATGTGTTCGTTGTAAAAAGGAGGAGGAGAGTATAGACCATCTCTTAGGACATTGCTCAATAGTCCAGAATCTATGGTAATTGATTATTAATATGTTTGGTAAATGCATGGTGATGGATAGCAGAATTAAATATTGGTTAAAGTAATGACAGAGCACTTATAAAAGTGAGGCTTTATAGACAATATGGGATATATCAAAAGATACAATACTTTGGACTATATGGATAGAAAGGAATAGAAGAATATTTAAAGGAAAGGAAAGTAGTTTAGAGGTAATGAAAAGGAAGATATGTTTAGCCATAGAGGAGTCTAAACCAACCCTATCAACTCATCCAATCCCTAATCTAGAAGCAGAGAGCCTTGATATATGAAGTCAAGTCATTAAATGGAATTATGATGTTGGGAACAAGAGAAGCAAAAAGAAGGCAAATAATATAAAGTGGAAACCACCAGATGTGGAGTGGGTTAAATTGAATTTTGATGGAACATCTGAAGGAAATCTAGGACCAATAACAATAGGAGGAATAGTTAGAAATAATAGAGGAGATATTTTGTCTCATTACACTTTTAATGGTTAATTTAAGACAAATAATGAAGTTGAAGCTTGGGTGGCTTTAGAAGGGTTAAAAATATGCAAACAAATGAAATGGAGCAAAATATGGATGGAAGGTGATCCTCTCATAGTAATAAATGCAATTTTGAGGAAAGCTAGGGCTCCATGGAATATACAAGAGATAATTGCAAAAATTCAAGATCTTGTTAAAGAGTTTGAAAAAATCAGGTTTACACATACATTAAGGGAAGGAAACGAATATGCAGATAGGCTAGCCAATAGAGGGGTTTTGATTGAGTGTCGTGAAGTTAAATTCTCCTTTCCATGGTTAGAGAAAGTAGTAAGTTTAGTTGAAGCTGACAAGAATATTTTGATTACTTGAATCGATTAATGATTTAGTTTTACTTTAATGTTTTCCATTGGTAAAATCTGCTTTATTTTGTAACAATAATGTGTTTTCATATAAACTATTTATTATAATTTTTGTGGTTGTGCTTGTGTTTCAGAAAGGAAACTAGCAATCCAGTTTTGGGATGTTTTGGAAATATTATTCTACTAATATGCAATGCATAGATAGTAGAGGTGAAGTTTTGTATTGTGAAGACTACTATAGGAAAATGTCAAGAAGGATGTTGAATTCTAGAATTTGTGTTCATACATAAAATTGAAAAGATCCAAAAAATGAAAATCAAGAATTTAGACAATTTACGTAAAATGATGTAGGTTTCTAGCTATAGCATCTCAATTGAGATGATAAGTGTATCTATTTGCAAACTTTCAAGCTCTAAAGAAGAGAGTTGTAATTTGTCAAGGGTGGGGGACCGCGTACAACCCCTTACTATCCAACCAAAAAAGACATCTAAAAAAATCAAACATATGTATGCAACCAAATGTCCTAAAACTATAATAAAAGAAGATATGAACAAAAAAAAGTGAACTTGGATGAAACAAAATAACAATTGGATGACCAAATAAAATATCAACTTGCATGAATATCCAAGTAATAACAAAGACAAAGGCATTAGTTAAGGAAGTTTCAAAGCAACTATTTGAAAAAAGAAGTTAGAAGGAAAGAAAGAACATTATCTTGCTTAATTTAACCCTATGTATAATCACCACCAAAAGGCCTATATAAGAGCAAACATCAATTGGAAAGCCAAGATGCTCATAGTTATGTTGAGGACCAACTAGCATCAACTTAGATGTGAAATAGGTGGAAGAAAGAAACAAAAAAAATGGGAGAAAAAAATATATACCTTTTATATATAAAGATAATTGAAATTTTTTTATTATTTTAAAATATAAAACATATAATTAATATTAAAACTAACTATATTAATATCTTAATAATAAAATTATTATAAAAATTATTTAAAAAATATATTTTTATCATACAATTTTTTTTTTTTTAAATGAACACACACCCACCCCCTCACACACTCACCCAAACCACAGTTTGAACCTTGGACCTTCCAAAGAAGAGCCAAGGTCCAAACCGTTGCGCTGTCCTACTGGGACAACTTTGACTCTTCTTTTAAGATCCAAGATTCAAACCGCATTTACTATTGATAAGCTTAGCTCTCAACCTTATGAAAAATCACGACTCAGATGAGAGATGAGAATACTTAATCCTAAATATCAATCATAAGAACTTATGACCAATAAAAAAAATAATATCATATTAAAAGATCATATGATATGATTTGAGCAGTTATACTTTCATATTTGAGATCCCATAGACCATGTCTCGCGGACTTAATTAAAATCTTTCCTTTTATTTCATTTCAAAAGAAAAATCTATAATTTAGAACTATGTCTATAAAATTCTTATCCCATATACAGTTTTTACCGTTATAAACCTTCTATCCTGCTATATTCTAGAGCAAGTTCCAAGTCCCTTTGTCCACTTGAGCCCATACACGACGCCAATACAAAAAGCAACCTCACGAATATAGCACTCACTGCCTAAACAAAATGAAAATGGCCAATCGCAAGAGGCAAAAAAAATCAACGAAGAAATTAAAAACCCGGAGATTCTTCACGTGCAGAGGCGAACAGCCACGCGTCACTAAAGAAAAGGCGACTTTCGCATAATGGCAGTCAATGGGCTTCACACTCAGCTTAGCTAGTGGCCCAACGGGCCACAGCCGGTCGCAAGCTGTTCTGCCGTCGCAATCCGATGGAACTAGAATCCACTGTCGCCCACCAGAGTACCAGCGGAAATATTATTTAAAAATGAATAGTTAAGACCGGCGAGCTTATATTTGGTTCGGGATCGGTGATATTACATCATACTGACACAGAACGCAGGACGAGTAGGCCATGATGGCCACAGAAGAACTAGAACTTGGAACAATATGGAAATGGCGGACAACACTCAGACTGCGAATATGAACACCATTAAGCAGGACGAAGACGAAGGCGAAGGCGAAGGCGAAGACCAGCGACATGACGAGGAGGAGGAGCAGGGTCAGGGTCATGTGAGGCAGGACCAAGAAGCAGCCCATGTGGGCTGCGGGAATGTAACGACGACTGCTAAGAGGCGAATAAGGGAAAGGGAAAAGGAGAAGGAACGTACGAAACTGAGGGAGAGGCAGCGCAGGGCGATCACGTCGCGAATACTGTCGGGGTTGAGACAATACGGGAATTACAACTTACCTGTCCGAGCGGACATTAATGACGTTATCGCGGCATTGGCGCGGGAGGCCGGCTGGACGGTCGAACCAGATGGCACCACCTATCGACTGCATTCGCACTCACATGTAACTTTACTTTTCCATTTAATCCCTCTACTTGAAAAAATAACGAAAATTTAACTTAATTCCAGTAATCCTAATTATGTTAAATTTAATTTCATTAGTGTTTGGCCTAGGGTTGTTACCTTAGGACGGAAGTCTAGATTCTAGCAACATAGGCAAAAATCTATTACACGGAGACTAAATAGTGTCTATACTTATGCTAAAGAAAACTGGAGAAATTACTAGGTAAAATTCCCATGCTACCGTAATCGCAGTAACAGTCGCTTGAAACGCTATGTCAATGTAAGCTTTGTAATTATTCACTAAACTTACTGTAGGTAGACTAACTTACTTGTGTCTCGCCCTAGTGCACTCTGTTTTGCTGTATTTGAGTATCTTCTTTTCTAATTTTTTTTCCCTCCTTCCGTTATATTTTTGATGTCAATGTTTGTCTCAGGCATTATACGGGCATCTGCTCTATTGAAACATTTTACCGGTACAATTGACATGTTAATCTTAACTGAAGCAACATTGCCCAGATTTCCTGTTTCAATGTTGCGTTTTCAATATTTGACTAAATTAGCTAGGTTTAAATTAAATCTTATAATAATTTTTGAGTAAATTAACTCTTTTTTAAACTATCCCTGGGGATAAGCCTTGTAGAGTCTGCCAGGAGGCCACCTCAGTTTGATTCCCTTGAGGGCTGGTGGTCCACCTCACGCTGTTTATTTGTGGAGATTGGGAAGGATTTATAGAGGAAGCATTCCAGAATAGAACCCATAACTGACAGTAAATGATGATGGATAGTTACTGATTTCCCTCTATTTAAAAAGAAAAAAATAAAACTAAATTTCACATACATTTCACTGTAACAATCTCTGTTTATGAAGATTTGATCAGAAAAAAGAGCTTGTAATTGCTATCTATGTCATGGTTAGATTTGTGATGTCAATGTGAATCATAGCTTTCCTATCTATGGCCAGTTCTATTTTGCCGGGATTTGTTCAGTTGAGGCAAATTTAAGTGATAATCGCAAAAGCTTATAGCATCTATCTTAATTGTCATAATATTTGCCTAAATTTGTTGTGCAAATACAAGTTGGGAATTGACCAAGTTTGTCATGATGAAAGTAAATCTCCGTATTGTTTGCCTCGAGTTGTCCTTTTCAGTAAATTTGGATATGATTTATGTTTAACTGTGACGACTTTCAACACTGATTGCATATATTTATTTATCTGATTTATGTTTAACTGTGACGACTTTCAACAGTGATTGCATATATATTTATTTATTTGTGATGAGTTAATCTCAGGCCTTTCCATGTGAGGGTAGGCAATTTTAAATAATAATGAAGAAAGTTATAGTATATATATATTTTTTATTTTCAATTGGTTATATGGGATTGAAACGGGCCTCACCCATATTCATCATCACCACGTAGTGGTATTACAACAGCTTGGATGTTATCCATATATCACTTGACAAGATTTGAAACTGGGTCTCCTCCTTGAATGTTGAGGAATATAACCAGATGAGCTAATGCCATTTTATAAGAAAGTTTATACTTTATAGTATTTAAATTAATTGTAGTTCTTAGCTAATATGCCTGACCTAACGCATATCAGATGAAATTGCTCAGGCCTATAATATTAGAATCAATTTTCAGCAATGTTTGCTTAGAATTTTTGTCTTTAAATACAATCGATTTTGATTGTGTGTAGCTAACATGAATCCTGAATTCAACAATGCTTTCATAAATTTACTTTGTTAAGAAAAGTTTAAATTATGGAATTAAATTTTAGTATGTGTTGAATTTTGTTCCTTCAAGCCAGATTTATCTGTATCTTCTTTGCTTTAATCAGTCCAGGAATATTTCTGAACAAAATATACTCTTTTCTTTTCCCTTTTTTCTATTAAGCAAAATGTCTGCATATATTTGAGCAAAATTTGACTCAAATGGTTCCATTAAGATAAACAGGAATATTAAATAAAATTTTGCAGAGTAAAATTGAGTAGTGACTAACTAGATTTGTTAGGTTGGAGTAAAATTCAAAATAGGTTCCTTAGTTTTTAATGTGAAGGGGAACTTCATAGATGACTGCTAGTGGCTGCTGCAATTACTGTGCTCTCCTAGATTGGTTCAACACAAACTTTGCCAACCTTACACTATGATCTGGATAATTACATTTGTCATTAATTTCATCAACTTTCACAATTTTAAATAAAGGCTTGATGCAGAAACAGTTCACAGACAGATGAATTGTGAAACAATCTATGTGTAACATAATATTTAAACAGGTATTTGCTTCTCATAAGTGCATCTATGAAAGAGAAGGCGATAGATTTCAATGTGTCAGTTTCATTGTCTGGCTCTTGCCGTATCTATGGCTTCTGTGTGCTATAGCTAATTAACATATAGCAGATCTCCAAAAAAAAAGATGTGGAAGAAGGCATGATTGACTAAAATGGCTTTTTCTTATGGTGGCTTGCTTGCTGAAAGAAATTTAATAATATAATTTGACCTGAACAACGAATCTGCTCAAGATTGAAAATGTTTTCATTCTTGTAAATGTCTCCAATGGACTTATTTGTCAAGTTAAGAGGTACTGGGTGAGATTGTCTTGCCTCTCTCTATTAGGGTATCATAGTAGGAGATATTCTGTCTGCATTGATCACTTTGCTTTTCTGTCATGGGCTTGATATAGGCTTCAAATCCTTCTATAAATCAGGTAAAAAATTAACTTCAGGAGGTTTGTTTCTGCTTAATGTTCTTGAGGCTTATACAGGATTATTACGCCGAGAGGCGTTCCTACAATGGCAGACGGGGGTGGGAGGCAAAGAGGTCATACATGTCACGCCGTAATTATGCTGAGAGGCGTTCCTACAATGGCAGACAGGGGGGTGGGAGGCAAAGAGGTCATACATGTCACGCCGTAAACAATTTTTTTTTTAATTAAAAAATCTGACATTAACAAAAACATTTAAAATATTTAAACTAAAACAGTCGACTAACCAACCGTTGCAAACATTTAAAATATTTAAACTAAAACAGCCGACTAACCAACCGTTGCAACTGTTTAATAAAATAAATACATGAACATCCATTGCAATATACCAAAAACAATCCACAACGCAATTGATTTCAAACTGCTTCTGTAAATTGCAAATAGCGAGAAATTCATTCGGGACTGCTTCTGTAAAGGTTTGAACAATAATATAGAGTTACATTCACCAACGTTATTTAGTTGGGCAGGTGCAAATATGTAATCCTGCAGATGGTGCCAGGTAGCATAATTGGAAATTCTTGACATCATTGAAATTAAAAATGCACACAATCGATACTAAAAACCTTTTATACTGCTCATTTTATACTAGAATTGACTTAGTATATTATATTATTATATATATATTATAATACTATATTATTAATTTCTAGGGTTTCATTGATTTATCGAAATGTATATATTATATATTATAGTATTATATATATTATAGTATTAATATAATATTATAGTATTATATATATTATAGTATTAATATAAAGTATTAATTTCTAGGGTTTCATTGATTTATCGGAATGTATGATAACTATAGTATTATTATAATATTAATCCAAGATAGGCGTCTCGGGATTGATAACTCTCAGCGTTTTTAGATATATATCCTTTATATCTAAGCTAGTGCAGGTTCAAATTAAACAGTGATAAACCTGGAATAAGGCCACAAAAAATGTTGGCCATTAAACAATGCCCAATTGCTAATGAATTACAGGAACAAATCATTCATGCAAACTCTAAGTGGTGACTATTAACTTGTTGTATGGAGACTAAACATTGTTTAGTTTCCATGGTGTGATACCTAGGGACAGCTATCTAGGGATGTGATATTGTGTTGCATATGGGTGTTATGAATAGCTGGCATGGGCCACATAATCCAAGGTCTATTGTATTGGGATATTAATATATTATATTATAATAATGAGTTGGTTAAGAGTTTAGGATTCAGCTAGTGTAAGAGTTATACCCTTTCAAAGTAGCATTAGATGATGGGTATATAAAGAAGGGATATTGTCATTATAATCATCAATAATCAATAAGTGTCGAGTATTGCTTTGTAATTGTCTTTGCCCAAGGAGTGGCCCTCTTGTCTTGGGAGATCTTGTGGAGTTATTAAGGAGTATTATTAGTGTTGCCCTATCTTAAGGGTATTATCAATCTTTGTCTCAGATTATATTGTGGACGACTTATGTTTATAAGAATAAAATTTGATAACAAGTGGTATCAGAGCAATGATTTTGGTAGAGTGGGTATTGTTTTTATATTTGCAAAAATTTGTGCAATTTTTTTCCAAAAAGCATCTCATGTTGCAGGAGCTATATCTTTGCATCGAAGCATCAGATTTAGACAATTTGTGCGCCACCAGATTTGAAAAGCTTCGGAACAAGTGGTCATATGAAGAATCTGAGCAATAGTGAGGGAGATACGAGCTAGGAAGTCAGTTGTTTGGAATAGGGGAAGTGATGTTTTTTCAAAAGAACGAAATTTGAGTTATCTTTTCATTTAGGTAAGCAAATTAATTATCATTTGTTGTTGTTTGAAGGAAGTTTTTGGGTCGTGTTGTGGAATTTTGGCTTCAAATCTTTGAGGAGATAATATGAAATATTGTTTTAATGAAACCCTAGTTTTCATTGTCATTTTTTTTGGGTGTGAGGTCATGAATGTGCCTAAATTTTTTGGAGAGAATGATTTGATGCTAGAGAGTGGTTAAATAAATCTAAGCATCCTAAAGTTTTTATTTTTGATACCTTCAAAGGGGAAGCTTGTGTTGGTGGATTCATGGGCCCAACTAGCTGTGCACTAGGGAAGAAATTAATTATTAAACAAGCATTTTTGAGCAAATGGGGACTTGAGGGCAAGATAACTAAATTGAAGGATAGCATCAAGGTTTGTGAAAAGGCTTCATGAGGAACAGAAAGAGAGAAAATTTCAATGGAGCGATAGAAGGAATGAATATGGATGTCGGTGGGAATGATGAGAGAACCACATCTTTGGCATCTGATAAGCAACAAAATGGTTAAGGAAGGTTTTTTTCATTAAAAACAATTATTTTGCATGTTCATGGATGCATTCAAAAGGAAAATGTTATTAAAAAAAATTATTTTGCATGTTCATGGACACCCCAACGGTATGTCGTTGGCGTTTCATCTTGGTGACTTGAATTCAAATAATGGGGAGGGAGGCCCCCTGTTGCTATGCCCCCGGGGAGTGTGGCCCCCAGTTGTGCCACCCATTGTACTTTATATTACTTAAACAAAAAAAAATGTTATTATTTCCATAAACCCTAGTTGCAGGCATCATTTCATCAATATGGATTTATTCAACCAAAGAATATTAAGGACATACAACTTGAGGGTGGGAATATTTGATTATTAAAGATTTGAAGATCACTACGGAGAAATATGTTTTACATTCAGTTTTTTTTAAGGCATAGCTATGGATGAGGTGGATATAGTTCTTGGTTATCCTTGGTTGGATTCATTGGGTGCTTTTAATATTCATATATAAAAGAAGTTTATGAAGTTATGGTACACGAAAAAGAAGATAACATTGTAGGATATTTCTTAGCTTAAGAAGCAAGGATCCAAGGAGAAGTAGGAAGAAGTTATTGTAGGAGAATAGATTGAAGAATCAATAGACGAACAAAGTCCAAGGAAGCACGGTTAGAGGGAGCACAAGTAAGAAACAAAAGAAGGGCATAAAAAAATGAGCATATTGTATTGTAATATTAAGTCTCCATGTAGTCAGATTTGACCTTGCAATTTGCTTACACTTGGCATGTTGTGTTACCATTATCCCTATGTGTTCTTTTTGAATGCAATGAGTTGCGGGTTAGTTTTTAGACCAAACATTGGTTTGTATAAAACTAGCTAATTTTTAGTTTCTTTGCAGGCACATGAAAGATTTGGGCAATCCGTTGAAATGTTGTTTGATCAATCAGACGGTGTTGTTTGGCAGGCCCTATCCTAACATGAGTGATGGATAAGGGTTTGCTCTAATAACCATGTAGTTTTAAATACAAAAGAGACTAAACCAAGTTGAAGCTTTTGGATATTGTAATCCTCTTTCTCGTCATGTTGCATCATGTAGGTGAAGCAACCATGACGACCAATGCAACAATGAGTCACAATAAGCTCATGTCATGTAATAGAGTTTGTCATGCCTTTTTTTGTTACATAGTGTTGTTGTATGTGTAGTCATGATGACATACGTTTGTAATAAATATCGCGTAATGTATTATGGGCTATATTTAATGTTTCATGTAGACAGGTTGTTAAGTGGTAGTTGAGCAGTTTCCAACCACTTACAAGTTCCCTGTACCTCATCTGCCTTGGTCTACGTAAGTTTGTAGAAGTATATTGGTCGTGTGTGTAGTTGTTAACATAGATGTTTGTGGTTTGTGTGTTGTATGCTCTATAATTGGAAAAATTGCAACTCGAGAAAAACTCGGTGACCCAAATTTTGGAGAGTTCTAGACAAAAACTCAACAAAAAACAACAAAGAAAATAATTTAATTCACACACACACCAAACAAATTCAAATAAAAAATTAGAGAGCTAGGAAGTCAATTTACTATTATATTTTTCATAAACGAGTATAATTACAATTCTTTGAAGGATGCAAGATATTTATATTCAACTTAAAAAGAAAAATCCGAGTACAAAACCTGAGCTTGTTCTGGTCAACAACAAAAACCAAACAGCTCAGCACAAAAACAATCATAAAACCACATAACCATCAAGACTATATCCCTAAAGACTAAGTCTTTCTAGGCTTTCAGCAGAAAACAATTCCATCCTATGCATTACATAGTAAAGCAGTTTTAAACTGCTCTTTGCTCTTGCTTCTTTGCCCTCTTCTCTTCTGCGACTAGCCAAGCCTTGACCTTGTTTTTGACTGTATCGGCCGCTGCTGGGCATGGCATTACATCACGAGTTGGAACCCCAATAAGATGTTATTTGAGGCAGTTGATGCCTCCACGCATATCTCTACCGTGATGATTGCAGATGGCAAAGACCCTTTTATGATGTGTTTCCAAATTTGGTGACTTGGCTCATTGTTGCCCATGCCTTGACCATCACCCAAAGGAGCCATCTATTTTTCCAAAAAAAAATGGTAACTGTTAAAAGCCTAAGCTATGGCCTTAGAGGCTTTAGATCTATGAGGCCATGTCTTAGATTCTTAAAGAAGAGAGAAAACAGAGCAAAAAGAACCCTAAAGGACCCTAAAAAATGCTTAAAAATATAGTAACCCTACCTCTGAAATTTTTTCCAGAGATGTGAATTTTTCAATAACAGGTGTTAAATCTGTCAAATCCTTGTCCAAATTCATTAGAGAATGTTTGGTTACCCTCTTTAAACCTGCAGTCAGGTGAAGGAGAGAGAATAAATGCAAAAAATGAGCCATTTCCCTGATTTACAGCCTCTTTTTGTGTTCAACCTCTACTTGACTGAGTTTTTGCGAGAAATTCATGAGCAATCAATGATTTTTGTGTGATTTCTTTCCAAAAAATTACCCATTTCTCAACTCTGAGAAAATAGGTCGATTTAATCGCCAATACAAAATAGCACAAGAAAAACCAAGATGACGTTATTTCTCGACAATTTTTCTAACTATGTTATGCTCAACCAGTGTTGAAAAAATCTTCAAAAAATCATGATCACCATGACTATCATGAATTTATTCCAGTCCCCTGATTTATTCGTGTGTAGCCAATTTTTTCAAAAAAATCAAATTGCCTACATTTTCAGCAAAAGGGGTAAAAATCACAGTTTTTGCTAATTTTTTTCCGATTAATTGCCGATCCTATTTTCCAAGCATTGTCAATAAATTACCTATCATGATTTTTTCAACTTTGCCCTCAACCAACCTATGATGTATTGCAAATGATTAGATTATCAACAATATATGTTCCACTATGTGTATTTACATATATATGTGCATTCTTCCCATTGTGTTTCTATATTGATATAATGTGCAATTATATCATAGTGTATTGTATTGTATCTCTTTGTGCATGAATGGAATATTTTCCACATGCTATATTTTGGTGTTATTGCTTGTCTAAAGTTGGGTCAAAGTGGGTGATACGAAATTGCGACAACAATTCATTGTAGAAGATAAACACCAATGACAATGGGAAGATTAAATAATGGTTAATTAGTGTTGTAAATCCCCAATAGTGCTCTTCCTCCGTAGAGGGAGGGATGATGGGGACCAGAAAAGTAAAAGCAATGCAGTTATCTTTTAAGTTGACGAAGGTCCAAGCAAAGACAAGTTTGAAGATGGAGGAAACTTGATTTTATAAGAAAATTTGACAGTCTTAAGTGTGATTGACAAGAATTGTTGATCATACAATGCACTAAGTAAAAGTCGAGCATAGGAGCAAGTTCAAGTTTGTGTATTCTATTGTGTGTGATATTGGAGTTGGCCACAAGAGCTACTGAAGGTGGGTGCATCCAACAATGCATGAGACATAAATTTTGTAGTGGAGCAACTGTAGGGTGTTGCACTTGGTGGTGCATGGGGTGAGAGTCCGACATGAGAACGACTATAGTGTGGCGTGTCTAGTGGTGCTGTGAGGGAGTTTGGCATGGGAAAGTTGCAAGGTAGCGTGTCCAATGGTGCACAAGTTTGGTATTTTACATAGGAGGAATTGTTGTCTACGTCTAATCAATAAGCGACTCATTTGAATAATGACTACGTTAGGATGACGCAAAAGTGTCCCAAGGACATGGTAGTGAAACAAAAGCTGCAGTCAAATGGAAAATCTTCATCACTAATTGAAGATTCACTAAATAGATGAATGAGGTAGAGTAGAGGAGGTTATTCCCTGTGAAAATGCAAGAAATGTGCTAGACTGGTACGTGCAATTGCAAGAAGCTAAGTACCAAACCTAGGAGTTGTGGAAGGCCTTCGAAAAGGAGTTTAAGTTGTTGCACACTAACAATAAGTCTTTGTAAAAATTTGTAAAATAGAAAAAAGTGAGACACAGTCTGTTGAGTGATCCATGAATGTAGAAAGCGATTTTGAAACATCGTCTTGATGTTGGGGTCTAAAGTAGTGACTTCAGTGACAAGAGTGACTCCAATGATGTGAGTGACTTTGTAGAAAAATGTGATAACTTTGAGAACGAGAGTGACTTGGAAGTTGAGTGTGTCTCGAAGAATGACATGACGAAGCTAAAAGAATGTGACACAGGTTGCTCTATTTGCATTTGTGAGCTCCAATTTATAATGATTTACAATTTGGTAATTGGTTGGTGTTGATAAAATCAAATCCAAAAAATCCTAGCAAGTTATCCCTAAATTCCTAACAGGTTATCCCTTAAAATTTGTTGTAACAAACAATAAATAATAGGAATCCCTATCATATCTATAAATAGACTTTATTATAACACCCCCTTAATGATCAACCCAGATACAATCCTAAGCTTATCCCTAAATTTTACATAATTCTCTCTACGTAAGAGTTATTTCATTACATCAACAATCTGTTAAAAAGTTAGACAATAGTTTTGACAAATTTTTTCATGCTTCATTGTCTGCCGAATATAGTGATGATGAACTTCAATATGTTTTGTTTTGGCATGATATACTGGATTCTTCACCAACTTGAGCACACTTTGATTATCACAATGAAGCGGTGTTGATGCTATTTGATCTATTTGAAGATCATACAATATGTGTCGCAACCAAACAACTTCACAACCTGCACTGCATGCTGCCTTATATTCTGCTTTAGTTGATGACAAAGCAACTGTATGCTGAAGTTTGCTTTGCCAAGAAATGGCCTTGATCCAACAACAAACATATAACCAGTATTAGATTTCCGATCATCAAACAGTCCTGCCTAGTCTGCATTACTGTATCCAACCAATTGAAAATCATTAGATTGTTGGTACAATATACCAAAGTCAAGGGTACCTTTGATATATCTAAGAATATGTTTTGTAGCTTGCCAATGCTCTCTTTGGGGATTTGACATGAAACGAGACAAATAACTCACTGCAAAACATAAATCTGGTTGAGTGGTTGTAAGATAAATCAAGCTGCCCACCAACTGAATATATTGACTCATTGACTAGAGATGAATCAGAGTAGGCTGACAATTTCAGCCCAACTTCCATAGGTGTAGATATCAAATTACAATCTCGCTTGAAAGCTTTCCAAAAGTGTTTTGGCATAGTTGCTTTGTGATATAAAAATAGTATGATCAAGTTGCCAAAATTCTACACCTAGGCAGTAATGAAGGAGCCCTAAATCTGTCATATCAAAAACTGAACACAAATCAGATTTTACTTGTTGAATTAGGTGGGCTCCACTACCAATAATAACAAGGTTGTCAACATATACAATGAGAATGACAATGTCATTACTTGTAGTTTTGATATAGAGATTAGGATTAGAAAAGCTTTGACTGAATCCTAAATCTCTAAGATGTTGATCATTTTTGAAATACCAGGCTCGGGGAGCCTGCTTAAGTCCATATAGGGACTTAATCAATCTGCAAACAAGATGTTCTTTTGCTGGTACCTGAAACTGTTGTGGCTACAATTTACATCATGTAGACCTCCTCTTCCAAATCTCTATTTAGGAAGGCACTCTTAACATCCACCTAATATACCTGCCAACTAAACTGTACTGCAATGGAGAGTACTAATTGAAAAACCACCATCTTTACAATTGGAGCAAATGTCTCTTCATAGTCTATACCTTCCTGCTGTGTATACCCTTTAGCAACAAGATGAGCTTTGAATTTGTCAATTAAACCATCTAATTTACGTTATACCTTGTAAACTCATTTACAACCAGTGGAACCATCTGATTTACATTTTACCTTGTAAACCTATTTACAACCAATGGGATGTTTTTAAAAGTTTCCTGATTTTTCTTTGTCATAGGTATTTTTCCTGTTGTCTTTCCGTTAGTTACTTGAAGATATTCTTTTTGCCCACTTTCTTGCATTTGAATCTTTATGTACATTGGATTGCGATCAGATTTTAGCTCCTTAGGAACTGCTTAAATTTCTAGATCTTTAATCCTTGAAATGAAGTTTGGTGAGCAAATAGCATAATTAACTACATTGTGTCCATTATGTGTTTGACAAGTATATTTTCCAAGTTTTTGTCACATGTTTATGCCATTGCAGATGATCAATCTTGCTATGCTACATACTTTAAGACGTTCTTTTCCATAATGTGTGATGGGTCCTTGACTGTCATTTGAGGACCTGAACCAGCTGTGATCCACCTCTTCTTCTAGCGTAGTGGATTATCATCCATGCTGTCATTGATCTTTAAAGAGCTGGCTTGTCTATTTGCTGTCCTGGCATTAAAGTCACCCACTATAACCATCTCATCTCCAAGCTTGTTATATTTTGTGATGTCTTTTGCCAATTACATATATGGTTCCTCGTGAGGCATGTTTCTTATAAAAGTTTGATTGTTGTGGAGCAAAATAACAAGTTGCAATGCTAATATGTTTGTCATTATCTATAATTTTAATTCATATATGTTGTTTGTTTGTGTCTTCTTTCTCAACCTATACAAGTCTACTCTTAAGACTCTTTTATTAGTATTGTTACTCCATGTGCTTTTCCATTTTCTGTTGTTTCATTCCGTACTATATCTTTTTGTATCTTTTGCAATCTGGAATCTTGCATCCATCATGTTCATAGTTGAGTAAATTGGAATCGGATTGGAATCGGCATGGAAAAAGAATTAAGAAAAATCGGGAAGCGGCAAAAAAAAGGGGAAAAATCAGCCAAACAAAAATGGAAGAAAATGCAAATTTTCATTGAAAAAAAACTTTTTTCATGCAAATCACAATCTTTTGGAAAAAAAGCAGCAAAAATCACCGATTTTTTCAAATATTGCAATGTTTTGGAAAAAATGGGCAAAAATCGCCAATATTTTCAAATATCGGGATTCTAATGCCGTTTGAATCAACAACCCTTCTGAATCGGAAAAAATCGGGATTTTCGTAACTATGATCATTTCATGTGTTTTTATCATAGTTATGAAAATCCTGATTTAATCCCCTATTAGATCCAATTTTTTCTGATTCAACAGGAATTCTGATTTAAATCGTAATCGATTTTTTGAAAAAAATGGCAAATAAGTCGGGAATTGCAATCAGCCGTGGCTGCACAGGTAGAGAAAACACTATAAATTTTTTTTTTTTTTCATTTTGCTTCATTTTTACCTGTTCCAAACTGGAGAAAGGGGTCTGCCTACCTGCTACCACACCAAACAAAACACACTAGTGCATCCTAACAACTGGTTTTTTTTGCAGTTTGAAGGAATCCGACAGCCACCAACAACCACCAACAGCCGCCCAAAGGATTCATCTGAGGTAAGAAAAACTTTTGCAAACTCTTTTTTTTTTCCTTTTTCTATTTCAAGCATGTTTTTTGTTTTTTTTTTAAGATTAAAACCAAATGCAACAGCCACCCAACTGTTGCATTTGAGCTAGAAATTTGAAAAACTAGGTCAAAGTTTGAGCTGTTTTTTTTTCCCTCTTTCAACTGTCTTTTTTTTCTCCTTTTAAGTAAATATTGCTGCCTGATAACTATGTATGCAAGCCCATTTTTTCAGCTGTCAATGTTTAAAGTTTAAACCCTAACCCTAAACCCTAGTTTAAACTTTAAACTAGGGTTTAGGGTTTAGTTTTTTTTTTAAAGTAATTGTTTGTAACTTTGTTGTTACTTGTTTCCATGTGCAGCCACAAAAAAATGTCGAAAAGAGATCCAGCATGGAAGTATGCAAAGGAAGGGGAAAAGAAAGGGGAAGTTTATTGCAATTTTTGTGGGTCTCTTATTCATGGAGGCATATACCGCCTCAAATTCCATTTGGCAAAGATATCAGGGCAAAATGTCAAGATATGCTCACAGGTGCCGATTGAAGTTATGAATGAATGTAATGCCATCCTCTCTAACAAAGAGGAGAAAAAAGACCTCAAACGAAGACAAAGCGAGGCCATGTCAACCCCCCCTTCTCGACCTCGTACAAACTGTACCGACAACACCTTTAGCCGGTTTCACCACGAGAGTTCGAGTCCATCAGTTGCACACCCAGGGAGTGGGACGGATGAGTCCCATTTTGCAGAACGTTCCACGCCAAGGGCACAACCCACGCTTGAGGGTATGGCCGCGTGGAACCAAGAGAGGCACAAGGCAGCGAGGAAGGCCATTGCCACTTTTTGGTATTTTTTCGACCTTCCCTTCAATGTGGCAAGGTCTCCATACTAGCGGCGCATGGTAGATGCCATCGCAAGTTGCGGCATAGGATTTAAGCCACCAACTTATGATGACCTTAGGGGCCCTCTCCTTCAACAATCCATGGACAACATTCAGGTTGTGCTTGAAGACCAACGCAGGGTGTGGAGGAAGAAGGGTTGCAGTATCATGTCTGATGGGTGGACCGATGGGAGGGGAAGAACCTTAATTAATTTTTTGGTTGCTTCTATAGGAGGAATTGCATTCCTCAAGTCAGTAGATGCATCGGCACAAGTTAAGAGTGCCGAAATGCTTGCAGGGTTGTTGGGGGAGGTTGTGTTGGAGGTCGGGGAGGAGAATGTTGTCCAAGTCATCACGGACAACGCAACAGTGTATGTAGCAGCTGGTAGGATTTTGGAGGAGAGATTCCCCACCGTTTTTTGGACCCCATGTGCAGCCCATTGTCTCGATTTGCTCCTCGAAGACATTGGGAAATTACCTTGGGTGTTAGAGGTTGTACAAAAGTCTAGGGCTATCACAA
The DNA here is from genome assembly GCA_028583015.1 of Wollemia nobilis. NCBI lineage: Eukaryota > Viridiplantae > Streptophyta > Pinopsida > Araucariales > Araucariaceae > Wollemia > Wollemia nobilis. The sequence goes on from JAQPPZ010000987.1 coordinate 841,140, forward strand.
AATTCATCTACAACCATACATGGGTCCTCCACCTCATGAGGCAATTTACTGGTGGGAGGGAGCTAGTGCGGGCTGGAGTTACACGCTTTGCCACAAACTTTGTGACATTGCAGAGCATCTATGATGCAAGAGGGTCATTGAAGCAGATGTTTGTGAGCGATGAGTGGAATTCCGAACAAGTTGCTAGATACCGACTCTCCAGTGAGGGGTGGAAGGTATATGACTATTTGTTTGAGGAGCCCTTCTGGATAGCCATGAATGAGGCCATCAAGGTACAAGACTAAGTTTTTTATTTTATTTTTTTAATTTAAATTATTTTTCCATTTGCAAATCTTGTATTGTAATTTGTAATTTTTTTTTGTTGTAAAATATTTTTATTTAAATTATTTTTCCTTTTTTTCAAGTGTCAGAGCCTTTGGTGAGGGTTCTCTGTCTTGTTGATGGAGAACAATCTGCAATGGCATATGTATATGAGGCTATGGATAGGGCAAAAGAGGCAATTGCCTCATTTTATGGACATTCCCACACCAAATACGGTCCCATTTGGGATATCATTGACAGACGATGGACATCTCAGATCCATAGCCCTCTTCATGCAGCGGGGTACTACCTCAACCCCCAATTTTTTTATTCTGATACATTTGATGCCGACTATGAGGTGATGGCGGGCCTTCGACATTGCCTTGACCGCATGTACCCTGATGTGGAAATGCGCAATAAGATACAATTTGAGATGCAAGCTTATAAGGAATGTCGAGGCGTCCTTTTCCCATCCGATCAATGCATTCGATCAAGGTCAAATTTGAGGCCAGGTAACCCTCATCAAATTATTATTTATTTTGTCTTTTGATTTTGTTTTAAAAAATAATCTCAATTTACGATTTTACATGTGAATTATTAAATTTCCTTTTTTGGTTGTTTCTAGATTTATGGTGGGAGGACTTTGGTGCATATACGCCCAATCTGCAGCACTTGGCCATCAAAGTCTTATCTCAACCATGCAACGCTTCAAGTTGTGAGCGCAATTGGAGTATGTTTGAGCACATACACTCCAAGAAGCGCAATAGGCTTACACAAGAAAAGTTGAATGATCTTGTGTTTGTTCATTACAACCTTCGCCTCCACCATAAAAAAATTACAAAAACAAGTATCGAGGCCATTGACCTAGGTGAGATTGATCCATCATCTGAATGGATCACAGATCCACAACAGGAGCAGCAGGAAGAGCCTCTCTTCTCCATGGATGAATTACAAAACTTTGAAAACCTAGCGGAGGAGATAGCAGCCAAGGCACAAGAAGAGGCACGAGCACATCAACAAAGAGAGACTAGAGCTTCTGCTAGGGCAAAGGGCAAAGGCATTCAAAGACATTGAGGCATTGTATTTGACAATTTGTCATGACTAATGACACATTTTGTAATTTGTACCTTTTTATATTATAAGCAATACAAGATGTGTTTTGTCACTTTCATGTGTAGTTTAAGCCTTTAAGGCTTTAAGCTTGTATCACTTGCCACTTTCATGTGTAGTTTAAGCTTGTATCACTTACACTATTAATATTTGATTTGCATAATGTTAATTCATTGTGATATGCATGAAAAAAGCTTTTTTTCAATGAAAAATTGCATTTTCTTCCGTTTTTTTTTTTGCCAATTTTTTCCCAATTTTTTGCTGATTCCCGATTTTTCCCGATGCCTTTTCCATGCCAATTATGATTTTCTCAACTATGGTTTCTATTAGTACAATTATATCATTTTCTCTAGCTATGGGCCCTATAGACAAAGACCTTTTCTCCATGGATATGCATGACAATTCCAACTCACCAATGTTAAGTGTTCTTGGCGGGCCCAAATTTCCTATTTATTTTGGTGTGTTCCATTTGTAGTGCATGCTTTCCCTCTTTTCAACCATGCCTCTTTAACCTCACTTTTTGCTATCTTTACCGTTTCCCATTCTGCCATCTTCTCTTCTTGTTGCATAGGAGTAAGCCTTGTTGAGAAAATCACGAAAAAATAGGCGGAATCGTGATTCAATTGCGATTTTTTTGCTGGCCACTTCAATTGGCAAACTATCGTTTCATTGCCGATTTTTTGCTGATTTTTTGAAAAAATCGGCATCGGCGATTTCTTGCCGATTTTTTAAAAAAATTGGCAAAAAATCTGCAATTTTTTTTTTAAATAATAAATTTTATTTATTTATTTATTTAAGGCTGTGGCTGATTTAGGGTTTTTTTATGCAAGCCCATTTTTCAGCTGTTAATGTTTGAACTTTGAAGTTTAAAGTTTAAACCCTAAATCTGAAACCCTAGTTTAGGGTTTCGGTTTTTTTCCCTCCTCTTTTTAAGTAAATATTGCTGCCTGATAACTATGTATGCAAGCCATTTTTCAGCTGTTAATGTTTGAAACTTTGAAGTTTAAACCCTAAACCCTAGGCTAGGCCCTAGGGTTTGGGTTTAGGGTTTGTTTTTTTTAAGTAAATAAGTAAATATTGCTGCCTGGTAACTATGTATGCAAGCCCATTTTTCAGCTGTTAGTGTTTGAATTTGAAACTTTGAACTTTGATCTTGAAGTTTAAACCCAAAAGCCTAGTCTAGGCCTGGTAACTCTTTTTAAGTAAATATTGCTGCCTGATAACTATATATGCAATCCCATTTTTCAACTATCAATGTTTCAATTTTAAACCCTAAACCCTAGCCTTTTGGTTTAGGGTTTTGTTCTTTTTTCCTTTTTTTCAAGTGATTGTAACTTTGTTGTTACTTGTTTCCATGTGCAAGCATATAAAAAATGAAACCTTTTTTTCCTTGTTGTTACTTGTAACTTTGTACCTTTTCATATTATAAGCAATATAGGATGTGTTTTGTCACTTTCATGTGTACTTAAAGCTTGAGCCTTGTATGATGTCTTGACTTGAATTGTTGCTTTTATTGCAATATTTGATTTGCATAATGTTAATTCATTGTAATATGCATGAAAAAAAAAATTCAAAAACAATTGCGTTTTCTTCGTTTTTTTTTTTTTTGTTGATTCATTGCCGATTTTTTTGCCGATTCCGATTTTTTGCCGATTTTTAAAACTGCCGATTGACTCCCGATTCCGATTTTCTCAACTATGGGAGTAAGATCATCATTCATGTAAAAATGTGACCCCCTTAACAATCCTCTATTTTGGAGAACCTACCTTCTATCTCCTATATTGAACATTGTGACTCGAATTGGTCTAGCTCTCATGTCTTCCCTAACCTTTCCTAGTCTACATGCTTGATGAATTTATCCGCTCCAATGAAGTTTATCAAAAAGAAAATCCATTGTTAAGTTGGCTGTGTTTTCTTGTTCTCCATGCTCTGTTATTCCCTTAATGATGATGTTTATTGATCTATTTTGTCTTTCCTTTTCTTCTAATAATTGCATTCTGATTTGTTTCTCTATTAAATCTCTTTGCTCCTTTGGCTTGATTGTTGGATCTCTTATCACTTGTGACCATGATCTAGTCTCCTGATTTGTTTTGCAGTTCTTGTTCTTTTCTCATCATGTTTGCAATTGCTGCCTGAATTTCTTTTATTTGTAATAAATTGTCTTCATTTTTTTTCTTTGCTAACCTGCAACTCAGTTTGAATATGGGATCCATTTATAGAATCATTACTACTGCGGAAGCCTATGATAGTGGAGGATTTGAAATCAACTAGTGATGTCTCCAAAAAATTGATTTTGCTAGGAACCTTCATATAAAAATAAGCATAACTGAAATAGCAATGCAGGAATTAATGGAAATGCTCACAAACTAAATGACCATGAAAATGAAAATAACAAAGTGCTCACAAAATATAACTAAATGGAAATAACAACTTATATTTATCAAGCAAAATAGATATCTCAGGCCTCTTCGAGGGGCCAACCTCCTTGCAAGTAGAGCTCCGATACAAAATGAGAAAAATATGACATGCCTTCTATTACAAACCCATGTCTTTGTATCAACTTTTATTGACCCTAACCCTAATTCTGAACGGTTGGACTACATGAAAGAGTGGACCTAAGCTACTAACTCCTACTTACAATAAAAGTAAGGGTTACATCATAATGGGCCTATGCACACTATGCACCCATGGTAGACAAGTACATAGTTGTGTTAGGATAGGGTCCTCACATGCCCTCCCTCTTCAAGAAGCTTTGTCCTCAAAGCTTGAAGCGAGGAAATTGCTGTTGTAGTTGATTAAGTGGTTCCCAGGTAGCATCTTTTGGCTGCAGTCTACGCCTCTGTATTAGGACATCGACGAGAGTATGGTTGCGGAGTGTGCGTGTAAGCTGGTCTAAAATATTTTGAGGTTCTAAGATGATTGAGCCTTCCTCATCCAACTAGGGTAGCGTGGATTGGACCTGTATACGGTTAGAAAGAAACTTCTTTAAAGATGAGACATGGAAAACTGGATGTATTGTGGAAGGTGACAATTCTAACTTGCAGGCCACAGGGCCAACTTGTTGGAGCACTTTATATGGCTCATAGAATTTTGGTGCTAGCTTTTGATTGCCATGGATTTTCAACGATGATTGGTTGTAGGGCTACAGGCGTAAGAAAACCATGTCCCCAATGTTAAAACTGTGCTCGGAACAATGCTGATCTGCTGCTTGTCGCATACGGTTTTGCACTAGGACCAAATTATCTTTGGAATTTCAGAGTAGCTGCGCATGTTCCATGAGAGTGGAATCCATTGCTTGAACCTTGGAACTACCCGAAATGTATGATAGGAGTGATGGTGGTGGGTGTCCATAAACTACTTCATACGGTGTCATCTTGGTGGAGTGATAGGAAGTATTATACCACCACTCGGCCAAAGGAATTCATTTGACCCAATGAGTCGGTTGCTCAAATGTAAAGCAACATAGATAAGTCTCTAAGCACTTGTTGACAATTACAGTTTGCCCATCGGTCTGTGGATGGTATGCCGAGCTCATCTTGAGTTGTGTCCTGTGCAGTCTACGCCTTTGTATTAGGACATCGACGAGAGTGTGGTTGCGAAGTGTGCATGTACGACGGTCTAGAATATTCTGAGGTTCTAATATGATTGAGCCTTCCTCATCCAACTAGGGTAGCGTGGATTGGACCTGTATACGGTTAGAAAGAAACTTCTTTAAAGATGAGACGTGGAAAATTGGATGTATTGTGGAAAACTGAGATGGTGCCTGATAGTGCCTTACTGGTGAAGACCAATGGCCGCCCTTCTTGAATAAGCATTGCACTAATTCCACTTCCAGAGGCATCACTTTCAACAACAAATGGCTTAGAGAAATTAGGCATAGCAAGGACGGGAGTATAGAGCATAGCTTGCTTGAGTAGATGATATGCATGTTTAGTGGGTTCTAACCATAGAAATGAGTTCTTTCGCAACATAACAGTTAAGGGGGATGCAATCTTTCCATAGTCACGGGAAAATTTTCGGTAATAGCCAGTGAGGCCTAGGAAACCACAAAGACTTTTGAGGGTTTGTGGTTTGGTCCATTCTTGTATGGCTATAATCTTTTTAGGGTCCACCTTGACCCTTTCCCTTGAAACTATATGGCCGAAGTATTCCACTTCTTGCATCCCAAAATAACATTTGGATCGTTCGACACACAATTGATTATCGGCTAGGAGTTGTAGTGCCTGGTCTAAATGTTGCAAAGGTTTTGCCCATGTACGACTGTAAACCAGAATATCGTCGAAGAAGACCAAAATAAATTTACACAACAATGGTTGAAAGATTGCATTCATGAGACTTCGAAAGGTTTATGGCGCATTGGTAAGACCAAATGGCATGATGAAGAATTCATAATGGCCTTCATGAGGGTGGAATGTTGTCTTCAGAATATCTTCTTCTCACAATCTGATCTGATGATACCTTAAACGAAGATCCGACTTTGAGAAGAAGCGAGCAACATGGAGTTCATCCAATAACTCATCAATGACAAGAATGGGAAATTTGTCATTGATGGTAATTTTGTTGAGCTTTCGAAAATCCACACAACCACCAAGACCCATCTTTCTTACAAATGAAAAGTATAGGGGAAGAGTATGGGATGACACTCAGTCGAATGACCCCTGCTGCTAATAACTCGTCTCATCTTCTCAATTTCAGTCTTCTGCATATACTGGTACCGATAGGGATGAATGTTCGATGATAAGCTTTCCTGGAACAAGCTCGATGACATGATCGTGGGAGCATTGTGGTGGTAACCCTGGTGGTTCTGCAAATATAGGGGCATGTTTATCCACAATTTCTTGTAATTTAGCTGACTGAATGGTATCATTAGTATTTATGGCTTGTAGTGTAAACAATTATGCCACCATTCCTTGAGATGATTTCTTCATAAGTTTTTCCATGCGATGTGAGTTGATGAGTTGGGTAGGACTCGTGGTCGTGCCTCAAAGAGTGTATTGCTTTCTATGTTTTGTAAATTGCATCCATAGCTCGCAAAATGCCCAAGGTGTGAAGCCATTGAGTTCCCAACACAATGTCCCAACCCCCTAAAGGAAGGGCTAACATGTCTGCCTTGAGGTTGTAGGCTCCCTTTGTCACCTTTGCATTTTCCCTTGCACGATAGAGTACCCCCATTGGCAACCATGACTTCGAATGAATTGCAAGAATAGATGTAATAGACTACTTGTTTAGCAAATCGAGGATCAATAAAGTTGTGGGTATTGTTGGAATCAATAAAGATGATAAGTCGTTGGCCCTTATGTTAGCATAGCTTATATATTATTACATTATAGCGCATCATATTTGTTAAGCATATTAAATTATCTTAATCTATTATTTTGCCTAGGTAGTTGGGGAACGAACCACACGTTCGTCGAACGAACTAGAAGTCCATTGGGCTCAGTTCGTTGGAATCACAATTTATTTATACGTGTATCATTTTAATGCAAGGTTAATGCTCATATTTACCAATATGGTATCAGAGCCTGCGAGGAGAAGGGCATAGTTTTGATTTTTGAAACACATTTCTCGAGGCTAATTCAGAGCACACGTGATCTGGGTGCAATAGGAGCAGGGACAAGAGCGTGGTTTTCTGCATGTTTCCCGAGACGACATTAGGGCATAACTCCTGAGCACGGGATCCCTGAACTGGTGGACGACTTTTGCACGTGAACCGAGACAACAAATCTGCAGGCACACAGATCGGGAAGGCAGGTTGACGTGGCGGTTGAGATGGTAGATTGCTGATGTGGATGGCAAATTGCTGGTGTGGCACTCCATGCGACTGACGTGGATGTGGGTGACGTGGCACTCCAAGCGGTTAGTGGCACATGGCGTGACGTGGACATTTTTCATTGGCTATGGTACCAAAACAATTACCCTCTGCGATTGCCCGAAGGCAATCGCATTGAAAGGTGCGATGGATTTTTTTAAACAACAACAAACTCTTTGCACAATTCATGTGGGATTATACTCTCGACATTTTTTTTTTTTTAAATTTGTTTGCGGAGTAAGAGATAAAATAAGGCGGAGAGCCTTTGTTCTCATCGGGCACTGCAGTCCGACTGGCTGGCCGGCCAGTGCAAAGACTTCCACAGTGCAGGTTGACGGTTTGAATCTCTTTGCTAGCGAAAGATTTTTTTTTTCTTTTTCGCTGCCAGGATGTATTCAAATACATAAGGCTCCTTCTTTGTTTTCGTCAACGGCCGTGGCTTCGACGGTTGGGGGGTAGAGTGCCAAACAGGAGGTCGCGGTTTCAAATCCCGCCCGCGACAACAACCAGTTTTTGCACTAAAAAATTGTTTTTTCGCAAAACAACATTTTTTTTGCAATTTTTTGCTCACGGAGAGCAATTTTTGGCTATTTTTTGCCAACGGAGAGTCATTTTCTGCCAAAGAAAGAGGAGGAGCAACTTAAGAGGTATTTTGTTCATATTTTGCAAATTATTTTGTTTGCAACTCCAGGAGCATCATCAAAATAGTGCATTTTTTTCCTAGAAGGGATAAAACAAACAAAATTGCACATTTACTTCCACCAAAACCTTGTTTATTTTGCAAACAAAAAGGGGGACAAACCAACATTATTTTTTCTTGCAAAATTCTAACACAAGGGGGGGAAAATTGTGGACTTGAATATCATTTTTGCAAACAAAAACCTCAAATATTTTGCAAAAATTATTGTAACAAAAGGTGCATTTTCGGTGGAAACCGACACCTATAGTTAAAATTTGTGGGCACTTGTGATTGTTTATTGCATTTAATTTCCTGTTTTTTGCATTTCAATCATAAGTTAAAATTCAAAAACAAATAAGACCCCAAATTTTACACCTATTTGTGCAATTTATTGCATAACAGTGTTCGGTATATACGGTACCTCTGGCCCACACTTACAGGTAATGTTGTCGTGCTTTGGGCTATTGTATCTAACGCCTAATATAGCTGCAACAACGACGTCTGAGCTATTGTTCTCTATAAATCGTCGGGGAGAAATAAGGAAAGCCAATTGTATTTTGATATTCACTCCATTATATACCCTAATTCATTCTTATTGCTTGGCTTAAACTCCTCCAACTCATCATCCTTTTTCGGAAGGGTTTTGAGGCAGGTGCCATCAATTTGAGTGAATTCCCTTTCACGTACTCTTTGTAAGTATAAAGAAAGGGGGACCATTTTGGTGAGATAAGGAACCTTCACAATGGCCTCTGTTCACAAATATCTTTCAGATTCACAGTTGCTCAAAGGTTCCAATTTTGCACCATGGAAGACAAAGATGAGAGCCATTCTTCAGGTTGAAGATTTGTGGGATGTAGTGACTGGCACTACAAAACGTCCTACAACACCAGGTACAGATCAGGATGAATATGATAAAAAGGATAAAAGATCCCTCATGTTTATCATCCTTGCTACTACTGATGAGATACAACCTCACATTTGTGATGCTAAAAATGGTAAAGATGCTTGGGATGCACTAGTTACCATCTATGAAGGGAAGAATCAGTCCACTATTCTTAACCTTCAATCTCAACTTCATACTCTTAGTATGAAGTCTGGTGAATCAGTAGAACTGTTCCTATGCAGAGTGGCAGAATTGAAAGCCAAGTTGAATTCTTTGGGAGAAAAAGTAGAGGATACGCTCTTGACTTCGGTCATTTTGAGAGCTTTGCCAGATTCCTACAAGATGTTGATCACATCCCTTCAAGTGTCCATGAGACAAGTTACTTTTGTGGAGTTGGTAAATTTGCTTCAAACTGAGGAGGCAAATCAGCTTCAAAGAGATGAAGTGACAGATAATGCACTTTACTCAAAACAGGGGTCCAGAAGACAGGGTAACTTTCAAAAGGGAGGATCTTCTTCCAAAGGTTCAAAAGGGAAACAACCTCAACAGAAAGAAAAGAAGTATTGCAAAATTTGTGATATGGATAACCATGACACCAACAGGTGTTGGTTTAAGAATAAACAACCCCATGACCAAGATCAAAAGAAAAAGGGCAAGGGAAAATACAAACCACAGAAGAAGAATAAGCAACCCAAGGGAAATGTTGCTTATGAGGAATCAGACTCAGATTCTGAGAGAGCACACAAGGTGCTCATGACTCACACATCTTCTCAGCAGAAGGATCCTGTGTGGTATATTGATTCCGGAGCCAACAAACACATGATTGGTGATAAATCGTGGTTTGAGACATTTGAGGCAAAGGAAGGCAAACCAATTACAATAGCTGATGATAAGACCTACCGAGTCCAGGGTGAAGGAGATGTTTCCGTCACTCTTCCAGATGGACAATGTCAGATTGAGAAGGTTCTCTATGTTCCTGGATTGGCAAACAATTTGTTGTTAGTCCCTCAGATCTTGGATAAAAACATGGTTGTTGATTTCAGAGTTGAGGATGGAAAGAAGCGATGCTTCATCACCAAGAAGGGAAAGCATGTTGCCACAGGTTCCTACAAGCATGGCTTGTTTACCTTAGATGCCATTTCTACGCCTCATGTTGCCATGGCGGTCAACACAAAGGAGGCCACTTCTCTTTGGCATAAGAGATATGGGCATCTAAGTTCAGGATATTTACTTGAGTTAAGTAAATATGAGATGGTGAAAGGACTTCCCAACCTTTCATCCACTTTGCCAGTATGCTCGGATTGCTTAGCAGGGAAGCAACACCGAGTACCATTTGAGGTGAGCTCTTCAAGAGCCAAAAGACCTTTGGAGTTGGTACACACCGATCTGTGCGGTCCTATGCCAAACAGTTATGGGGGAAAGAGGTATTTTCAGTTGTTTGTTGATGATTACTCACGGAAGATGTGGGTTTTATTTCTGCAACTGAAGTTAGAGGCCTTTCTGTATTTTCAGCAGTTCAAGAAAAGTGTTGAGAAGGAAGCAGGATGTTCTATTAAGACCCTCCGCTCAGATCGAGGGGGAATATACCTCAAAAGAATTTTCCACATTTCTTAGTTCACATGGGATTAAGAGGCAGTTGACAACAACCTATACTCCGCAGCAAAATGGAGTTGCTGAGAGGAGGAATCGTTCCATCATGGAAATGGTTCGTTGTATGCTTACAGGGGCACATCTTGAGCAACAGTATTGGGTAGAAGCTGTCAGTACAACAACGTACCTCCTGAATAGAGCACCCACAAAAGCTCTTGAGGGAATGACTCCACAAGAATCATGGAGTGGTAGAAAACCCTCCATTTCTCATCTAAGGATTTTTGGGTGTAAGGCATTCATGCACATTCCAAAACAGAAGAGAAAGAAGTTAGATGAGAAAACCTTGCAGTGTATTTTTCTTGGTTATGATGAGCATTCCAAGGGATATCAGTTGATAGATCCTAAAACCAAGAAAACTCACATAAGTAGAGATGTGGTATTTGATGAAGCTTTCACATCAGATTACACATCTTCAATTGTATACCTGGATGAAGAGGAGCCTAAGAAAGAGATTCCTCCCCCATAGAAAAAGGTTCCAAAATGGTATACTAGCACAATGAGAGATTCAAAATTGACTACACCTCCAGATCTAACTCTAGATCGACCTTGTACACGCAATATGACTCAACAGATGAGAGCAGAAGCATCAACTTCAGAGGTTGACGAGCTTTGCCAACAATTTGATGAACTTTTTGTAGATGCAGAGGAAGATAGAGAAGAAGATATGGATGTGGATGATGAAAGGGTTTATATGACTTCATTGGATGAGGATGAACCTACTTCAGTTCAAGATGCACTTAGTGAGCCTCAGTGGAAGGTTGCTATGGATGCAGAACATATGTCTCTCATGAAAAATAACACTTGGAAGCTAGTTGATCTGCCTTTAGGAAAGAAGCCCATTGGCTGCAAATGGGTATACAAAGTGAAGTATAAGGCAGATGGAACGATAGATAAGCATAAGGCCCGCCTTGTTGCAAAGGGCTATGCACAAAAAGAAGGCATTGACTATGAAGAGACTTTTGCACCCACAACTAGAATGACTACCATTCGTGTACTTTGTGCTATGGCAGCTCAGTTCGGATGGAAGCTACATCAGATGGATGTCAAAAGTGCCTTCTTAAATGGTGATCTGCAGGAAGAAGTGTATATGACTCAGCCAAAAGGATTTGTGGTTGAAGGCCAAGAGCAAAAAGTTTGCAAGTTGGTTAAATCCTTGTATGGGTTAAAACAAGCTCCACGAGCTTGGTACATCAAAATGGACAGTCACCTATTGCAACATGGATTCAAGAGAAGTCCTTCGGATGCTAATCTCTATATCAAGAAAAATGGTTCTGATATAGTGATCTTAGTACTCTATGTTGATGATCTGATTATCACTGGCAGTTCAGAGAAATTGATAGATACAATGAAAGATGACTTGAAAAAGTCATTTGAGATGACAGATCTAGGACTTCTTCATTATTGTCTTGGTTTAGAAGTGGCACAGAAGAAGAATCACATCAGAGTGACACAACAAAAATATGCCAAGACATTAATTGAGAAATATCGCATGACTGATTGTAAGCCCAAAGCAACTCCAATGGAAACAGGGTTACAATTATCGCGATATGATAAATCTCCACAGGTAGATGGTACTCTCTATCGCCAGTTGATTGGGAGTCTCATATATCTGACCAACACCAGGCCAGACATCAGTTTTGTTGTAAGTTATCTTTCGAGGTTCATGCAGGAACCGAAGGTTAGTCATTGGAAAGCAACAAAACGAGTTCTTCATTATGTCCGTGGCAGTACAGAATATGGCCTGGAATACAAGAAGAATGACAACTTCTTCTTGCAAGGTTACACGGACTCAGATTATGCCGGGTCATTTGATGATAGGAAATCCACTTCTGGATACATTTTTCATCTTGGCTCCGGTCCTGTCTCTTGGCACAGTAAAAAGCAGCAGGTGGTTGCTTTATCATCTACAGAGGCAGAATATCGCGCAGCACGTGGAGCAGTCTGCGAGGTGATATGGTTACGTCGCATTCTTGCAAGTATGGGTCTTCCCAAGAAACTTCCAATTCACTTGTTTTGCGACAACCAAGGTGTTTTGAAGCTCGTCAAGAATCCAGTATTTCATGAACGCACCAAACACATTGACACACAATGTCATTTCATTCGAGATGAAGTTCCAAAACACAAGATCCAACTCCAGTACATTCCCACCGATGAACAAGTTGCGGATATTTTCACTAAGGCACTTGGACGTGTCAAATTTGAGTTGTTTCGCAACACTCTTTGTATTTCAAAATAATGTAATAAGGGGGGATGTTAGCATAGCTTATATATTATTACATTATAGCGCATCATATTTGTTAAGCATATTAGATTATCTTAATCTATTATTGCGCCTAGGTAGTTGGGGAACGAACCACACGTTTGTTGAACGAACTAGAAGTTCGTTGGGCTCAGTTCGTTGGAATCACAATGTATTTATACCTGTATCATTTTAATGCAAGGTTAATGCTCATATTTACCAATAGAAATACCCCACCACCTTCATGGTCTGGGGAGTAGAAATCTCGGCTAATGCGTGTACTAAAATTTTGGGTAGTGGGCCCTTTGTTGGTTTGGAATCTTCAGGTTCTACTCTATTTGGTCCTCCTCTTCATCGTGTGGTTCCCTGGTGGAAGGTTCGCCCACATCCAGTAAATATAGTTTTTGCTGTACACACTTGTGGCCCGAAGAATATGCTCGACGTGCCTCCATTTCTTTGCAGGTGAGATGTTTAACCTAGGGTGGTTTGTTTCTTGAGTGTGATGATGTCTGTGAGCTTGTGGTGGTTTGAAAGTACATCTTTGTGCTACAAATTTATCCTCAGCAAGCCTAGCCAATTCTACAACTGCCATCATGTTGTCCGGTTTGAACATTTTCACCTCAGAACAGATATCTTCCTTTGAACTACCAATGAAAAAACTTTGGAAAAACTCGATACTCAATCCCCTAGTGAGATTTGCCAGCTTTTAAGCTGTTTGGTACTCACGGACAAACGTCATTTGTCGTAACTTGAAGAGGGCTCTAGTGAAATTTTCATATTCACTAATGTGAGTAATTCGCGCTCAAATTCAGGCCAAGTGAGCTACGGATTCATATTCTCTAACCATTTGAACCACTAGACTACTTGTTCTAGATTGAAAGATGCAACTACAAGTTTTTGATTTTGGGGATGGCATGAAGAGAAAAGTATTGTTTGGCCTTATAAAATCAACTGGTTGGATCATCACCATTTTGGGAAAGTCCAACTTGGGCATTCTTTGATTTGTATTTAGAGCTGGGGCATTTCGTGTTTCGCCTGTGGAACTAGCACCTCGACTTGCAGATGATAGCCCAGCTAGAGCATCATATTTTGCATTTAGGCCTGTGAAACGACTTTCAAGATTGTCAATTTTATCCAATTTGTCTAATTTGGATAATGCTTGGATGATTGCTGATTGAGAAGCTTTAATTTGATTCACTTGTTCGCCCAATCACTCTAGCTCTTGAGTAGCTCTAGTCTCCAAAAAGGTTTATCGGAGTTATATCTCAAAACGATCGGCTTGAGGAGAGGAACGGAATGGACTATACCACAAAATGATTTTTAGAAGATAGGGTTCCAAAAATGGGTTGCCAGAGTTAGGTCTCAGAACGATCAGCTTGAAGACGAGATTGCAATGGGCTATCTTACAAAATGACAAATTTTGGCTTTTTTGGTATTTTTTATACTTGATGGCAGAATATTGACAACTGACTTCTCCACTGTTAGACTACTGACAATTGACTACTTTGATTGTCAGACTGTATATTCTCTAACAATGTCACATTGGATATTGTTTGCACTGTCAGACTGGATATTCTCTACACTGTCACACATGATATTCTCTGCACTGTAAGATTGGATATTCTTTGCACTGTCAAATTGGGTATTCTTTGCATTATCAGATTGTGACTGGATATTCTCTGCACTGTCAGACTGTGACTGGATATTCTCTGCACTGTCAGGCTGGGTATTCTTTGCACTGTCAGACTGTGACTGGATATTCTCTGCACTGTCAGGCTGGGTATTCTTTGCACTGTCAGACTGTGACTGGATATTCTCTGCACTGTCAGGCTGGGTATTCTTTGCACTGTCAGACTGTGACTGGAGTAGCCTCTTCTAAAGTATTCTCAGATCTAGTTTTGTTTTTTTTGAACGGGAAAGGATTGAAACAATGTTTTGATAGGGACAATCTAAGTTAGAGTGTGTTTGATTTTGTGGGCTCTTTGATATACGATCTTCTTTGTGATTAGTAGTCGGTCCAATATTTTACAGCTCTAACTACAGAGGTTCTACCCATAGTTGAGGAAATTGGAATCGCCAAGGCAAAAGAATTGGAAAAAATTGGGAATCGGCAAAAAATGGATAAAAAATGGGCAAAAAATGTGCAAAAAAAAAACTCGAAAGAAAATCAGGATTCCTTCAAATTGCAAAAAATCGGTTGTTAAAATGCGCTTAGTGTTTTGTTTGGTGTGGTAGTAGGTAGGCAAACCTCTCTCTCTAATTTGGAACAAGCAAAATGAAGCAAAATGAAAAAAACAAGCTATTTATGCTGTTTCCTCTATCCATGTTGCTGTAGCAAGTTTTTTGGCAAAAAATCAGGATTTTATCGACAAGGGCAGGAATCGGCAAAGATTAGGATTTTTTGCAGATTTTCGGAACTATGGTTCCACCATAGTTGTAGACGCACTATTCGTTTCCGAGGGTATTTTGAGAGTAACTTCCCAGGGCTAACCGTTTACCAGTGCACCACAAAACTCAAACTGTCGAAATCTTCCTATGGGTGAAAGCTTCTCTTATTCCTAGGGGGTTTCTCTATATACCCGAGGGCATGTGGGAACTTGCAACCGTATACGGATGTTGTCTAAGGCCTGGGTATCGAAGTCTGAGCACCCCCCACTTTACTAAATGCTTTAAGTGTGGCGCGTGAGTCTTGGAGCAAAATGGAAATAAGAAATATTATTCATTAACCTTACGAAACTTAGAAATTACAATGCTTAAATAGGGTTGATTTAACAACCTTAGGAAATATAGGAGAAGTTAGGAAATGAAGAAAAATAGGGAGGAAAGGAGGAAGGGAAATTGATGTCGAATGCCTTGCCGCCCATGCCGTCCAATCTGCCCAGGCATTTGCTCAGTCCAAGGAGGTAAAAGGGTAAGGTCCAAAGCTTACCGTTGTAAACAAATTTTTTACCTTTTTATACTGCTTTAATTTCCAACATTCTCCCCCTTAAAGTTGAGAGGACTGACTATACAGTCTCTCAGCTTTATATATTGAGCTTTAGCTATACCTTTGGTGAAGATGTCTGCAATATTATCCAAAGTGTTACAATATTGAAGCTCAACTATCTGCTGTTCCACCATATCTCGAATGAAGTGATACTTCATATCGAAATGCTTTGATCTGCTATGGTGGACTGGATTGTATGCCAACTGAATGGCACTTATGTTATCACAATACAATCGAGTTGGACCACTTTGACTTTCTCCAATCTCTTCAAGAACTTTTCTCAACCATAGGGCTTGAGTACTAGCATGTGTGATGGCTATATACTCAGCCTCAGTCGATGACAATGCTACAACAGTTTGTTTCTTGGAACTCCATGTAATTAGTCCTGATCCTAGACTAAAACAATTTCCTGATGTAGATTTCCTGTCATCTATATTGCTGCCCCAATCACTATCACTGAAGCCAACTAATTTCACGGAATTACATTTTTGGTAATGGATTCCAAAATCCAATGTACCTTTTACATATCTTAAGATTCTTTTAGTTGCTTGTAGATGCAGCTCGGATGGACTAGCCATAAACCTTGAAACTAGAGAAACAACATATTGAATATCGGGCCTTGTGTTGGTGAGAAACATCAGACTCCCAACCATGCTTCAGTAAGTGGTCATGTCAACCTTTGATGCTCCATCGTCCTTGCTCAATTGGATCCCATGTCCAGTTGGAGTTGCAACTGATTTGCCCTGCTCCATGGCAAATTTCTTGATCATGTCTCGAGCATACTTGTGTTGACATATGAAGATCCCTTTATTTGATTGATGCACTTCCATCCCTAGGAAGTATCGCATTAAACCAAGATCTTTCATCTCGAACTGTTTCATCATGGAGTTTTTGAACTCCATATTCATTTTATTGTTACTACCCATAAATATTAGATCATCCACATACAAACAAACTATGAGAATGTCTACTCCATGCTTTAGGTAGTACAGAGTTGGTTCACTTTTGCTTCTTGTGAATCCATACTCGCTGAAATAGCCATCAATGCGTGAGTACCAAGCTCTTGGTGCTTGCTTGAGGCCATAAAGTGCTTTCTTCAATTTGTAAACAAGGTTCTCCTTTCCCTGTTCTTGAAAACCTTGAGGTTGTTGAACATAAACCTCTTCTGTCAAGTATCCGTTCAAAAAAGCACTTTTCACATCCATGTGTTGAACATTCCATCCTTTATGGGCTGCTAAGGAAAGAACTGATCTGATTGTTTCTTGTCGTGCAACAAGAGCAAAGGTTTCCTCATAGTCAATGCCAAATTTCTGAGTAAAACCTTTTGCTACTAGTCTCGCCTTATGCCTCTCAATGCTTCCATCAGCATTGTACTTGGTCTTGTAGACCCATTTACACCCAACACATTTTTTTCCTTTGGGTAGCTTTACTAGCTCCCATGTATCATTATTGTTTATAGAGGTTATTTCCTCTTTCATGGCTTCTTGCCATACATTTTGAGTACATGCCTTCTCATAGCTAGCTGGTTCTAGCTGTGTACTAGCCAATAAAGCATAATTGACTACATCTCCCCTAGGATCATGGGAGTCATCATCTCCATACAATTGCAAATTTTCAAGTTGCTTAAAACTGTATTCATCTCACTAGCTTGGCTTCTAGTGAATCTTCTCTGGAAATTCTGATCCAACATTTGAAAAGATGGATGATGTTGTAATGTTCTTTTGCCTCTCGATGGAGAGTCTCTGTCAATGTCCATCGGTGAAGAACTTACTGATCTCTGTGGAGAAGGACTTGGAGTGGCGGTTGAAGTACTTGATGTAGTACTCCTGTATGGGCTTGGAGGGGGTGGTGTGCCTTTGCTTTTCTTTGGAGACACCTGCTGTACTTGTGAAGAACTTACATCTTGGGACTCATCATCAACAAAAATTCTTTGATGACCCCATTCTCCCCCTTCATCAAAAATTACATCCCTGGAGAGTATAACTTTATGAGTCTTGGGATTGTAGAGTCTATATGCCTTTGTAGACTCACAATACCCTACAAATATACAAGCTTGACTTTTTGGATCAAGCTTCTTCCTTTTCTCATCGGGAATGTGTGCATATGCTAAAGAACCAAACACTTTGAAGTGCTTTACATTAGGTTTCTTTCCGTACCACCCCTCATAAGGAGTGACACCATCTAAACTAGAAGTAGGACTTCTATTTAGAATATATACCTTGGTTCTTACAACCTCTGCCCAGTACATATGAGTTAGATGCTTAGTCTGAAGCATCGATCTCGCCATTTCAACTATGGTGCGGTTCTTTCTCTCGGCCACACCGTTGTTGTGGGGTATAGGCAGTGGTGAATTGCCTTTTAATCCCACTTGCTTTACAATATTTCAAGAATGCTTTTGAGGAGTATTCACCTCCTCGATCTGTCCTAAGACATTTTACATAATTCCCACTTTGATTCTCTACATTGTTTCTAAAATCTATGAAGCAATCAAAAGCTTCATCTTTATGTTTCAAAAAATAAATCCAAGCACATTCTAGAGAAGTCATCTATGAAAGTGAGAAAATAAGAATAGTTTTCGAGACTCTGTGTTTGCATTGGTCCACAGATGTCTGAATGTACTAACTGAAGTGGATAGTTGGCTCTCCACGCTTGTCCTTTTGGAAACTTCGACCTTGAGTGCTTTCCCAAAGCACATCCTTCACAGACCTCCTTTTGTTCATTGATTTTGGGAAGTCCTGTCACCATAGCTTGAGAAGTTAGAAGTTTCAAGCTAGCGGAATTAAGGTGACCATATCGCAAGTGCCAAAGCACACTTGGATTTGTTATAGCTACATTTGCAATTTGAGCTCCTCCTGGCTCATCAAATTTGAGAGGGAATAACTTGTTCTTGGTCATGGGGACTTGTGTGATGACACGATTACAATTATTTTTATCAAAAATGATACATTGTCCTTCATCAAATACAAGCTTGTAATTGTTTTCCATCATTTGTCCAACGCTTAGCAGATTGTGTTGGAGCTTTGGAGTGTAATAGATGTCATGCACTTTCTTTAGTCCTTCTTTGGTTGGAACCTCCATGGCTCCAATACCCTCTACTTGCAATGTCTTATCATCCCCTAATTTGATTTGGGATTTATAAGTGGAATCTAGAGTAGCAAATAAATGTTCTTTGCCACTCATGTGGTTTGAACAACCGGTATCCAGAATCCATGTGTCATTTAGATTCTATTCCGATTGTCCATATGAAAGAAAAATATTAGAGGTATCATCTTCTTCTCCATAATTACCATATTGACTACTTGCTGCCTTGTGAAGATTTTGACCAGCAGTCGCGAGCGAAGTGACTCGACTTGCCACAGTTGAAACAAGCTGATTTTGACTTGTCACTTCCTCGCCCTTGATTTCCACTTTGTCCTTGATTTCCTCCTCGATTTTGATTTCCACCTCTTTGCTGATTGCCTCCTCTGTATGAGTTGCCTCCTCTGTTGGAATTGCCTCCTCTGTTTTGGTTGCCTCCTCTGTTTTGATTGCCTCCTCTGTAGTTGCCTCTGCCTCTACCTCTTTGCTTGCCTCTGCCTTGACCTCTTCCCCGTCCTCTTCCATTGTTTTCATTGGAAGTGAAGGCCTTATCATCGCCTCCGTAGCTGGTTGAAGGAGTTTCAGGAAACCTCTCTTCATGTGACATTAACGATCCGATTAATGCATCGAATGTTAAAAGGGAAAGATCTTTGGATTCTTCTATAATTATGGCAATATGGTTCCATTTTTGTGTAAGTGTTCGCAACACTTTTGTTACAATTGTCTCAGGCTTGATTTCTTCGCCTAGTGTAACCATTTTATCCACAATTGCTTTTACTCTAACACAATAATCACCGACTTTTTCATCATCTTTCATTCGGAGATTTTCAAAATCTCTCTTCAGTGTTTGAAGCCTTACCGCTTCACTTGATTACTACCCTGGAATCCATCACTCAATGCTTTCCATGCAGCTTGTGCAGTTGTACAAGTGGCGATTCTAGGGAATATGCTTTTCTCCAATGCAGCTTGGAGATGATAAAGAAGCGGAAGAGTTGCTCTTTTTCTCTTCTTTTCGTGTTTTCTTGTCTGCGGCACTTAGTGTTGTCCAGATCCGAGGGTTATGTGTAGCCCTCTTCTATTATGTCCCACAAACCTCTTCCTATGAGCAAGGTCTTCATCTTTATAGACCAATACTCATAGTCATAACCGTTAAATTCTGGTATAGGTAAGCTATTGTGTGAGGCCATAGTTACCAAAAAACTCTCTTTATTTCACGGTTACAATAAAGTACTTTGTTGTTTGAAAGAAGGAAAGAAGAAGAAGGAAGAAAGAAGAGATTACAAATTTAAGTCAAATCTGAATTGTTCTACTCTATCATTCACTGCTTATTCCTCTTGATGTGGGGATGCTATCTCTTGATTCACAAAATTATCTGCTACTTCTTCTTCGTCGTCACTTATCAATATTATTTCCGGTGATTCTGGTTCTAAGATTTCCACTGAAATACTGTAGTGTGTATACTCTGATTCTTGTGGTGCAGCTTGTACGGATTCCGATTGTTCAAATTGACTCCTGAATGAGTTGTCTTCAAAGTCTGCCTCGTACCCTGAGTCAGGATGCCTTTGATGTGCTATCATTGCATTTTGAAGTTGGCTAAACACAATGTTGAGCCCATAACCTCTTACTTTTTCATCAAACCTCTCTGCACCTTCTCTTGCTAAAATTGCACATAAGGCATGATAACAACCATTTGGTCTTATCATCAATGCCTATTTACAATTTTACAATTTGATCCTTGGTATCTTTTACAAAAAAAAACTAAGCCTCTTAGGCTTATTACACAAGAGTTCTACAGTTTGTGATTCCTTGAATCAAGTAAAAAAAAATATGTACCCTTTGATTACAATAATTGTCTCTTAGACAATATTTTCCTTTCTTTTATAATATTAAAAAACTATATTACTATTTAATAAATTAAAAAATAATTGCCCTAAAAAAAATTTAAAGAAGCAATTATATTTAATATATTAAATATAATATAAGTAGTTTTAATAATATAAAAAAAAATTAAAAGAACTTATATAAAAAAATTTATGGTCTGCAGGAATCGAACCCGCGACCTCTTGGCATCAACAAATCGCACTAACCAACTCGGCCACCACTGCCGATGAGAACCAAAGGGAATGAATACAATTTTATGTTGTTTCGGATCCGATTTTTAATAAAAAAAAAATTTCAAAGCTTTTTCCGTCGTTGGGTTTCGAACCCGCGACCTGCAGGAAGGCGGGCGCCTTACGGCTGGCTCCTCGAGCCAGTCGAGCTGCGTGGCTCGACGGGAAGGCAAGGGAAGCTTGCCTTCCTTGTTCTTCTCGCGGCCGCGCCGAAAGAAAAAAAATTTTTTTTTTGGGACTTTTAGTCCCACATCGACCATGCGAGAGCGTTTGAGGTGTTTAAAACCCTCAACGCTCGCATAGTCACTTGATTGCCTTCGGGCAATCAGTGACCGCCCTTTTGCCTCCTTTAGCCTGTCGCTTGTCGCCACGTTGCTTGTCGCCTCCTTCTGCCACGTAACCCTTCGTCCGCCACGTTGTCGGTTCTCCTTCTGCCACGTAATCGGATCTGTGTCGGTTCTGTGTCGTCCGGTCTACGTCGGCCTTGCTCTCCTCTCGCCACGTGGCGCTCTCCGGTTGGTTTCTCCTAGGTTGCTCCTCCTCGCGTGCTCGCTGTGCGGGCCTTCTCCAGACCTCGCCTCGGTTCGCGATTCGCGGGCCTTCTTCGACCTCGCCTCGGATCACGTGCTGCAGGCCCCACTTGACCTCGCCTGCCTCGGTGCTCGTGTCGCTGGCTCCTCCACCTCGATCTTCGGGTCCTCTCCGGCCTCGGCTCTGATACCAGATGTGGCACGTGAGTCTTGGAGCAAAATGGAAATAAGAAATATTATTCATTAACCTTACGAAACTTAGAAATTACAATGCTTAAATAGGGTTGATTTAACAACCTTAGGAAATATAGGAGAAGTTAGGAAATGAAGAAAAATAGGGAGGAAAGGAGGAAGGGAAATTGATGTCGAATGCCTTGCCGCCCATGCCGTCCAATCTGCCCAATCAGCTGCCGTCCAAGGAGGTAAAAGGGTAAGGTCCAAAGCTTACCGTTGTAAACAAATTTTTTACCTTTTTATACTGCTTTAATTTCCAACATTAAGGGCAATCTAGCTTAGCCAATAATGACAACTTCTCCGTGATATTTTAAAACCCTTGGCACAGGGTGTTTAACCTACTCCACCAAAAACATAAACTTTTTTAAGTTTTTTGTTTTTGTTTTTTTGAAAAGATACTTTAATGGAAAATGAATAGAATGAAAAATTGCAGAATAGAAAAATGGACGAAAGGACAAGAACTGTTACTGCTACTGTAGAACACAGCCCTAAAAAGAGCTTTGATACCACTTTTTAGGAACCTTCATATAAAAATAAGCATAACCAAAATAGCAATACAGGAATTAATGGAAATGCTTACAAACTAAATGAGCATGAAAATGAAAATAACAGAAGTGTTCACGAAATATAACTGCATGGAAGTAACAACTACTTATATTAATCATGTGGAATAGATATTGCAGGCCTCTTCAAGGGGGCAACCTCCTTGGAACTAGAGCTTCAATACAAAATGAGAAAAATATGAGATGCCTTATATTACAAACCCATGTCGTTATATAGATTATTATTTATCTTAACCTTAATGCTGAAGGGTCAGACCACATGAAAGAGGGGACCTGAGCTACTAACTCTTACTTACAATAAAAGTAAAGGTTACATCATAATGGGCCTATGCACACTAGGTGCCCATGGTGCAAACTTACACCTAGCAAGTACATAGTTGTGTTAGGATAGGCTCCTAATAGATTTGAACAACTTGTTCCAAAATCATTTTTTGTTGTTTCCTTATGACTGCGGTCAATCCCAACATCTCATGTTGCAAGGATCCTATGTGTTCTTCTAAAACTATTAGTTTGACAGAAGATAGGCTAGCCATGGTATTAGCAAATAGATTCAAGTTAATGTCAGCTATTTTCACTTTCTCTCCTTTGTGTTGTGGGTTTGCCATGATCTGATTCAACCTTTCCTAACCAACATGCACTAGAATGTTTGGGATCTTAGTTTTTCAAGCCCTAGCCTTGGCTCCACCAAATGTTTTTATTAGGCTTTGAGACTTACGTACCACAAAATAAAAATAACAAGATAAGGAAAAAAAAAGAAGCTTGCCTTCGTTTGCCTTTATTTGCACTATGATCTTGCTTGGTTTTGATGGCTTCCTAGTTTTGTCTTTGTCTTTTCTATAAACTTGCCTTCGTTTGCACTATGATCTTGCCGCAAAGAACCTTTGCACATGCACCTAGATCTATCAAATACATTGGAATTTACCGCCACCATTAGAATCTACTTCTATCTTTGGAATTTGTCTCCACCACTTGGATCTACATCTGCCTCCCTACTTTTGCCTCTGCCTCTACCTTTGGAATCTATCTCCAACGCTTGGATCTGTCATTGCTTCCCTACTTCTGTTTCTCCAAAAGGATTATGAGATATCTCACCAGAGAAATGAAGCTGCATTATATGGATGCAAATTTATACAAAGGAAAACCATAAATATACTTAGATCTATTATGTGTCTAACAAAGGTTTTTGTAGAATGCAAAAATATTTCTTTTCAGTTATAAACTCAATGTGAAAAAGTTGCATTTTAGGTTGTGTAATTCAATAGAAGAAAAAGCAATATCTTTATTATTAAAAAAAAAAGATGATAAGCCGAGGGGGGGAAACATTTGATTAGTGTCATGAACCCTTTATTTAATGTATGGCTTTTTATTCTGCATTAAAAGTGTTAGGACATTTTGTTACATTGGAAACAGTCATATTTATATTCATATTGTTACGAACCTTGCAGTGAAATAAAAGCACATCCACACAATATTGCAATAATAATAGAAAATGAGCTTGAAATTAACAATATTGTAAGATGAAATGGAAATGCAACAGATTATATTGCAGAAAAACAAGAACACATTATAGAATCGTAGGCCTCTTCAAGGGGGCAACCTCCTTAGAAGTAGAGCTTCAATACTAAATTAAAATATGAGAAATACTTTCATTTATGCCCCCTTGCCTTTTTAAAGACTCTTCCTAACCCTAACTATAACGCTCAAGGGTTGGCTTCACGTGCAAGTGGCGACCCGAGCTAAAATCTTCTACCAAACAAGAAGTTTTCTTTTGGTAAATTAAAGGTTTTCATTAAGAAAAGGGTTTTAAGGATCCCAAAACCTTAGTACAAAAACAACATTGATTGTTGCAAGCAGAACAAAAAACCAACAGGGGACGCAACCCCAAGCCCAGAACAACAAAAGGAAAAGCAGAGGACGTAGCCTCAGACAAAAAGCGAGAAATGAGAAGAAAGGGACATTGCCCTAACAACATAGGCCACAGACTAGACACCCGCAAAATAAGAACAGAAAGGGTCGAAGAAGTCAGTCCTCAGTGGCTTCCTCATCCTCGTCCTTGACCTCGTCCTTCGCTTGATCCTTGGGCTCCTCCTTGACTACAACCACGTCCTCAACTTCTACCAAACAAGAAGTTACATTCTTAATAACGGTTACATTAAATGGCCCCACTTGTTTGGGCGCCTCAAATGCCACATACACATTACAAAACATTACATATTATTATTAAGATGGGGTCCCCACGTTAGGAAGGGGGTAATTACATACTAAGGTTAGGATGGGGTCCTAACTTGCGCTTCCCCTTAAAAAACTTTGTCCTCAAAGTTGGAGATGAGGAAATTGCTACTGTAACTGCTGGAGAGGCTCCCATATAGCATATTTTGGCTATAATCCTTGCCACTCGACCAAGACTTCAGTGATGGTGCGGGTTCTTTGGTCCAAAATGTTGTCAAGCTCCAATATGATCCACCCTTCTTCATCTAACTCAGGGAGTCTTGATTGAACTTGAATGTGATTGTCAAGTACCTTCTTGAGACAAGAGACATGGAAGATAGGATGGATCTTGGAAGGTGTTAACGGAAGCTTATAGGCCACTTGTCCAATCCGCTGCACAATCTGATAGGTTCCATAAAATCATGCTGCCAATTTTTGATGAGCTTGAAGTTGCATGGAAGATTGTTTGTAGGGTTGGAGTCGAAGAAAAACCATATCGCTTACATTGAAGCTGCGCTTAGAATGGTGTTGGTTAGTCTGCTGTCGCATCTGGTTTTGAGCTAGCACCAAGTTCTCTTTTAATTGTTGCAAAAGTTGGTTACGCTCCTAAAGAGTTGCATCCACTGCTTGAAATTTGAAGTGTCTAGGAACATATGAAGAGGGCAATGAAGGTGGGTACCCATACATTGCCTCAAATGGAGTCATTTTGGAAACTGTGTGGAAGGAAGTGTTGGACCACCACTCAGCCAAAGGCAACCACTTAGCCCATTGTGTTGGGTGCTCAGAGGTAAAACAACGAAGGTAGGTTTCCAAACCCTTGTTGACAATTTCAGTTTGCCCATCTGTCTGCAGAAGGTTAGGCTGAGCTCATTCGCAGTTGCGTTCCTTGTAATTTAAATAGTTCTTGCCAAATCGACTGGTAAAAGTGGGGTCACGGTCAGAAACAATGGCTTTGAGCATACTATGGAGTTTGAAAATGGAGTCCATGAAGATTTGAGCAATGTTGGAGGCATGGTAAGGATGGGCGAGGGAACAAAAATGAGCATACTTTGAGAGATGGTCCACCACCACAAAAATGACCTATTTTCCTCCAGATTTAGGAAGCCCTTCAATAAAATCCATGGAGATATCAATCCATACATTTTATGGGATTGGCAATGGTTGTAGCGTGCCTATAGTACGAACCGTTTCACCTTTCATCCGTTGGCAAATTTCACATTCAGCCACAAAAATTTGAATATCTTTTTTCTTTCCATCCCAATAGAATAACCTTTTGCTACAACCCTAACATAGCCGACTATGTTAGGTTCCAATTGAATTGATTAGTTTCACTATTTAGACTAGGGTTGATTTATTTGTTTAATCACCTTTTTATTTTCTTTTTTCTCATCTGCGAATTCTGCATTGTTGCCTTTACGGCGAGGGTGTGCCCACCTTGAGTGGCATTTGGATTATTATTCTTATATTTGAATTTATTCATATCTACAATATTATATAATTGGGTTACTTAATCACTGCTGAAAATATATGCTACTGTGTATACTGGGATATCCGGGTGAGCAAGGGTAGTCATACCCTTCCATGTGGACATATGAGGGCATATGAGGGTCACATTGTGGTCTCTCTCATATGTCCTCAAGAATCTTGAATGGCTTGCAGTAGGTGAAGCGTGCATCTCCATCATAATATCCTCACGGAGTGATAAAGTTTTGGAGACCACAATGCGACCCTGATATAGTAATAGGTGTCCATCCCATGAGTATCCGACATGCGAATTGGGATCCCTTTGTAGTTGTTCCTCTAAGGTCTGTAAAGATTGGTCCTTGGTCGCCTCTTCTTGAAGTTGGGAGACCCATTGCGAAGTGGGGATGAAAGGGCACACATTGTCACTTGATCCTCAAACTAACGGGAGAGGGCATTTACTGCAATATTCTCCTTTCCTTTCTTATACATGATGTCATAGTCATACCCCAACTATTTTGAAATGCATTTCTGCTGTGTTAGAGTAGAGACCCTTTGTTCCAAGAAATATTTCAAACTTTGGTGGTCCTTTTTAATGGAGAAATGCCTCCCAATGAGATATGGTCACCAATGATTAACAACATGGAGGATGGCCATCATTTCTTTTTCATAAGTAGATTTTCCCAAATTTTTGCCTGATAGCGCCTTACTGGTGAAAGCTAAGGGCCGCCCTTCTTGCATTAATACAACCCCAATGCCATGACCAAAAGCATCATTTTCAATTATAAATGGTTTGGAAAAATTAGGTGTAGCCAACATCGGGGTTGAAATCATAGCCTTCTTAAGATCTGCAAATGCCTGTTTTGTTGGAGCTGACCACATAAATGAATTCTTTTGCTACATGGCCGTTAAGGGGGTGACTATTTTTCCATAATTTTGTACAAATCTGTGATAATAGCCCATGAGCCTCAAAAACCCATGAAGTGCCTTGAGAGTTTGTGGCTTAGGCCAATTTTGGATAGCTTCAATTTTCTTGGGGTCAACCTTGACTCCCTCCTATGAAACAATATGCCCCAAGTATTCAACCTCTTGCATGCCAAAGGAACATTTGGATCGTTTGACAAATAATTGATGGTCCCACAATAATTTCAAAGTTTGATCCAAATGTTGTAAGTGCTCGGCCCAAGTGTGACTGTAGATGAGTATGTATCAAAGAAAACCAAAATAAACTTGCGAAGAAATGGGTGGATGACATTATTCATGAGGCTCTAAAATGTTGATGGTGCATTAGTTAGGTCAAATGGCGTGACCAGAAATCTGTAATGACCCTCATGAGTTTGGAATGCTGTTTTGGAAATATCTTCCTCCTTGAGCCTTATCTGATGATAGCCAGAGCGGACATCCAACTTGGAGAAAAACTTTGTGTAACTCATCCAACAATTCATCGATCACAAGGATAGGAAATTTGTCCTTATTGGTGAGCTTATTGAGCTCACAAAAGTCTATATAGACCTGCCACGACCCATCTTTCTTTCTAACGAATAGGAGAAGAATAAGGATTGTTACTAGGCCGATTTACCCTTGTTTTTAGCAACTCTTGAACCATCTTCTCAATTTTTGACTTTAGTGCATAGGGGTATTTGTAGGAAATGATGTTAGGTGGCAAGCTACCTGGTATCGACGACATTGCATGATCATGGGAACGATGTGGAGGTAATTCCATTGGTTCTGCAAAGACTTCATTATAAAGACTGCATTAGTTTTAGTCAAAATGATTTGCAAATCCTCTTGGGGTTTGTCTACTTCTAAAGGTTGTGATTGAATTGCAAATAGTTGGGCTACTACCCCACGTGAGGATTTTGTTAGTAACTTCTCCATACGGCTTGAACTGATAACCTGCAAAGATCTTGTCAGTGAACCATGAAGAGTGTAGGACTTCCCATTTTGCGAGAATTGCATCCATAATTTTGCAAAGTTCTAGGCTATTGTTCCCAAGGTATGCAGCCACTATGCTCCTAGCACAACATCACATCCTCCAAGTGGAAGAGCAAACATATAAGTTTGGAGTTCATAGTCCCCTATCT
This sequence comes from Wollemia nobilis, assembly GCA_028583015.1. NCBI lineage: Eukaryota > Viridiplantae > Streptophyta > Pinopsida > Araucariales > Araucariaceae > Wollemia > Wollemia nobilis. Next base: position 869,065 of record JAQPPZ010000987.1, read on the forward strand.
TCAACTTAACATTGGGACATTTACCCTTACAAGGTAATGTTCCTTCAATTGCCGCCATGACTCCAAAAGAGTTGCAAGCATGTATGTAACAGTTCGCTTGCTTGGCTATTCAGGGATCAATTTAATTATGAGGGGTCAAAATTCTTGCAAGTGCATGGACAAAGATCTTTGGCTGTGGCTCTTCCTCTTGCAGTTCTACTTCATCATCAGATATTTCATTTGCTGCTGATTCATCCACATCCAGCAAAAACTTCTGTTGTACGCATTTATGCCCTGATGAATATTTCTCATCACAATTATAACATAAGCCCTGTGCTCTATGGGCATCCATTTTCTCCCTAGTCAATCGCTTGATTGGTGGAGATTTATTGCTAGTATTCAATGTGAACTTGGATGGAAATGTAGGTTTGGCTTGTGGGAATTTAGATGACCACCTCTGGGCAAAAATATTTTCCTTTGCTAGTCTAGCCAATCCTATGGCTTGCATCATAGACTATGGTTTGAACTTATTTACTTCTGCTATCTTTCAATCTATTGATAAAACAACTCTGAAAAAATCCTTAATTCAAACCCTTTGTCCTATTAGCCAATTTCTCAAATTGAGTCTGATATTCCCGGACAGTAGAGGTCTGTTTCAATTTTGTTAAGGCTCTTGTAAAGTCCTCATACTCACTAGGGCCAAAATGAGTGAGTAATTCAGACTCAGAGTCTTCCCAAGAAGGGTCAGGAGTCGTGTTTTGTAACCATTGATACCATTGTAGGGCCTCGGATTCAAAGTTGAAAGATGTCATGGTGACCCACAAATATCGAGGAACATTATGGAGTTTGAAGAATTGATCTGCTCGACACAACCAACCATCAATGTCCTTTCCATTAAACTTGGAAAAGTCTAATTTGGGCATCTTAAACGGGGTATCTGTGTAAAAAAGAGCATGATGGGTTTCTTTCTCTTTATTGCCTAAACTACCACCCGGTCCTTCAGTGTTAATATGCTGGAAAACTTTTGGGCCTTATTTTAAACACTCTTCAACTTCTAGGAATCTTTCTTCAATCATTGTTTTGACTTTAATCTGGTCAGTTTTCATAATCTGCATGTGATCTTTCATTTGTTGAACTTCTTGTCCAATGTGGGATATTTGATTCTGTAGTAAGTGTGTGATTCAACTCCTTCATTGCTCCTCTAATCCCTCCAGCCATATATATGTGATTTGGACCGTCCCAACTGACTTACTAAAAATAGAAGTGTTGTTCCAAGAGTTACTATTTTTAGTAATGGGTTAGAAAAAGTGTTTGGGTGCTATATATCAAAACGATCAGCTTGAAAAGACAAATACAATGGACTAGGTCTCACAATGACATTTATTTAAAAAAAAAAAAATTATATAGGAAAACAAGTAGGAAAATGAAAACATAAAAATTTTATACCTCACAAGTCGAAATGGCAAAACATGAACTGTTTGCACTGCAGCAAGACGCGACCCTAGAAAGCTCTCTGATACCACTTGTTATGAACCTTGCAGTAAAATAAAAGCACATCCACACAATATTGCAATAATAATAGAAAATGAGCTTGAAATTAACAATATTGCAAGATGAAATGGAAATGCAGCAGATTATATTGCAAAAAAACAAGAACACATTACAAGAATCGTAGGCCTCTTCAAGGGTGAACCTCCTTAGAAGTAGAGCTTCAATACTAAATTAAAATATGAGAGATACTTTCATCTATGCCCCCTTGCCTTTTTAAAGACTCTCGTAACCCTAACTATAATGCTCAAGGGTTGGCTTCACATGCAAGTGGCGACCCGAGCTAGAATGTTCTACCAAACAAGCAGTTACATTCTTAATAATGGTTACATTAAATGACCCCACTTTCCTAGGCACCTCAAATGCCACCACATACACATTACAAAACATTTCATAATATCATTAAGATGGGGTCTTCACGTTAGGAAGGGGGTAATTACATACTAAGGTTAGGATGGGGTCCTAACACGTTTTCGAATTAGAAAAACAGCTACAACAAAGGCAACATTACATAAAATCTGTAGCCCAAGTTATCTTACTTTGGACACACAATAGAAGTTTTTGAAAATTCAAGATTGCCAATGGTTCTGAGACATGCTGCTAACTATCTATAAGATATCCCTTTCCTTGGTACATGATCATGCAACATGAGGTTTCTTTGAAGAGGAGTTAAGATCCTATCGAGATTCTCTGGGAAGTTTGATACTCTACTTCATTAGCATTTAGTGGGGGACAATTTTACTTTCGATAAATATTTGGCATGTCTCACGTTTATTTTGCAAGGGGAGAGAATGGTAGGATTTATTAAGAAATAGCTGTCATTTGAAGGATGACTGTGTCAATTAGGTTCCTGTTGATATTGATTCCCATTGTAGTTTTAACAAGATTTTAAGAACTTGACTTATATATCACACAAAGGTTTGTATAGGTCTCTAGGTTTCAAAATATGTTTTTGGATTTCTAATCGAGTTTGTATTGTATCGGTCCTTTTTGCGAGTCCCAGGATTATCCAATTAGGCCCTCTTAGTCCTAGCCATTCTTTTGGGAGCATCATTAGATCCCGTGTTGACCCTTTTGGGATGGTGATGATAACAACTATGCTTCTACTATACGTCCCACTATACATTAATGGTGACGCTTGTATCCATTGAAGTTTCTTTCAGTCACTATTGTACCTCAACTCCTATGCCTCTCAAAATTATCGGATCAAGGCAAGCTTAGAGGGAGAGGGCATGCTGGTTTTAGAAGGGATCATCAGACTATTGATCTTGTTCTCACTCTTAGGGCTATTATTGAGGAGGCTCGCCAACGGTCCTCTAAAGTGTTTTGTTGTTTTGTGGACTTTAAAAAAAGCCTTTGACACCGTTCCCAAGCATCTTTTATTTCAAAGACTACATGACATCGACATCTCAGAGCTCTTTATCATTGCCATCAAGAGACTATATGAGGTAGTTGTTGGGCGTATGCGAACAACTTTGGTTTCTTAGAGGATGTCCAGAGCACCATTTGCGTTAAACAAGGTTGTCCTCTTTCTCCTTCACTCTTTGGGATCTACATTGATGAGTTTGAAGAATTTTTTCATCAATACACATGTTGTGGATGGTTGCCTTCTACAACATATCTTGATAGCTATATTGCTTTTTGCAGATGATGTTTTTCATTTGTTCATACTTTTGAGGGCCTACAAAGACAATTGGATGCTCTTGGTCATTTTTTTGACTTAAAACAACTGGCAGTCGGTCTAAGCAAGACTAAGGTGATGATCTTAAATGCATCAAAGAGTACCCTATCTAAGTTTTAGTTCTTCTATAAGGGCGAGTCCATTGAGATCACCACTGCTTACACCTACTTGGGGATTCAGTTTACAGGTCCTTTCCTTAATCTTTGGCCAGTTTCATCGTCATGTCTTTGTAAGGGATACACATCTCTCTCAGTCTTGGAATGCCAATGCTTCCAACAACACTTTCAAGACATACCTACAAAGATGCACCTCTTTGATTGCATCATCAAACCCACGATCCTTTATGGATCTAAAATTTGGGGTCCAAGTATAGGGTGCGTTGATTGGGCTCAAATTTAGAGGGTCCAAACGATTTTGCTTAAGTGATTTCCGATGTAAAGGAACAATTCCCCAATGTATAGTTCAAGATGAGTTTGGCATTCATCCTCGTCGTCTTGACAACATCTTCAGAATTATTTTTCAGCTTCATTGCCTTAGATCCATGGGTGATTGCACCTTAGGCCAAGAGAGATACCCATATTTGGCACTTTGCTCCTCGAAATGCATTACCTCTTGTTCGGATGAACTAGTTGACACCAAACGGAAAGGTCCCGCTTCATCCAGTTCGGACGGAAGTAGGGTCACTAGACAGTACACCCACAGTTTGTTAGGGTCTCGAACTAGCGATGGACAGAGACATATCATGGACTTCTTCAGCTTTGATACTTTGGCCTCGATTGTTAGGAGAGATTAGTTTCTGGGGGGTTCTTGGAGCTTGTCCCTCTTGGGCTGCTCCCTCCCCCCTACCTCTCTCTCTCTGTTCTTCTTGGCGTGCACTCCACTCTTCTGGACTGCAACCCTCCCCCCCTCTTCTCTCCCTTCTCTTTTGCCTTTCCCTTTGGCCCGATTGTCGGGTTTTGTCTTGTATCTATCTTAGTTTCTTTTCTTTGTTGGGCTTTTTTAGCTTGCTAGCTGGCAGTCATTATTGTCCTTCTTATAGTCCCTTGGGTCTTTTTTTTGGCCCATCGCGGACATTAATAATATTTCATTTCATTTCTAGGGGCTCTTTTGGTCCTCAACGTGGATGGTACTTAGAAGTTATTTGTCTTCTTCAGTCAGTAGGCATCTCCATAGATCAATTACCTCCTTTCAATACTCCTCAAATGCTCCTCCCCACCTTCTTCCTAATAAGAGAGTAATTAATCAAGAAGTTAGAGATGATGTTTATTGACATTATATTTAGATCACTCGAGTCGTTCCATCTCTACCTCTTAGTCCTAAGTTGGCCTTCTATAGTAAGCATTTCAAGAGGATTAAGAATGACATTATTACTCGTCCTAATTATGTCAAGCGACATTGGACACAGCCTTGGGATTCCTTGGTCAACTCAGAGTATGCTCACATCAGTTGCGTGTGGAGATGGACGACTATATTCCTTGAGAGGATAGGATATGTCATCTTTGGTCTATTTGAGAGGTGGAGATTGAAGAAAATTTCATCTACAAGTGTCCTATTTATTATGAGATTCAAAGGGAGGTATTATTGCTTGTATAGAGACTCAGGGGGATCACTTGCCACTTTTTTCAGTTATCTTGATCAAAGATGCTTGGCTCTTTACCTCAGGTAAGCTATGACTCTTTGGTGTCGGTTATTATAGGGGAGACAGACTACTACTCGACCATTCTTTCACCCTATCTCTGCAGTCGAGAGTAATAAGTGCTTATTGGAAGCTACAACTATCCAAAATATTAATGATAGATATGTGCACCCTTGTCTGCATACAAGAGTGGCTACTAGGGCTTTAGTTCTTTCTTCTTGCTTATGACAGGACAAGATTGCAGTTCTTTGGCATCGGGTTTCGGCCACCCCTCACATATCGAGGAGTTGTAGATAGGTGCAACTTACTAGTTTCTTGTCCTCTTCTATTGGTTCCATAGCCATGGATGCTAGAAAAGTCTTGAGGGAATCAAACTCCATGTCCTTCTAGGATTATCCAACCAGACCCTCTTAGTCCTGTCCATTCTCCTGGGTGCATCATTAGATCTTGTGTTGGCCCTTTTGGGATGGTTGGTGATGACAACGATTGCGCTTCTACTTTACATCCCACTACAAATTAATATTGGCGCTTGGATCCATTGGAGCTCCTTTCTATCTCTGTTGTACCTTGATTTCTAAATCTCTCTTAATCATTTCTTTTAGCATGTTTTGGTTTATACATTTTGGATAACCCTTGAGGATGTAATTCTATGCCATACAATTTTTCCACTTTAGAGTAGTTTGCAGTAGATTCTTTACTCTAGTTTAGATTATTTTCATAGTACTTTGTGGTTACTACAATGCATTGTAATTTGTAGCAGCTCTCTTTTTAATGAGTGCCATTGGCCTACTTTGGCCATCCGTGGACTAATAGAATTTTCTCATCTCTTCATCATTACTTTTAACATGTTAGGGTTTATTCATTTTGGGTAACTGTCGATTCTGTAATTTTATACCATACGGTTGTTCCATTTCAATGTGGTTTACACTAGATTTTTTACTTTAGTTTAGCTTATTTTCATAGTACTTTTTGGTTGCTACAGGGCATTGTAACAGCTCTTTTCAATGACCCATTGGCCTTCTTTGGCTATCTGTGAACATTAATAAATTATCTTATCATGGATGTTAATAGACTTTTTTTTCGCTTTCTTTTTAATTAGTCGATATCTACATAGTTTTAAGCAAATTCTTGCTTGCAGTGGTCTTATTACACAAAATAATTTGTCCAAATGGATTAATGGATTTGTGTATGACAGCCAGTTGTATTTGAAAGAAGCCTTAATTTGCCAGTGCATTCGTTGGCAGTTGTCTCAAAAGAGACTCAGAATCTTAAAGCTACTATGCAAATGCTTCTTGCTGTGCAAAAATTTTCTTGTTCTAATTCAGCAAAGGTCTGACCACTTCTGATTTACATTTGCAGACACCTTATCCTCCCAAAGTGGCTGCTCTGTCATCTACATCTCTTGTTGGATCTCTATCATCTGCTTCATTGAGGAGTACTTTGGTCAAAAATTCAATTGATTTCCGACCATCTGGTCTCAGGTTAAAGGACAGATTCACAGTCAAATCACCAGTTTCGGCTATATATGCAGAGAAAGGTCAAAAGAAAGGGAAAACAATTGCTCTGAGTATTGACAATTCACTGGAGCTTATGGAGGAAGAGCAGGCTTGACTTCTACATAATCTCATCTGTTTTCTTACATGTTTTTTCATTTGGCTTGTATATCATTTGCAGATTGGTGTTTTGATAGCTTGTATTTCTTTTTTTAGTTTGGGTCCTTTTTCAGTCATTTCTAGTTAAGCACTTGAACAGACTATCAAGGTAAAATCATGTAAATTCATTAATCTTTTTAATGTTATAACTTGGCACTCAGGGATTTCTAGAAAGTGCAAAAGTTATTCAGCTCTAGAAATTTAATAGCTCCTGCCCCCAAGGAAAAATATTCTCCGTTCTGCAAGAATCGATACCCTTCTAGATATTTGTCAGTAAATTCAAAGTGGCCATTTGGCACTTCAAAATGGGAACTTCCCTATACTATAGTTCCAATTTCATCTCAAAAAACATCACTATAATCTATATCTCAAAAGATAAAAGGGAAAGTAAATGGAATGATGTGTTTTACCACATATGTGTTTATCAACTCAAACTCCGGTTATTGGAGCACAGTGTACAACTCTACCCCCTGCTGGATTCGAACTTTCGACCACCTGTTTGAAGTTCTAAAGTCTTAACCATTAGACCCACTCGAGTTGTATACCTTTCTTTATTTGACAGGTTATGTGTCAGTCTGTTAGTTCCCAGGAGAAATTTGGGGCTATGGTTTACTAATGGTAGTATTTCATTTAAATTCTTAATAGAATGTGGACATCAACATTTGTTGTGCATTTCCCAGTGGTCAAGATGGGACTGGGCTTAGGAAAATGAGAAAAGCATTGCCATAAAGGGAAGATATATCTACACTCAACAAGTATACGCCAGTTTAAACCTCTAGAGGCAGTGCAAGATGGAGGACTGAAATCAATATTAGTTGCTTAGAAGAAACATCGCTGGCCTCATTTTCAGATTTTCTCCAAATTTGTTAATGACATATCTATTCAATCACCTGTTTACTTATGGCCGTAGTGTACTTGACAAAGACCGTTCTTGTGAAGCTCAAAGATCTTTTTTTCAGCGATGTGATGAAAATTGAAACTAAAATGTACTCCTTTTGATGGGGCTTTCCTTGAGTAAATTCTTCTTAAATGTTTTTGGATCTGTAGCATGCTTGTGAACATGATTAAGGGTACATTTGTCTTTTTCAATAACAATACATACAATTAGAGATATTGAGTATACTTTCTAAAAGAAGAATTTAGATCAGAAGAAGAAGTTCATAGTGGAATAGTAATAGAATCCAGTACACTATTTTTACTACAAATTTACTCGTCACTCCAAAGTGAGGTCTATATATAAAAGTTAAAGGTTATAATATGAAAAGTAGTGATGGTTAGAAACCATTGGCACTAGTTAAGCATGTAATTATAATTACTAACCTTAATATACTACCCAAAGGGTTGAGAGTTCGAGCTAGCATATTATATTAACTATTAGAGAGGTAAACTTTCATATTTTCATTATGATGATGTAACCCTTGGTGAGACTAAGGTTATGATCTTTAATACCTCCAAAACTGCGCTATTTGAGTTCTAGCTCTCTTTCAAGGGTGAGCCTGTTGAGATTACAACATTTTACACTTAATTGGGGGCTCAGTTGTCAATCTCAAACCCTCTTCCCCATCATGACTTTGAAAGGGATATGCATTGCTTATGTTTTTGACTAATAATGTTTTCAAGTATAATTTCTGGGTATCCCCTTAAAGATGCACCTTTTTGATTCTATCATCAAACTTAGAGTTCTTTACAGGTCTAAGGTTTGGGGGCTGTGCTTGAGACTTGCTGATTAGGGACTCACTTTAAGATTTCAGATTATTTTGTTTCAGTGTACAATTTGTTACCAATTTACAAATCCACAACGCACTATATAGGTCAAGTTTGCATCCCACCTTTTTCATGTTGAGAACATCTTCATGGTCATTTTCCATCTCCATTGACTATGTTACATGAGAAATCGTGCTTTAGGTTAGGAGAGATATCCGTTCCAAGCCTTGTGCTCTATAGGAGGGTTGCCTCGATGAATCTCCTTATTTTGAGGAGGGGTTGGTATTTAGAGACTAGGTTACTTTTCCAATGTATTTGGCATTTATGTAGATCAAATCTCCTATTTTTTCATATTCACTAGATGCTCCTTCCCGGGAATATTTTCACAATATAGCCATGAGAAATAAAATGAAATGAAATATTATTAATGTCCACGGGGGGACAAAAAAAGACCCAAGGGACTATAAAAAGGACAATAATGACTGCCATCTAGCAGGCTAAAAAGCCCAACAAAGAAAAAAACTAAGATAAATACAAGATGCAACCCGACAATCGGGCAAAAGAGAAAGGGAAAGAGAAAGGGAAAGAGAAGGGAGAGAAGAGAGGTGGGGGGAGGGCTGCGGTCTAGAAGAGTGGAGTGCACGCCAAGAGGAACGGAAAGAGAGAGGGAGGGGGGAGGGAGCAACCTAGGAGGGGCAAGCTCCAAGAACCCCTAGATATTAATCTCTCCTAACAGTCGAGGCCGAAGTATCAGTGCTGAAGAAGTCCATGATATGTCTCTGCCCATCGGTAGTTTGGGACCCTAACAAACTGTGGGTGCGCTGCCTAGTGATCCTGCTTCCGTTCAAACTGGATGAAGTGGGGCGTTTTCGTTCGGTGTCACCTGGTCTGTCGGAGTTGGTGAAGTATGTTTTGATGAGGCGATGATGAGGGGGGTGAGATCCACTTGGAGGAGAGTTCTTATGTCGACAAAACTGAGTTGTCTCCCTAAGAAAGAGTGCAAGACACCGTTGGTTCGGGTACCTGAAGAAGGTAGAAACAGATCGAGAGTTGTCCCTGAAAAGGCAATGGAATCTGCCTTGGATATCATAGTAAATGGGATAGCAAAAAATAAAGTGATGTAGGGTTTCAACTTCACCCAAGGAGCAAAACAAGCAAACCTGCTCCTCCATCGGAAGATGGTGATCTGACTCAATCCGTAGTTGGTGAGAACACACCCTGAGTTGCCCAATTGGGATCCGAAGACTATGCATTGTGTGTTGTTGAAGGTATTGTGGAGGAACTATTTTGCCCTCTTGAATCTGTAAGAAGTGCTCATGGTAGAAAGACAGCTTGGGGGAAAGAGGGGCAACAGGAGAGATCCATGTGCATTTGGTGTACTGGAGACTAACATCCTTCCGGATCTCGTGGAGCATCTTCTCCTTACTATTCCGAGAGGGGGGGAACACCCAAGGAATAAGAGGGGAGCCTGTCTATCTGTATCTGAATGCTGACCAAGAGGGCAAAGACTTGAAAATATGAGCTCCTCCAGCCTCCCCGAGAACTCGGAGAGAGTTCCATTGAGGAGCGAAGAGTGAGGTAAGGGTACCGCCAACAACCCGCAGGGGTATCTCCCAACGTACGGATCCTATGAAGATAACCGATAATCAAGAAGATAATCTCAAGCTGGAGAGGAGAGGCCCCAAACTTTGCCAGAATAATAGAGCGGGGGATTGTGCCCTTGCAACAAATGAATCGTCAAAGAAAGAGTGTTTGTACTTGTTCAACCCGTGACCACTCAGTTGAACCAAGACTAGGAACCCAAACCACTGATCCATAAGTAATAGTTGGCTTGACCAAGGCGCCAAAGATCCTCATCTTCACAGGTATATCTTGAAAATGTGCTTTGAAGCAATTCCTCTTGAGCAAAGACAGAGTTACATACCCCTTACACACCCGGGCCTCGGTAGCGGGTTTCATACCAAAAGTGGGACCAGTGAAGAGAACCCCCAAGTAGACATATGAGATGACGATCAAAATCTCCCGACCTTGGAAATAGAAGTGGAGATGGGATAGAGCCTCTTTGGTAGTATTGAACACCATAACCTTGGTCTTAGAAAGATTCACTGTCAACTGTCTTGAGTCACAAAAAGCGGCAAGTGTGTCTAGATGACATTGAAGCTCCTCAGGGGATGAGGCTAAAAGAACAAAATTATTAGCAAATAGGAGAATGGAAATCAGCACATAGTGGAGAAGGCAACCATCCTCTGCGTGAGCGTTCTCTCTAATAAAAGACTCCAGCTCGTCGATGAAGATCCCAAAAAGTGTCAGGGAAAGGGGGCAACCTTGTTTCACTCCTATGGTGCTAAGAATACTGGCTGAAAGCCCTTGAGGAGAGTGAAAATGACCCTTCACAGTCTCATATAATCACGAAACCTTTGTCAAAAGTTGTCCAGAGATGACAACTGACCGAAGTGTCTTAAGAAATAAATGCTGAGGCATCGTGTCAAAAGCTTTCCTGAAGTCTACAAAGCAACAATAAACCTTCGAGGACTTGGAACGTGCCTCCTCAATAATAGCTTTGAGGACTAGGATATGATTCGTGGTCTGGGGATCTTGCCGAAAACCAGCTTGGCCAATAGCCTTGTGGCCCTCCTCCAACCTTTGGGAGAGAAGAATATCCAATGCTATGGCATAGAGCTTGGCAAAGACATGCCCAATCATGATAGTCCTGTAATTATTAGGTTCGTGGGAATCACCTGCCTTATGGATGGGGTGAATGATATGTTGAGTCCAAGAGTTAGGGAAATGTTGCCATTTTTGCCACATTTTGATTAAAATTCATGAGTATGCAGTTTTTGAGACTAAATCATTGTAAAACTTCTCTTTTTCCATTAAAAATGGTCAAGACGTTGTTATGTTGCTGTGTTTTCACCAGCTGTCTCTCTTACTCTAAACTGTATTCTTTTGCATTCTGTGGTTTCTCTGTTTTTTTTCTGTACTTTTCTTATCGTTGCATGCAAAATTGTAAACGTTTTAGCATGGGCGATTGTAAAATAGACGAATTTGACTAAGGATGTAAGAGAAAGTCAAAGCGCAGTCAAAGCTGCAGTCGCTCCACCTGTGGAGCGAAACTTCCAGTCGCTCCACCAGTGGAGCGACACTCCGGAAAAGCGCAAGGTAGGGCAAGGATCAAGAGAAAGTCAACCTTTTTGGGTCAAACGCCCAGTTACTCCACTTGTGGAGCGAAGGCCAGTCGCTCCGCCAGTGGAGCGAAGGGCCCTGTCGCTTCGCCAGTGGAGCGAAGGTGCCAAAAGGTGCAAAGTTAAAGCGTTTGGCCAAGTTAAAGTGCAAAAGGCAAGTCAAAGTGGTCAAAGCTGCAGTCGCTCCACTAGTGGAGCGAATCCTCCAGTCGCTCCACTTGTGGAGCGAAGACAAAGCAAAAGCCGAAAAGGACTTAAGAAATGAGCAAATGTATCTAAGTGCAAAGGGAGGTCAATGTCGTGGTCAAAGGGCCATTCGCTCCACCAGTGGAGCGAAAGCCTCTGTCGCTCCACTAGTGGAGCAAATCCCCCAGTCGCTCCACCTGTGGAGTGAAGACAAAGCAAAAGCCGGAAAGGACTTAAGAAATGAGCAAATGTATCTAAGTGCAAAAGGAGGTCAATGTCTTGGTCAAAGGGCCAGCCTCTGTCGCTCCACCTAGGGAGCGACAAGCTTGACATAAAAGTCAAGGCAGTCAAAGTGTCTGTCGCTCCACCAGAGGAGCGAACCTTCCAGTCACTCCACCAGTGGAGCGAAAGACTCTGTGCTCCACCCAGGGAGCGAAACCTAAAATAAAGACAAAAAACTTCTAAGGCATGGAAAAGGCTGTCTTCGCTCCACTTCTGGAGTGACAACGCAGTTACAGAGAGAGCACAGTTGCCGAGTGAAGCTTCAGGAGGGCCCCAAACACAGAGGAAGTCGCCTAGAACCGCCATGGATTGCCCGGAACTGTCAGAGGCTGCCCAAGATCGCCATTGACTCATTAAACCGACCCAAAGCTGCACTCTAAGCCGTCCGATCATGGTGGATCGCCGGAACCTTCTGCCTTCAATGCTGAGTTATCTCACCGGAACCTTCTACCTTCAATGCTGAGTTATCTGTAAGGATGAATTAAATGTTGTAAGTCGGTTCCGGATCAAACCTGCCTGTCACTGCTGGGGAAGCGGTTGGGCATTAATGTTTTAGGAAGTAGAATTCCCTATAAAAGCTGCTCTTTTCTCTATAACTAAGGATGGACAACCTCTGCTAGAAAAACAGCTGTACGCTTTGAAATCTGCTTCCGAAATACATACTTCTGGCCCCGGCTTCGAATCTTCTATCTCCGTGTATGACTTCTATCATGGTATTTCTGTTAAATTAGCCTCTTTATCATATAGCTTGAATTTTGTTATCTGGATTTAGCTGTCAGTAAAGGACGAATCCCTGGAATACCCTTGGAGTTTATGCAGTTTTGAAGATTTAATGTTGGTTTCTGTTAAAAGTCTATTGTTTTGATTGCTGTTGGTTCAAGTGTTAGGTTGTCTATCGTGCTTCCTGTCCATCACCCCGTATTTCAGGCTTTTAGCCTTTTCCCATTCCTTTAAGTCATTTCATTCCTTTAAGCACCTTCCTAACCCTTATCTCAAAACCCCATTTTTTACTTTCGGAACCAGCCCTAGTGGAGATTGTCACGGAGGACATTCCTTTCCTTCGGACATTCAATGCTTGGCATCGGGTCTAGGGCGCTTTCAGACTTAGAAACTCTGCATCTAGGCCGATTCGATTGCCAATAGGAAACCAGAACAAACAGAGATATTAAAGAGATCAGTTAGGGGCCCAACAAGAGGATCAATGCCATGCTTAAAAAATTTTGCCTGTAGCCCATCTAAATCTGTTGCTTTGCTCGTACAAAGTTTCCTAATAGCCTGCCTAACAAGCCCAGTAGAAAAGAGATGGCACGAAGAAGGGGGGGAAGGAACCGTATTAGGAGGCTGATTTGGGATGGTATAGAGTGAAGAGGTGTGAGAGGATCAAATCGAATCAACATATCACTCACATTCATAAAAGAGAAAATATATTGCAAGATATGCGGGTGGTATCCATAGACACCGTTTTTCATTAAAGACTGAAAAATAATAATACACCTGATGCTCGATGATCAATATTCAATGATTAAAATGATTTATGAGTGGAGGTATATATAATGTACACAATACATTTCACATATCTGAATCGTCACATGCAGACATATTACTGGTCCGCTAATTAATACATATATCTTACCTTACAAAGATGATGAGCTTTAGGCCTTTTACAAAATATAATAAAATATCACAAAACTGTTCATAGTGAAAGTTAATGATTACATGTTTCAACACCCCCTCCCCATCTTCTGCTAAAGAAAGGGGTGATACATAAGTCTGTTCAAAATAGATATGTATAAAAAATATACTCAGACTATGTGGATTTCTCGTCTTGAGCCTCTTCGCCCCAAAATGGCTGTTTATGCTAAGGAGTTTATGCATATTGTGGTTGCCATCATTGCTTATCCCGATTATGTCAGGCATCATTGGTCCATGATCTCAAGATTTCCCTTGTATAGATGAGCAGACACTCCCATTAGCTCAGGATCAAGGTCAAACATCACCTTCCCATGGGAAGTAGGATTTAATGCCTCTATTTCATGCAAGAGATAGAGATGGAGCACTATTTGGTTGCCTCGTATACTATGAGATCAGTGTGAGGTCTTAATGCTTATACAAAATCCAAGGTCACTTTCTAGTTTCTTTCAATATCCTGACCAAAGGTGTTTGGCTTTATACCTTCGAAAAGTAATTATCTTTAGACGAATTGTTAAGGTGACTACCTCCTCCTTTCACACTTTTCCAATAATGAGCAAGACAAGCTCCCTTGCGATAATATGGTTGCATCTTTCTTAGATGGGGTTAGAGCTGCGAGACACTGCCTCCTCTATATGGTAGCTACTAGGGGATCTTCTTCACACGTAGGATGAAGCAATCAGCATCACCATGCCCACAGCTAAAGAGGTTTCCATCGGAATGAATTTCCAGATTCCTTTCTACTTTTGCCATATGTGCACATTAATAGAATTATCTCATCTTATCTTATCTACATCCTTCTATGATAGTTGATCTCTTCCCAATATAGGATATTCTATGACAGTTTGAGGCCCCATTGTGCCATGCCTGTATTTTGCTTGCTTAATGTGTACTATATGAGACATATGTGTTCCACACATTGCCATCTGCACAGAGACATGTTCTGCTTGTTCTGGGTTGCAGTTTGTATTTGTACTCTTCCTGCATTTTGTATTCTTTTATTACTTCAAGCACCATTTGTGGCTACCCCTAGGATATTGTGACCAAGCGTAATGTTTGAAGTCCTCTTGATTTACTTGGTTATCAATGGATATTAATAAAATTTTGTTCTTTTTGCTTTCCACAATTATAGGTACCTAGCATCTCAATTTATCTTTTGTAGCCCTGCTCTGATTATATACCTTTGTTAAGAGAGATTCCCTCTTTCTGTTTTCCATATGGCCAAACCTTTTCTCGTAAAAAATTTTATAGTACTTACATCTCACTTTATTTTTCCTTTGTTGAGATTTGTCTATATGATCCCATAGACTGTTTGTAGTGTCTGTCTTTCATTTGCATGGATTGGATAATTTCAACTTCTGGATTCCTTCTTGAGTTGTTCCCAACTACTTCTACTTTTGTATGCGACATGGTCAAGGGTTGCCAAAACAATAAATAACCACACAACTTTTATATTGCACAACAAAAAACGAATAAAACTTGTGCATATAAAGAAAATCCACGAAGTAAACAATTGCACAATTCACAAGAATGACATTCATTAAATCTATGCTATTTTATTTAAGGCAAAATTACGTAGCCTACTTAATTCCATCATCTATCTATTTGGTTCGAAATCTAGAGGGGTGCAGCTCCTCTTCTAGACATCTTTATGGCAGTGTGCTATCTTTCTCCAACATCCTTGTCTTTTGTCATCCACTATGATGGTGACACATACTTGGATATCTATCCAGAGATTTCTACATATTCATTGTTGGGTGATTTCAGTCTTTTAGGTGACTTCTGCCCACATTGGGACCCACCATGAACCTTTTCCTAATATCATGAAGGATGAGTTTTGTCTCTTTGAACTCAACGTCGTGGATTGTGCAATCAATAAAACCTCTATGAATGATTGACATCTTGTTACCTCTTACAAGAAAACACTTGATTCAGTTGGTGTGAGTCACATAATCTCTTGGTTCTCAATGGGATTCCTTAGTTTCCTGAATCCTTCAGGTTCATGTTTTTCCATATGGGGAAGGTGTGAGTGTGGTTGACTAGGGCATCACCGACAGGGCCTTGCTTTCTGATATTCACAACTTTGAGGTTTCTAGTCAACTGCCTATGGTGGATCATGCAATGTTGACTTTCTCCTTGGGTTCTTCCTCTATTACCTCTCCATCTTCTCCTCCTTCCTTGCCAATCCTACTTGCCATCCCATGATTCATTTTTTTTTTTTTAATGGGTTGTATGGGATTGAAATGGGCCCCACCCGTATTACATCATGACCACATAGTGGTATTACAATAGCTTGGCAATTATGCATGTATCACTTGGCAAGATTTGAACATTGATCTCCTCCTTGAGAGTCAAAAATTTAACCAGTTGAGCTAATGCCATTTGATCCAATGATTCATTTTGATCTTTGTTTTGTTCATGATTATGCCACTTGTCTCTCCCAAATACTATCTTAATTCCACCATGGAGCCAAATATGAAATTTTGTCTTGCACGTTATGGGATGCAACTTTTGACTCCATTCCCCACAGTTCTTCTCAGCCAAAACCCATCCTTCACAATCGTTCTTGCCCATGAATTGTTGGTTTGATAAAGAATGTAAGTCCACGAATCAGAAGATCAATTTTGATATTATTTATCAACCTATCGCTATATCTTTCACCTCAAGAAAATATAGATGCCTCATTCGACGTAAGAAACGAGAGTTTCTTGCCAATAGGTGTTGTGAGCTTATGGATGCTCTTCATCACTCTCCAAAAGCCTTTTTGCATACTCTTTTTCCTCGACAGCCCCCTTCCATATGCATCGATATCCAGTCCGGGACTCCTCATGTTGTTTATTTATATGATATCCCAAGGTAGCTCACCACACACACACATATACCCACCTGCCCATACATAATGTTACCCCTTCTCTTCAAGGAACATCAAAATAGGTATACATAAATTATGTATTGGCAATTTTTGCTGATTTTAAGGAATCAGGCTGAGTTCCTGAAGTATGGTGATGAAGTTATTGGCTATCCCAGTGCAAAATTATTCAATGAGGTTGTTAGTTCTAGCTTTCCTTCCCCCTAGTGACAACATATAATCCACTCCATCCACAAATTTGGGGACTATTCACATCTGAATAGCTACAAAACTATCATGATTGGGCATACATTTTCTAAGCTTTATGCCACGGTTTTAAATATAAAACTCTTAGAACTGCTTGATCAAGGTAAGCTTAAAGTGAAAGGGCAGGCTGGTTTTAGAAGTGATTGTTGGCAATTTTGCCACATTAAGTCTTTTGATAATTTTTGGCCTAAGTATGGAGCTTTCAAGCGGCAAAGAGCATCTTTGAGGTGTTCGGGTTTTCGTGGGCCATAAACAAGGGCGATAAAATTGACGAAATGATATTTTATTATTGTAGATCTTCTCGCCAGCTTTCCGACGATATATTATAATAGGCGATCGGGTTAGCGGATCAAAAGTTATGGCCCCGGGAAGCAGAACCAGGAAACCCAGTTTTTGGTGCGAAGTCCGATTGCGCTCGATTTTTGGTGCGAAGTCCGATTGCGCCAGTTTTAGTGCGAGTACGATCGCGCCCTTCTTCCTGAGCGCACTTGGAAACAGTCTTGCAGGGAAATTGACTAAGTGTTGGAGCGCAACCCGACTTCGCAGCGAAGTCGGACTGCGCTCCTTGTACGTGCGAAGTCCGAACAGCGGTGAGAATCAGCAAGTGCCGGTGCGCAACCCGACTTCGCAGCGAAGTCGGACTGCGCCCTTTGACCGGTGCGCAGTAGGGAAATAGTCCAACCCGACTGCGCTGTTTTTCACCTGCGCAACCCGTTAGCGCTCCTATCCTGGGCGAAGTTGGATAGACTGCCTTTCAAGGCAGACACGTGTCAAGCGTCAGCATCCGACAAGTGTCCAACTTCGGGATTTGAGCCGGGACATGACCGAGGAAAGGACAAGCATGGGATGCACTACTTATGCCAGCTACCGCCTTTAAAGCTGATTGGAGGTTCTACCTGCTTCAGCTACCCGCCTTCCTGCCGATGTAAAGTTCTACCCAACGCGCTGCCACGTATCTGTACAGTCTTCGGGAGACCATCGCTGAGTACAGTCCAGCCTGACAAGTCAAGCATCGGCGAGTTCCTGCATTGCTTTTGTCGACTAATGTTTGACTGGGACTTTGTGCCCATAAATGTAATCGGGGGTTCTCAGGCTATAAATAGCCACCACATTTTCATTGTAAAGAGGTGGAAGGGGAATGTCTGTTAGGGAACCATTGTAGCTGTGCTTCTGCCTCTTGATATAAAACATATATTTAGGCTCTGTTCTACTGCTTTTATTTTGTATGCTGCCTCTCTTTGTCATATTTCTTGTGTCATTGCTCGCTGTTGTGCTGAACTCTGAACTCCAGCATTTGATGGCCAAGTACTCCTGGACTTCATAGATCAGAGGATACATAGGATAAATTAGGTAGCAGTTCCTGCAGTTGTGTGTTATGTTTATGTTGCTGTTCGTAGTGGTGATTGATGCATTGCCGTGCTGTTAGTTCTCCTTGTAGGGAGAATGTCTGCTAGGGGACCATTGTAGCTGTGCGTACACTTCCCTGCATAACACATATACTTGGATCTGACATTTCCTGGTTACGTTTTGTATTTATGTTGCTGTCCGTAGTGGTGATTGATGCATTGCCGTGCTGTTAGTTCTCCTTGTAGGGAGAATGTCTGCTAAGGGACCATTGTAGCTGTGCGTACACTTCTTTATATAAAAAGTATACTTAGATTTGGCAGTTTCTGGTTATGCTTTGTATTTATGTTGCAGTAAGTAGTGGTGATTGATGCGTTGCCATACTGTTAGTTCCCCCCACCCAACTCCAATCACATTTGTAAATTCTTTCCGCATTTTTATCTCTTTCCTGCACTCTCATCCTAAACCATAAAACCCCCACAGGAAGCCAGCCTTCTCCGGAGATTGGCACGGAAGGCATTCCTTCCTTCCGGCCTTTCAATGTTGGTCCGCGGGTCTAGGGCGCATTGACACACCAAGTCCTTCCCAGGTGGCGGATTCGTAACCAACAGTGATCATCAAACTATTGATTATGTTTTCATCCTCTCGGCTATTATTGAGGAGGCTTGTCAATGATATTTTGAAGCCTTTCAATGTTTTGTGCACTTTGAAAGGCCTTTAACACTACTCCCAAACATCTTTTGTTTCATTGCCATCTAGGAGATATTTATCATGTCCATTAAGACACTATATGGGGTAGTTGTTTTTTGTTTTTGGACAACTTCTAGTTTCTCACAAGATGTCGAAAGCATTGTTGGTGTCAAACAAGGATGTCCTCTTTCTCCTTTACTCTTTAGAATCGATATTAACGAGCTTGAAGAATTTATTTGTCAAAACACACATGTTGACAATGCTCGCCTTCTACATCAGGTCTTGATAAATGAAATGAAATATTATTAATGTCCGTGGTGGGCCAAAAAAGACCCAAGGGACTGTAAAAAGGACAATAATGACTGCCAGCTAGCTGGCTAAAAATCCCAACAAAGAAAAGAAACTAAGAAATTGATAGCTATATTGTTTTTTTGCAGATCATGTAGTTCTTCTTGTTCATATTTAAGGGGCTGCAAAGACACTTGGATGCTCTTGCTTGTTTTTGTGACCTAAAAGAGCTAACAGTCAACCTTAACAAGAATAAGCTTATGATATTCAACACATCAAAGTGTATCCTTTCTAAGTTTCAATTCTCCTATAAGGGTGTGTCAATTGTGATCACTATCGCTTACACATACTTGGGGGCTCAGTTTATAGGTTCTTCCCTTAATCTGTAGTTGGTTTTATGATCATGGCTTTTCAAGGAATATGCATCTTTCTCAATCTTGGAATGCCATGTTTCCAATAACACTCCCATGACATACCTACGAAGATGCTTCTCTTTGATTCCATTACCAAACACACAATCCCTTGTGGATATGTTTTTAGGGATAGAGTCTAAGGTGTGCTGATTGGGATTGCATAGAGAGGTTCCAAACTTTTGTGCTTCAATAATTTATCCAACATAAAAGAATAGTTCAATAATTTATTGTTTAGGTAGTGTTTGGTGCTCATCTTCTTTGCTTTGAGATTATTTTTCAGCTAAATCGCTTTAGACCCATGGGTGATTACAACCCCAGGTTGAGAGAGATATCCATGTTTGACACTCTGCTCCTCATAGTGGATTCCCTCTACGAGCATTCTGATAAGCCTTATGGTTGGTACTCAAAAAGTTATTTCTCTTCTTCTGTCAATTGACATTTCCATAGATTTATTACCTCCATTTAAATGCTCCTCTTGCCTTCTTCGTGCTAAGAAGGTGATTAATCAAGTAATCAGAGATGATGTTTATCAACAATATATTTAGATCAGGTCCGAGGTGTAGACCAATTGGTTCATCCAAACCCCATAAGGGAGGCGGAGGTCCAAGGTTCAAATCTCGGGCCTTGCCGGACTGAACACTTGTCCCTTTCCTAGTGCTTTCAGCGGCGTAAAAGGTTTAAAATGATTGTGTCATGGCGGTTATAGGGGCGGACTGCGCGAAGATCTGTGTGGCAGCTTCCAGGGCGGACAGCGCAGAATACTGTGGCGGCCATAAAAGCTGGACAGCCTGCCCGGATTCGTGGCGGCTACCGATTCCACCATGTTAAAAAAAAAAAAAAAAAAAAAAAAATATTTAGATCACTTGGATCGCTCCTTCTCAATCTCTTAGTCTTGAGTTGGTGTCTATATTGAACACTTCATCAGGATTGAGGATGACATTATTACACATCTTGATTTTATCCAACGATATTGGAATCACAACCTTGGGATTCCTCGTGGTCAACTTAAAGCTTGCTCACATCAGTTGCAATTGGAGATAGATCATTGTATTCCTTGAGAGAATAGGGTATGCCATCTTTCCTTTCTTTGGGAGGTGGATATTGAAGAACATTTCATGTTCAAGTGTCCTATTTATTATGAGATTTAGGGAGGTACTAATTCTTGTATAGAGACTCAGGTGGATCACTTACCAAATTTTTCAGCTATATTGATTAGAGATGTTTGGCTCTGTACATTTGGGAAGCTATCACTTCTTGACATTATGTATTATAGGGGATATTGACCACCACTTTACGAATCACCTCACTCTTTTACCCTATCTATATTGCTGAGAGTAACAAGTGCTCATTTGAACCTAGAACTCTCCAAAATGTTAATGACAGATTTGTGCAACCTTTTTTGCTTGTGAGAGTGGATACCGAGCTTCAATGCTTTCTTCTTCTTGCATGTATAAAGTGATGACTCTAGTTCTCCGACACCGGTTTTTGGCCACCCCTCATTCAAGAATTGTAGAAAGATGCAACTTACTTGTATCTTATCTTCTTCTATGGGTTTTACGACCCTAGATAGTGAGAGAGTCTTGAGGAGTTGGACTTAGTGTCCTCCAAAGGTTATCCAACCGTGCCCTCTTTGTCATTGGCCATTCTTGTGGGAGCATCATTAGATCTTGTGTTGGCCATTTTGGGATGTTTGGTGATGACGACGACTCTATTTCTACTTTACATCCCACTACAAATTAGGGTTTGGAGCTCGGAACCACTTGAGCTCTTTTTTGTTTCTGTCTTTTACCTTGATTGTTGGCTTTTTCTTCTCTTCATCATTACTTTTAGTATGTTAGGGTTTACCCATTTTTGGTTCCAACCCTTGAGGTTGTAATTTAATGCCATATAGTTCTTCCATTTTAGTGTAGTTTGACTTAGTTCATTTACTCTAGTTTACTTATTTCCATTTACTTTTTGGTTACTACAATTCATTTTAACAACACTTTTCAGCAAGTATCATTGACCTAATTTGGTCATCTGTCTCCTCTCTCTCCCCTACTCCCTCCTCTCAAATAAATACATCACAACCTCTTAAATAGAAGAGTTTACATGTGCTATTGCTATCTGAAATAAATGCTTTCTTGCTAAGAAAGAGGATTTTCTTATTTCCCTTGGGAATATCTATTCTAAAGCTGCTTTTCTTGCTCTTTAAAAGCACCTACTCTTAACACTTTTTTCCCCCATTATTTTCTAAATATATTTGCCTTTTTTTATTGTTGAATTTCTTGCTCATTCTTCTCTCGTTTCACAAATTTAAGTGTCTTGGTTTAATGTCCTTTACTTCATTGCAAGGGCACAGTCTGGCAGAGTTTGGGGCTTCTCCTCTCCAACTTGAGATTATCTTCCTGATTATCGGTTATCTTCACAGGATCCGTACTTTCGGAGATACCCTTGAGGGTTGCAAGCGGTACCCTTACCTCGCCCTTCGCTCCTAATAAAACTCTCTTCGAGTTCTCGGGGAGGTCGGAGGAGCTGGTATTTTCAGGTTTTTGCCCTCCTGGCCAGCATTCAAATACGGATATACAGGCTCCCCCTTATTCTTTGGGTGTTCTCCCCCCCCCCTCGACATAGTATGGAGAGGATGCTCCACGAGATCCGAAAGGATGTTAGTCTCCAGTACACCATCTCCAGTACACCAGATGCACTTGGATCTCTCCTGTTGCCCCTCTTTCCCCCAAGGTGTCTTTCTACCATGAGCACTTCTTACAGATACAGGAGGGCAAAATAGTTCCTCCACAATACCTTCAACAACACACAATGCATAGTCTTCGGATCACTATTGGGCAACTCAGGGTGTGTTCTCACCAACTTTGGATTGATTCAGATCACCATCTTCCGAGGGAGGATCGGATTTGCTTGTTTTGCCCCTTGGGTGAAGTTGAAACCCTTCATCACTTTATTTTTTGTCGTCCCATTTATTATGAGATCCGGGGTAGATTCCATTGCCTTTTCAAGGACAACTCTTGATCTGTTTCTACCTTCTTCAGATACCCGGACCAGCGGTGTCTCACACTCTTTCTTAGGGAGATAACTCAGCTTCGACGACATAAAAGTTCTCCTCCAAATGGATCTCACCCTCCTCAACATCGGCTCATCACAACATACTTCACTAGCTCCTATGGATCAGGTGACTCCAGAAGGAAACGCCCCACATCATCCAGTTCGGACGGAAGCAGGGTCACTAGACAGCGCACTCATAGTTTGTTAGGGTTCCGAAGTAGCGCTGTTCAGAGACATATCAGGGACTTCTTTAGCTCCAGTACTTTGGCCTCGACTGTTAGGAGAGTTTAGTTTTTGGGGGGTCCTTGGAGCTTGCCCCTCCTGGGCTGCTCCCTCCCCCCTCCTCTCTCTCCGTTCTTCTTGGCGTGCACTCCTCTCTTTTGGACTACAACCCTCCCCCTCTGCTCTCCCTTTTCTTTTCCCTTTCTCTTTGGCCCGGTTGTCGGGTTTTGTCTTGTATTTATCTTAGTTCTTTTCTTTGTTGGGCTTTTTAGCCTGCTAGCTGGTAGTCATTATTGTCCTTCTTATAGTCCCTTGGGTTTTATTTTGGCCCACCGCGGACATTAATAATATTTCATTTCATTTCATTGCAGTTGGCCGCCATAAAAATCCACTTTTTGGTTCCTTGTTTTCTACAAAATATTGTGCCTTTTCATAATCCAACTGCTTTCTCTTTTCTCTCTGGATATATGTAGGATCCTTTCTATGTTGGTCTTCACTCTTAGTCTTGTTTGAAATGTCTCCTACACCTGCCATGAAAGAACAAAACATTGCCGAATTCTTTTAAAAGAATTCAGCTGACAATGCTTCTCCTCTGTCATATTTGCATGGTCAAACAACAAGACACCCTTTTTCGATAACTATTTTGGCAATGTCAAATATGGTCATCTCTTCCAGTTTCTTGCTTAATCAACCACATTTGTTAAAAATGAAATTTGTTATCAAATGTCCTTGATCAACAATACTCCTCTTCAAAGATGGATTCACTTGAGTCTTCATAGGAAAATATTTTTTTCCCGCATAATTCTCTTGTTTTCCCTTCTCACATTCATCTTTATGCTCCATGAAGCAATCTTTGCAGTGACTTGTAAATCAACCACAACTTCATCATTTCCATGCATGCAACTCTTTGCATGCTCATTCTTATTATGAAATTCCTCATGTAGACTTCCAAATCTATGCTTCTTCTTTGCCTAATTATTTATAATCATGATGAAACTAATTCCTTCTTCAAACCCCACCTTCATTTTCTCGTCCACCAACTACCATTAAAGAAACATTGTCAGCTTCAACAAGAGATTCTTTAATCATGTCTAAGGTTTTCTTGTTCCATGAAACCTTCCTTCCCTTCATTTCAACAATACATGTTATTCATGCCATCTTTCTCTTTTCCTAATCTGTTTTTGTGATGTTGAGTCAATTCTTCCCTCAAAATCAATTTCTTTAAACAGTTAATCTCTTCCATTATCTTCTTCTTTCTCTCTTTCCTCTTTTGCTTCATCTCTATCTCCTCTTTCAACATCTGCTGAAACCCTCATGGTGAAATCCTCTCTCTAAAGGTACTTCACCACCATCTATTCAAACTTTTTCATTCATCTTGTTACCAATTGCAACCACTAACTTCAATCATGAACTACAGTCTATAACTTTTCCTGTTTCAATACCACTATGATGTAGCACAATCAAGGGGTGTTCAAGCAACAACCAATCACACAACTTTCATATTGCACAGAAACAACCAATAAAATCTATGCATATAAAGAAAAACCAGAAAGTAAATTATACTTCATTCATCACCCATTTCTTAATTTCTTCACTCATCTTGTAACTAAGAATAACCAATAACCCCAATTACAAATATGCTTCAAAATATTTTATGTTTTGATACCACTGTAATGCAACATGGTTAGGGGTTGTCAAAACAACCACCAAGTGCATAAATTTCTTAGACATAGTAAAACAACCAATAAAACTTATGCATTTGAACTAAAAACAACAAAATAAACCATTATACGCTTCACAAGGATAACATGCATTAAAACCATCCTCTTTTATTTAATTCAAAATTACATAGCCTTTGTAGTTCCACTCTCTCTATTTCCCCTCTCTACTTATACCTCTAGTTCCACTTCATTTTTTGTTGTCCTATTTATTATGAGATCCGGGGTAGGTTCCATTGCCTTTTCAGGGACAACTCTCGATGTGTATCTACCTTCTTCAGATACCCGGACCAGCGTTGTCTCGCACTCTTTCTTAGGGAGATAACTCAACTTCGACGACATAAAAGTTCTCCAAATGGATTTATCCTCCTCAACATCGGCTCATCACAACATACTTCACCAACTCCGACGGACCAGGTGACTTCGATCGAAAACGCCCCACACCATCCAGTTTGAACAGAAGCAGGGTCACTAGACAGCGCACCAACAGTTTGTCAGGGTTCCGAACTAGCAATGGGCAGAGACATATCATGGACTTCTTCAGCTCCGGTACTTCAGCCTCGACTATTAGGAGAGATTAGTTTTTGGGAGATTCTCGGAGCTTGCCCCTCCTGGTCTGCTCCCTCCCCCCTCCTCTCTCTCCGTTCTTCTTGGCATGCACTTCTCTCTGTTGGAATGGAGCCCTCCCCCCCTCTGCTCTCCCTTTTCTTTTCTTTTCCCTTTCTCTTTGGCCTGTTTGTCGGGTTTGATATTGTATTTTTCTTAGTTCTTTTCTTTGTTGGGCTTTTTAGCCTGCTAGCTGGCAGTCATTATTGTATTTCTTATAGTCCCTTGGGTCTTATTTTGGCCCACCGTGGACATTAATAATATTTCATTTCATTTCATTTTATTATCTCTCATTTTCTTCCCCTCTCAAATGATAACATCACAACCACATAAATAGAATAGTTTTCATGTGTTACTGCTTTCTAAAACTATTGCCTTGTTGCTAGGAAGGCTATTTTTTCTTGTTCTCCTAAGGAATATTTATTCTAAAGTTGTCTTTTTTTCCCTCAAAAATTGGTTATATGGGGTTGAAATGAGTCCCACCTATATTACATAATGATCCCGCTATTGTGGCATTCAACAAACCATATTAGTATGGGCTGCCTTATCATGGGAGTGTTTATCACAATGAAAAGATTTGAACCCGGGTTGCCTTATATCCTCCTAGGATTATCCAACCAGGCCCTCTTAGTCTTGGCCATCCTTCTAGGAGCTTCATTAGATCATGTATTGGCCTTTAGTTGGTGATTCTACTTTACATCCCACTACAGATTAGTGTTGGTGCTTAGATCCACTGGAGATCCTTTCTATCTCTGTTTTAACTTGATTTCTGGGTCTCTCTTCATCATTACTTTTAGCATGTTAGTATTTACCATTTTAGGTAACCTTGGAGGCTGTAATTTTATGCCATATAGTTGTTCCACTTCAATTTAGTTTACACTAGGTTTTTCACTCTAGTTTATCTTATTTTCATAGTACTTTTTTTATTGAGTCCCATTGGCCTACTTTTTGGCCATTTGTGGATATTAATAGAATTATCTTGTAATACAATTATATCCCATTTACCATTTGCCCCACAATGCCTTGGCCTAAAGCTACCTGTCTTTCTTTTTAAAAAGTTCTAACATTGTTTTGTTCATCTTCTTTTCTATATATATTTGATTTTTTTAATTCTTGCTGCTCCTGCATCAGTTGGAGACTCTATAAGGGTTTTCTAAAACCATGTACAACTTCCACAGGATGCGTTTGTTGAACAAGGTTTGACATCCTTTGCAACCATTGCATCTATTTGGGACAAGTATTTTTGCTCTAGTGTCTTTTATGGATATTTATTTTATTTCTGGTGCTTGTCTTCAATCCTTGTGTCCCTTGGTTGAGCTTGTTGTCATTCTGTTGGTCAAAGATCTGCCTTAGGAAAGGGTTTGTCTAGTTATGCGCCCTAGACCCGACCAACATTGAAAGGCCGAGAGGAAGAAATGCCTCCCGTGCCGATCTCCAAAGATGGGCTGGTTCCCTTGCTATTCTAACTAGGGGTTTTGAGATAAAGGAATAGGAAAGAAATGGGAAATGACTGAAAGGGATGGGAAATATGGCTACAGGCTAGATAGAACAGGGGTGATGGGATAACAACACGATAACTTAACTGTACGTCGAATCAAATAGCCATTTAATATAAATGCTAACAAAAATTAAAAACTAAACATCTAACGTGCGTAATCTCCAGGGCTACTCCAGAGGTTCACGTTTACCAGAAGCTAAATCCAGATATTAGAATTCAAGCCTACAGATAAACCAGAGAACTTAATAGAAGATAAGCAATAGAAGACATACACACAATCAGAAGTCCAGAGTTAGAGCCAGACACTATTTATATTTATAGCAGAATCCGAGTTACAACAAGCTTCTAGCAAACACCCATCCATTTTACAATAAAAGAGCGGGCTTATATAGAGAATTCTGCCGCTTGAACAATAAATGCTGATTAACAAAATATGGCGGTGGAAGCCAAGATAAGGATTACAAGGAGTACAGTCACAAAGTATTAACCCGGCATGGCAAGGACTAGTGACTCTTAAGAAATGCCGTTGAACCCCTTCAATGCCCTGACAAACTCGGCTCGCTGGTGCTACCTCCTCACTCGCGGGAACCGCTTCCGTGGAAGATATGCTTGAAATCCCGAAATGTCCCGTCTGGAAGCTTCTCAGAATGGCTGTGCCTGGTCAAATAAGGATGCCCTTTAGATTGCTGATGTGGAATGCTTTCGGGGGAAACCGGCACAAAGGTCAACTGAGTCAACCGACAGGGCACCGTGAGGTGTCATGAAACAGTCTGGCGTACTTCCTCCTGTGCGCCCAACCTGGGCGCACTCCTCGTGCGCTTGGCCTTGGGCGCCCGGCCTGAGTGCGCCCGACCTGTGTGCGTCAGATCTGTGTGCGCCCGACCGTGGGCGCCCGGCTTGAGTGCGCCCGGCCTTGGGCGCCTAACCTGAGTGCGCCGGCCCTGGGCACCCGGCCTGAGTGCGCCCGACCTTGGGCGCAAGGCCTTTGTGCGCCCGGCCCTGGGCGCACGGCCTGTGTGCGCTTGACCTTGGGCGCACTGGCGTTACAACTTCCCGGGGCCATAACTTTTGATCCGTTGACCCGATCACCTATTGTAATATATCGCCGGAAAGCTTACGAAAAGATCTACAACAATGAAGTATCCAAAGATCATTTCATCCAATTTATCATCCTCTTTTAGGGCCCGTGAAAATGCCAACACTTCTGCATGCGTTTCGCTGATCTAAAGCTCCAGATGATTTCGCTGGTGAAGTGCACTTCACACTTAGGCAAAATTTCATCAAAATTTCTAATGTGGCAAAAATGCCAACATTTTTGGCGGCTCGCGGGGCATTTAGCTTGTCTGAATGCAAATCGATCCCAGGCCTTTATCCATTGGGCAACAGAGTCATCCTCGCTTTCTGAATGCTCACTAGTAGCAGCAGACTCTTCTCCCGATTCTTCTCCTCCTGTCCCCTCGTGCTCTTCTCGGTGCTCACTGTGCTGCTCTTCGTCGCGCCCATTCTGGCTGTACAATTGCCTAAGCGCTCGATCTGAAAATGACATTGCCTTATCAAACCCTAGCGCTCCGCTTCTTACCAACAATATTCACTCTCTGAACTCTGGGAAATAATGCTGCAGCAAAACCTCCGGTAATTCTTTTGAGTTAAAATGGGGCGCAACGATGGTCCTGGGCCCCACTTGCGATGTCATCTGCTTGGAGTGGAGCGCACGGGCCTTGAGGGCGGGTCAGAGGGGATTTTGCCCTGCAAAAGCCCGAAATGGAATTGCGCTTCTTCTCGAGGGCGAAACTGACTTTGACTTGACCTTTTGACCTACCCCTCAATTTTGACTTGGCCTTTGCTCCACAGAGTGCCGAAACGGGGTTTCGCCCCTAAAGGAGAGCGAAACTTCTCCTCGCCAGGGCGCCTTATATGGCACTGAACTGTTGTGCCAGGTGATGCTAAAAATGGTACCTGAAAACTGCTATCTCCTTTTTTCTTTCTTGGAGCGCTAAAAAGAAACACACACAAACTAAACTAAAAAACTTAAAATCAAACTCATCCGCACCATTTCTCTGCCGGCTCAACCTTGGCCAAAACTGCGCCACCGATAGCGCGAAAAGGGGCGAAGAGACTTACATTATTTACACAAAAGTTTGCGACATGATTGGCATGCCGCCACCACCAAATTGGCGTTGGGCGCCTACCCAGTGAATCTGCAGTGTTCGGACCAAATTTGATTGTACTTGAGCTGATCTTTGAAGTTCGGTTGGGCTCCCAAAGTTTATCAGGTTGCGAACAGGATGCAACGTGGCAGGTTATCATGCGTGCCAATACTCATACAATTAATGAACAACATGGCAAAGAGATTTACCACATGGGAGCCTTCTTTGAGTACTGGTTGCAGGATCTTGGGTGCGCGCTCCTCTAACTCCTCGATGTGACAACAGGATTTTTCCGGTGATAGCCCTACTATTAGGATCTCCCCAGGACCAGCTTCCTGAAGAGGCATGTTTATTGGGTTTTGGCTAAATACTTGCGTGCTATGCCCTGGGACACAAAAAGGGTGCAAAATTGTGTCTTCTTCGCTCTCAGAATCTGCCACTTGAGGTTGTTCCCCTTCTTGGTCCATCTCTTGATGGAAACTGCAAGCAACCGTATTATCCATTGCTTGAGCAGTGCTTGCATATTCCCATCGTTGGCCTTGGACGAGATCCGCCTCTTGAGCTCCACACAGCTGCATTCTAGGTCTCTGCACAGTTTGAGGGATCTGCCATTGTGAATACTGCACGGGATACACGGGAGCAGCAACTATCGGAGAGAGTGATGAGGCAGTTTCTCTCCACTGTATTTTTCCTGATAGAAGCAGAAGTTGCTCTGCTTGTACTGCTTCTTGAAAGATTTGAGGGAATCTCTGTTCCCCAGATTGCAGCAGCAGAAGGCTTATGTCCGGGTGGAAAGCCCGAATATAATAGAGGTGGGCCTGGGCGGGTGTCGGCTGGATTTTCTCTGGAATTCTCCTCCAACTCCTCCAAAATCGGACATTGAAGTCTGTGATGCTCTCTGGAGGTGCTCTCGTGATGGTGGAGAGGTGCATCAAGAGTTGAAAGGGATCCTGAGAGCCATCAAATGTGTCGACTAGTGCTCCTGCCAAGTCCGCCCATGAGCAGATGCTCTTACGCCCGAGTATTTTGTACCACTGTAGCGCCCTTCCTTCCAGAGACAGGACCAGAAGTCTGATCACGACATCTTCGTGGGTTATGCCATGGAGGGTCGCTAGAGCAGTAACATCTTCAAGGTGCTCTCGGGCCATTCCCTCAGTGCCATTGTATTTTGTTAGGGTCTTCAGGGCACTTTTGGGAATCTCATGCTGACTTTGGAGATTCAAAGGGCCAGGATCATCCCAGCTGGGATAGCATACCTGTGCCATTATAGCAGTGGTCTTCAGAGATCACGGTCCTTGCCGCTGAGTCGGAGTCGCCAGGTGAACATTCTTTTCTCCGCTTGTGAGGTCAAGGCTGTTCACCAAACCTTGATTCCTTCGGGGTGTCTTATTTCAGCATAAAAGGGATCCACCGGTCATGAGACCCGGATCTTCCGCTTAACAGAGTCGCCAGGTGATTTTTCCAGATGAAGGCAAGCTAGAGATTCACCAAACTCGAGCTTCCTTAAAACATGGAGACTGTTCGTCCCACCGGGCGTGCCAGAAACTGTTGGTCAGAGATCTGCCTTAGGAAAGGGTTTGTCTAGTTATGCGCCCTAGACCCGACCAACATTGAAAGGCCGAGAGGAAGAAATGCCTCCCGTGCCGATCTCCAGAGATGGGTTGGTTCCCTTGCTATTCTAACTGGGGGTTTTGAGATAAAGGAACAGGAAAGAAATGGGAAATGACTGAAAGGGATGGGAAATATGGCCACAGGCCAGATAGAACAGGGGTGATGGGCTAACAACACGATAACTTAACTGTACGTCGAATCAAATAGCCATTTAATATAAATGCTAACAGAAATTAAAACTAAACATCTAACATGCGTAATCTCCAGGGCTACTCCAGAGGTTCACGTTTACCAGAAGCTAAATCCAGATATTAGAATTCAAGCCTACAGATAAACCAGAGAACTTAATAGAAGATAAGCAATAAAAGACATACACACAATCAGAAGTCCAGAGTTAGAGCCAGACACTATTTATATTTATAGCAGAATCCGAGTTACAACAAGCTTCTAGCAAACACCCATCCATTTTACAATAAAAGAGCGGGCTTATATAGAGAATTTTGCCGCTTGAACAATAAATGCTGATTAACAAAATATGGCGGTGGAAGCCAAGATAAGGATTACAAGGAGTACAGTCACAAAGTATTAACCCGGCATGGCAAGAACAGTGACTCTTAAGAAATGCCGTTGAACCCCTTCAATGCCCTGACAAACTCGGCTCGTTGGCGCTACCTCCTCACTCGCGGGAACCGCTTCCGTGGAAGATATGCTTGAAATCCCGAAACGTCCCGTCTGGAAGCTTCTCAGAATGGTTGCGCCTGGTCGGATAAGGATGCCCTTTAGATTGCTGATGTGGAATGCTTTCTGGGGAAACCGTCACAAAGGTCTATTGAGTCAACCGACAGGGCGTAGTGAGGTGTCATGAAATAGTCTGGCGTACTTCCTCATGTGCGCCCAACCTGGGCGCACTCCTCCTTGTGCGCCCGACCTGAGTGTGCCCGGTCTGTGTGCGCCCGACCTTGGGCGCCCGGCCTGAGTGCGCTCGGCTTGGGCGCCCGGCCTGAGTGAGCCCGGCCTTGGACGCACTGGCGTTACAACTTCCCGGGGCCATAACTTTTGATCCGTTGACCCGATCACCTATTGTAATATATCGTCGGAAAGCTTACGAAAAGATCTACAACAATGAAGTATCCAAAGATCATTTCATCCAATTTATCATCCTCTTTTAGGGCCCGTGAAAATGCCAACACTTCTGCATGCGTTTCGCTGATCTAAAGCTCCAGATGATTTCGCTGGTGAAGTGCACTTCACATTTAGGCAAAATTTCGTCAAAATTTCTAATCTGGTCTGGATATTAATAGAATTATCTTGTAATACAATTATATCCCATTTACCATTTGCCCCACAATGCCTTGGCCTAAAGCTACCTGTATTTCTTTTTAAAAAGTTCTAACATTGTTTTTTTCATCTTCTTTTCTATATATATTTGATTTTTTTTAATTCTTTCTGCTCCTGCATCAGTTGGAGACTCTATAAGGGTTTTCTAAAACCATGTACAACTTCCACAGGATGCATTTGTTAAACAAGGTTTGACATCCTTTGCAACCATTGCATCTATTTGGGACAAGTATTTTTGCTCTAGTGTCTTTTATGGATATTTATTTTTATTTCTGGTGCTTGTCTTCAATCCTTGTGTCCCTTGGTTGAGCTTGTTGTCATTCATACTTTTGGGGGGTGGGGGGCGGTAAAGTGTTTGAATTAAGATTTATTGAGGACTATAGAAGGGGGTTAACTTGTTTGTTGATGTCTAGGAACTGACAGTCAGTTTTCATGGTGTGATGTTTGGGGTCCATCATAGGCATTCAATTGTTGTCTTCCATGCTAATTGTGTCAGCCCTTTTAGGCAATACACTTTTTCTCACTGGCCATATTACTATTTGTTGAATTTAAGGTCTTTTTATACAACGGTGATATTTTGCCTGCCCCCATGAGTATCCTTTCTTGTTTAGACCCTTGTATGTTAGGCATTGGTCTACCAACCATCAATATAAATGGTTTGTCAATAGGATTGTCGTGTTGTTTATTATGGCGGTTACGAATCTATGGTCCATGTCATGCTTATGCTGGACCTAACTGGAAAGGTGAAACTTGTATCAGCCAACATGAACCCCTTCATGTGTGGATTTACTTTAGTAAAGTCTTCATGGTGTTTGTAAGCCTTGATGTGTTGTAATGGTTTCCAAAATTAGTACCACACTGTTCATGGATTTGTTGACCCTTGTATTTTTTGTATTTGATATGCTTGTATTTTGTGTGTTTGATGTGGGATGCTCAAGACTTTGTTCTTATAACCCGTATTTTAAAGATGTGGATTTTTTATTTCCTCCGCTTGTAAGCTTATCCCAAAATTCCAACTATACATTCATGGGGCCAAAACAAAAAGCAAGAAAGTGGCATAAATTTCCACTCATCAATTTAAAAAATTTAGGAGATCACCAAAGAATATTGTTGCAAACGCATTATACACAGAGATTTAATGTGGTATAAAACCTAATGTGGGAAACATCACCATCTGAAAAGAGTTATTTGCGCACAAAATGGACAAAATGGATGGTTCACTCATGAGCAAAATGGCCCAATAGTTGCATAAACTTGCTCTTTTTCTTTAACTTAGGTCTCCAATTTGCTTTTCCCTTCTGTTCTCGCTTACAGAAGTTTTTTTTTTTAATGTCTTTTATGGTTCTTGGGCTTTAGTTGGATTCCAACCTTAATTTCCCATTGATATTTCATTTTTCCAAAATGCATCACAAATGGTCTACTGATTCTGTTTCCGTCTCCATTTTGAATCATTCAATCAACTTACTTAATAACAAATCTTTAGCCAAAACATTACTAGCTATTTGGTTGAAATTTGTTCGATTCCGCTACATGTTTGAAGCATAAAAGTTTCAAACACTGGGATTTTGATCTTAACCTTATGTCGCAGATTCACTATGCTGTGAAGAATACCTCCACAAAACTTCAGCTCAATATTATACCAAATGATGGAGTTATAACACCTGCATCGCTGTCCACTTGTTTTACGAAGGTAGTTGACTATGCCTTTCCCATAGCCACTTCTTGCTTCATGCATGATAGTAATTATAAAAATTTATGATGATATACTTGAATCAGAGTTAGCCTTTATAATTGGTGCCATGCTAACCATGTGCCTGCTAGCCCCCAACATAGGCGCCCTACTGGTCAACAACTGGATATGTTTACTTCTGGCTTCCATATATCTCATATTCCTTTGCAGCAAATGAACCTTGTCAATCTCCATAATTTTAATGCTGGCCCTAAAATCACTTACACTGGAGCCCACACTCTTTTCCCACATTTTCTAGCATGTTCCAATGTTATTTTTTAATGTTTTCATCAGTTTCTTTTTTTATTATAATGGCATTCAATCTTTTATAACAATATTCTTTGATCTCAGTAAGTTTTATGTTTTTAGACTTTGATGGTTTTTTGTGTTTGCTGTTACAACTTCTGGATTGTCCACAACTGTGCTGATTGCATTCAATTTTTAGAAGATTGTGTCAATTCTTGATGATGGGACCCATAGAAGGTCTCAAAATGTTAAATTTAATCAGCACA
Organism: Wollemia nobilis; assembly: GCA_028583015.1. Lineage (NCBI taxonomy): Eukaryota > Viridiplantae > Streptophyta > Pinopsida > Araucariales > Araucariaceae > Wollemia > Wollemia nobilis. The sequence goes on from JAQPPZ010000987.1 coordinate 902,877, forward strand.
GGTTTGGGCTAACCAGAACATGCAACAGCAAAAATAATTTTTTATTTTTTGTTGTTATTTGTTTTTCCATAATATCAATGTAACTTCAGAGATTTTATAACATCTATCTTGTTTTCCTACATAAAATATGTGGAGATACATGCATTTACCATCATAAATTTGGAGAGTTCAAATGTTTCTTGTCGGTTAGAACCTTATTCAAATATTGTTTCTCTTTAGGAGCAAAGCCAATGGATATGCAAGACTGATAAAATTCTTAGTGAATGTGGTATTATCCAATGTTTGAGAAAGGTTTGGCTTGCGTCACATATATATTTTGAATATTAAATTGAGTGGTATTATGATTGTTGATTGGTGGTTCGTAATAACCCTAAATCAACAAACTAGGGTTTAAATAAATAAAAATTAGATTTCTGCAAAATAGATCAGATCTGCATTACTACTTAGAAATTACTCTAGAAACCCTCAAAAATGGATGTTCCAGCCATACAGATTTTTTTATTAATTTTCTGAAAGTGCAAAGAGGCCAAACAACTATCCAACAACACAAATCAACCCTCAAAACTGGCTAGAAAAATCCCCACAGCTGGGTGATCCTTCTATGAGGGCAAAACAGGTCACAAAACATGCACAAATGGCCTCCAGCTGGACGACCCACTCCCAGACTCCAACACACCAAAATTTGCAACACAATTGTGAATCCTTAGATAGATCCACCCAATCTCCAATCAAGAACAAGGGCACATCAGCTTGTCTGATGAGTGTCGTCAACTCTTCATCAATTAATCATTATGTGTCAATCCAGGGCGATGTCCAAGGCTATATACGAAAGCAGGGGTTAACAGACTGATTTTTAGTTCATCTAGATCATGGCCTTATTCATGGAACAGTTAGTGTTTGGGGGTGTCAGGTGTCCCTTTTAATCTCCTAGAAACTAAAACTGAGTGCCTACTTATCCTTGCATAATTGAAATTCACACAGTTGCAGAAAAGGAAACCTGGACTATTGCAAAAATTGAAGGTAACAGAATTTAAATGACAGGAAATACTCAAATTGAAATTGCAGCATTTACTATAAAAACAATGAAAATTTTCTGAATTGAAATATCACACCTGCAGAAATAAAACAAACTGATGAAATTCAAGAACTGACAAATAAATGTTGCGGAATCTGTAACCAACTGTATTGACAAGAAATTCTGGAAATGCTGATTAAGAATGCAGAATGTGAAACAGGAAATACTGTGTTTAAATTCTATCCTAGATGATTCAACTATCATGCATTCATGTGCCACATGTTCTATGGAGTCTAAATTAATATTAACCATGCAAAAGCTGATAGATTTTTGTTGATTTGCTGTAGCGAGAAATTAGCAGAATTCTGGCAAAAATAATCCCTTTCTGGGCCTGGAAGTGGCCCTTGCTTCTTGAACCAAAAGAGGGAAAAAGTACTTGCTTTACACTATCAAATCCTCACACTGAACTCAGAAGCAAACATGAATGACAAATATTGCACCTTTATTTCATTCTCAACATATCAGCAGTGCAGGGGAAGTTCTGCAGACTATTGATCTGTTGTAGTACACAATTACAACACTTGGACTACTCTATCTCCTAGCACCTATATCCTATATGCTCAACCAAATGGGAGCACTTTATTTATACTAGCAAGGTACAACAATGATAAGGTTTGATGCTTCAATACAGGACTGTTACAACCGTTGCAGGACTGTGTTTCCCAAAAATGCAGGGATTTGATCCATTAAACCTTATCCATTCCAGTTGTTGGCTTTATCTGGTGAGGGACAGGTGTTGGGAAGGATAGGGATGTCCCTAAAACATCTGCAACCACCGTTTACCACCCTCTGTTGCAATTAAAGGCGCTTTTGACCCAAACTATTGCTTCTGCGCTCATTTTGGAGCTGCTCCGGAATATCAGGCAGCAAAATAGAGTTGGCGTTAATTCATGCAACAGAAACATGTGTGATCAGTTGTGACGGCCGAAATAGCCTCCATAGGTGCCCAGATGACTGATTCCACCTTTTGTATGAGTTGGAGTGGACAAATTCCAAGCCATGCTGTATATGTACAGCTGGCTGGAATTTGTATGGAAAAATTCCTGTTTTCTGCACAGTCAACTGCTGACAAAGTATTTGGCGCCTTTAGGTTATTCAAAATGGGTGAATGGTGGGGAAACTTTGTAAAAGAAGCACAAAACTAAATAGATAGCAGTACCTTCATATTACAATTCTAATTTAATGCAAAATATACTAAAACATATAGCTAAAACAGATTATAAAACATAGATAAATTAGTCAAACAGGTCATATGCACTTTATCATTCCAATATGCAAACATCATCATATAATGCATAATATCACTAAAATTAGTACAAAAACATATCATAAGTAGTTCCAAATAATTTAATAAGTTATCAAAAACAATATTTGTATGAGGCAATGTTCTGCCTCATCATTGTCTACAAGATTGGCTATTTCTGAAGAATTAGGGCACACCACCTAAGTAGCAGAAGGTGAGGAAGGGTTCAACCCTCTCTCTTACAATTCACAAGATGAACATGATATAATGAAACCCTAAAAGTGACTTTCCAAGCCTACATCCCTAGTTGCCCCACTAGAGGCTTCTAATTATTCATTAAGTGAGGGTTACATCAACATTAATCCCCAACACTCAATTTTTATTACATAAAACACCTATTAGCCTAGCAAAAAGGGACGTCCCACTTCCTTGTCCACAAATGACAAAAATAAAACATTACAATGCGTGGGGTGCACATAGTCTTCAAAATGGGACATTACAAGTCCTCCCTTCCCAAATTGCTTGTCCTCAAGAAATTCAGGGCTGGATGTGCAAGAATCTCTTTTCCCTACCAAGTAGCATCTTCAATGGGCAAGCTCCTCCATTTCACCAAGTACTCTTTGATGATCCTGTTTCTCAACTTCCTCTCTCTAGTCTCCATGATCATTTCAGTTTCCAAAATCAGCTTTCCCTCATCATCAAATTAGGGCAACTCAATGGAAGGAACAATATGCTGTCCAAGTGCCTTTTTTAGGCATGAAACATGGATTACATTGTGTATTTTACTGCTGTCCGGTAGCTCAAGCTCATATGCAACCTCCCCAATCCTGCGTATGACCTTGTAAGGGCCATACAAACGTGGCTTGAGCCTCTTTGCTCCACTTCTCTTCATGGTGGACTGTCTATAGGGCTGCAACCTCAAATAAACCATGTCTCCAACCTCAAAATGATGCTCAATACGCTGCTGATCAGCATACTTTTTCTGCTGATTTTGTGCAAGCTGAATATTATCCTTCAATGTCTTCATAATATCCTGATTTTCCTGCATATAATCCTTGGCTTTTGGCACCCTACTGTCACTCAACAACAAATCAGTGAAGTTAGGAGCATCATATCCATATAAAGCCATAAATGGAGTCATTTTAATAGACATATGATATGAAGAATTATAACAAAATTCTCCCAAGTGCAGCCATTTAATCCATGCATTCTGCTGCCCTGAAATATAGTTTCTCATCTAGCCTTCAACCCATTTATTCACAATCTCTGTTTGGTCATCTGTTTGGGGGTAATAGCTTGTACTTGGAGTCAACAATGTGCCACAAAGCTTGAACAACTCTTGCAAAGAGGTGAGGTGGGGTGAGGGCACGGAGAATAGTTCCATTCTTCCCACCCAACCCGGCCGGGAAACTGAACTAAATGGTCAAGAGCTCTCCTCTCTATTTTAAAACCCCTTTAAAACAGAGAGCAAAACGCTCGTTATCGCTATTTTAAAGTGGGTAGGTGGGCTTTGGCTTTAATTCGAGCATCTCATTGCTCTATTCTTTGTCATGAAGGGCTTGGTTCCTCAGCTGCCCAAGTTTTAAAGAGAAGAGCCCTCCCCCACCCCCACCATTTAAGAGGCAAAGGGTAAATAAGGGAAAAAAACTATATGGATTTTCGCTTTTTCCCCTCCCCACAGAGATCATTGATTCGGACTGGCACGACAATCGATTGGACAATTCCATTCAAGTGATTCAAAAGGCCTCCCTATTCCTTACGACCCCCCTTCCCGATAATGACACGGCCTGAAATCCATTCCATGGGGATAAAAAACATATTCGAGTATCCAACTTGTTCTTCGTTACGACCGAGAAGGATACTCAATGTTCTCTCCATCTTTAATGCGGAACGAACCCAGGTAGGAAGGGATGCTAAAGGTTGTGCAGGCTTCAGGAACTTAAAAGCGAGCTTATCCTGATCACCCGTTTCCGAATCGGTGGGTAGTTTAGTTCCCATGGTTTGAATTGGCCTTGATGGCATATTCATCTCCTCGTGATCCTGAAGTGGGACTGAGGTTGGGTAGATCAAATCTATAGTGAAGTGGGAAAACATACTCATGAATCTGCTGTCTCTATCACTCACAATATTCTTTGGCATGCCATGCAATTTAAACAATACTCTAAACAACAAATCAGCAACTTGTACTGCTGTATATGAAGCTGAAATAGCATAAAAGTGTGCAAATTTAGTTAACCTATCCACCACAACATATATACAATCCTTACCATGCACTTTTGGCAGCCCCGTGATGAAGTCCATTGATATACTTTCCCATTTTTGATTGGGAATGGGCAAGGATTGAAGAAGACCAATAGACAATGTGTTTCCAATGTTATTTTCCTGACAAGTGGTGCACTCCCTCACATGCTTCAATACATAATCTTTTAGCCCCTTCCATGAAAACCTTTCACGCAGCTGTCTATAGGTCTTAAAAAACCCCGGATGACCAGCCATGGGTGCGTCATGCATAGTGGCAATCAATTTCTCTTTAAGCTTGGAATCTGGCACAATAAAAATTCTGTTTTTGTAAAAAATCAGACCTTCCTTCACGCTGTACCTGTCATCTTTCAAGTGGCCATCAAGAATGTTAGATGCAAAAGTGTTCTTCACATACTCAGCCATAATTGCAGCCTTCCAATCAGCTGTTATAATGGAAATAGAGTGAAATGTGGGCATTCTAGATAGTGCATCAACAACTGAATTCTTTTTCCCTTTTATAAACTCAATCTCAAAATCATATGCCTGCACTTTAGTGACCCATTTCTGCTGCCTATCATTTAAATCTCGCTGTCCAAGGAAATATTTAAGGCTATTATGATCAGTCCTTACCACAAATTTGCCACAAACAAGGTATTGCTTGAACTTGGTCAAAGCGTGCATAATGGCAAGCATCTCCTTGTCATATATGCTGAAAGTTCTCTCCATTGGACTAAGTTTCCTGCTCTCAAAGGCAATTGGCCGCCCCTTTTGCATTAGGACAGCCCCTACTCCAACACCTGAAGCATCACAATCAATGGTAAATGGCAAAGAAAAATCAGGAATTGCAAGTAGAGGGCAAGAAGACATCACTTCCTTCAATTTCTCATAAGCCTTTTGGGCTTCATCACTCCACACAAACGCTCCCTTCTTTGTTAATTCAGTCAAAGGTGCTGCCAAGGCTGAAAACCCTCTAATGAATCTCCTGTAATAGCTGCAAAGTCCCAAAAACCCTCTCAATTGAGTTAAGGTAGTGGGAATAGGCCAATTTTGAATTACCTCTATCTTGTGTTGGTCTACATGCACTCCCTTATTGCTGATTATGTGCCCCAAATATAAAATTTCAGACATGCCAAATTCACACTTAGACTTCTTTGCATAAAATTGCTGCTGTCCCAAAATACTCAAAACAGAATCCAAATGCTTCAAGTGATTTTCCCATGAGCTGCTATAAACAAGAATATCATCAAAGAAAACTAACACAAAATCCCTCAAATACTCCCTGAAAATCTGATTCATGGCTGATTGGAAAGTGGCAGGGGCATTTGTCAATCCAAAGGGCATCACCAAAAACTCAAAATGGCCAAAATGACATCTAAAGGTTGTTTTATGCACATCCTCGTCTCTCACCCTGATTTGATGATATCCTGATCTCAAATCAATCTTAGAAAAATACATAGCCCCATGCAATTCATCTATGAGCTCATCTACTCTAGGAATAGGGTATCTATTTTTTATTGTCTTTTTGTTCAAGACCCTATAATCAATACACATCCGCATAGTCCCATATTTCTTTTTCACTAACACTACGGGTGATGCAAATGGGCTAGAGCTAGGGCGAATGTGCCCCATGGCAAGTAGCTCTTTTATGGCCTTCTCTATCTCATCCTTATACATTCTAGGATGCCTATAAGGGGTTATCATGACAGGTTTTGTTCCTGGTTCCAACTCAATCACATGCTGAAATCCCCTATGGGGTGGCAATCCCTTAGGCATATCCCCAAAAACAGCGCTATGTTTTTCCAACAAAATCTGAATTTCAGGATGATAAGAGACATGATTATCAGATGAATAAGGCATACCTTTTGTCATAAATATACCAGCAGCCCAAACTATCTCCTCTTTCTTGAGAATCCTCTCCATCCTCTTGGACGTCACCTCTTGGACCACATTTTCCTTGATCCCTTGCAAAACTACCTCACGCCCTTTAGCTTTAAATTTCAGCTGCAATGTTTGGTGATTTGTGGTGTAGTCTCCCAATGAATACAACCATTGAACTCCTAGTATGAAATGAGGAATTCCTCCCAATGGAAACACATAGAAGTCATCTACTATGGAATGATTCTCAAAATTTACCTTCATTTGCCTCACAAATCTGTTGCAAGGCACAATGCTCCCATTTCCAGTAGCAACATTAAACCCAGCAAATGTTTCTGGTTTTAGCCCTTTCTTGGCTACAAAACCCTCATCCACAAAATTGTGGGTTGCCCCACCATCTATCAATACTATCACCTTATTCCCCAATACCTCTCCTGGCACCTTGATTGTGAGATACCTGTTTGCACTGCTCAACGTGGCCAACATGCCAGCATTTGAGCTCTCATGAGACTCAAGGGATGGCTCCTCAAGCTCACGCTCCTCCGAAGACTCATATTCACTTTTTGATGCCTCCTCATCTGAAACGACCTCAATGTAGTGAATCTGCCCCTTTCCCTGGCAGCGATGGCCCGGTACCCAAGGGCTTTTGCATGTGAAGCACAATTTTTTCCTCCTAAGCTCATCACGCTCCTCATTTACCCTCCTTCCTGGTGGCGTAGGTGTTGAATCCCTCTGTGGAGGGGGCGTTGGCTTCCCAAAAGCCTGATTCTTCCCTAGAGGGGGCGTCTCTCTCTTCTGGAAGAAATTCCCTCTCTAGAATGATCTTGACGGTCCTGCCTGGCTAAACCTAGGTGGTGGTGGTGCTGAAACCCTAGGTTTCGGTGATGTTGTAGACTCAAGGGTCAAAGCCCTTCTCATTGCAATCTGCAATGAAGCAGGCTCAAAGGCTTTTACCAAGCCTCTCAAGGAATCCACCAAACCCTCAATGAAAAGAAAGGTAACTCTCTTCTCTGAAATGTTAGGCACCATGACTGAAATCTTCTGGAACTCCTCAATGTATGCCTCCACTGTAGTTTTCTGCTTAAGGGTGGCCAACTCCTTAAAATATTCCTCCTCATCCCTCATCTCAAAATGATCCAGGACCCTCTGACTAAACTCATCAAATGAGGTGATCTCTCCATGGCCTTGTGTGTTGAGACCATGATACCACCAGTCGTATGCAACCCCCTCAAGATGTAGGGTAGCAAATTGTACTGCATCCTCTTCATCCATAGGGCTGAGAGTAAAGTAAGTCTGCAATTTCTGTAGCCATGCCCTAGCAGACATGCTATCATCTCCATTGAACACTGGTACTTGCATTTTCTGCTGCAATTTCTTTCTTTCTCCATACTTGCTGCCTCTCCCAGCCTTCTTCCCCACGATCTCTAGGTAACTCTGGAAAGTGATTGCATTTCTGAATTCTTTAGCCCTACACTGATATTCTGCAAATAGGGCATCCAGTTCATCAGTCTCCTAGCGTACATCAGGTTCTTTCCTAGGCAAAAACATGGGTTTTGCTGGCCTGGGCAAAGGAGAATGAGTGTATCTCACAGACCTCTCACTCCCTTGGTCCCGACTGGCCGCCCTATTTGATGGCTCTCCCTGATCTGGTGGCGGCTGAGGGTTAGGGTTTGCTCCCTGGTTTGGTGGTGGCTGAACTCCACCCTGATCCATCTTGGTCACCAAACGAGTTAGTAACTCAAGCATGGTGTCAAATTTCTGCTCAGCAGGATCCCTTTGCTCATCTGCCATCTCCACCAGCTCCCTTTGTTCAACTTCTGGTTCTGGAATTTCTTTCCCCTGGTTGAGGTTAGGGTTTGACTTATTTCTCCTCAGATAGTACCTATTTGGCTGCATAAAGAGCTCTCACAGGCTGGCAGGAAACCAACTCTGATACCACTGTAATAACCCTAACTCAACAAACTAGGGTTTAAACAAATAAAAATCAGATTTCTGCAAAGTAGATCAGATCTGCAATTACTACTCAAAAATTACTCTAGAAACCCTCAAAAATGGACGTTCCAGCCATACATATTTTTTATTAATTTTCTGAAAGTGCAAACAGGCCAAACAACTATCCAACAACACAAATCAACCCTCAAAACTGGCTAGAAAAATCCCCAAAGCTGGGCGATCCTCCTATGAGGGCAAAACAGGTCACAAAACATGCACAAATGGCCTCCCAAAGCTGGACGACCCACTCCCGGACTCCAACACACCAAAATCTGCAACACAATTGTGAATCCTGAGATAGATCCACCCAATCTCCAATCAAGAACAAGGGCACATCACATTGTCTACAAGATTGGCTATTTCTGAAGACTTAGGGCACACCACCTAAGCAAGTAGAAGGTGAGGAAGGGTTCAGCCCTCTCTCTTACAATTCACAAGATGAACATGACATAATGAAACCCTAAAAGTGACTTTCCAAGCCTATATACCTAGTCGCCCCACTAGAGGCTTCTAATTATTCATTAAGTGAGGGTTACATCAACATTAATCCCCAACACTTAATTTTTATTACATAAAACACCTATTAGCCTAGCAAAAAGGGGACGTCCCACTTCCTTGTCCACAAATGACAAAAATAAAACATTACAATGCGTGGGGTCCACATAGTCTTCAAAATGGGACATTACATGGCTTCACATAAGTCACGTTTCTTCATGCTGAATTCCATATGGTTCTTTGGCCAAACTTTCCTTCTATTAGTTTCATGCTGCTATTGAATGTTATTGATGATCTTGTCCAGCTTATCTAATAATGATTTGTTTTCACCTCCTTCACTTCTACTGTGCTTCTTTGTAGCATTTTCATCCTAAACTTCCACATATTCCCTTTTATCTTTTGTTTTGGGGCTTAGTAAAACTCAAAGATCATTTTATTCCAAATTATTAATAATTGATGTACAGTCCCATTGAATGATTATTTCACAAACTAGATCCCTCAATTTTCATTGATTGAACATGTTAAATCCATATAATACTGAGAATATTAAGTGTTGATATTGGAACATGTGAACCTGTTTGTTGGAGCCTTTGGGTAATAAATTTAATAGCCCTAAAGTTTTTTTTTTAAATTTTTAAAAGTAGGGTTTTGAAAGGGTTGCCCTTTCCCTTTTACATCAACTTAGTCACATTGAGCTATATAGCCTATTTGGTGCCGCTGAGATTTGAACCTTGGTGTGGGCTACATCATCCATATGTCCCAACCATTGAACCAAGGCCTCATTGGCTAATCGCACTAAAGTTGACTTATATTTTGCCATTGGAATATATTATTCTTATTTTGTAACTTGTGGATGAGATTGTCTGTTCTATACCTCACCACTTTGAGCCTATATAAATGCATCTAATTTGATCATTGTAATCATTGTGGAACATCAAGAAAATCAAGTTGATTGTATGTGGATCTTTGAGGATCTTTGATTTTACTGTTCTTCTCCAAATCTTGTGTCATTATTGAATGTTTCATTACATTGGAATGATGGTATCTCTATCCATTGAAACTTGAACCACATCAATCCTAATTCTAGCTGTGATACTTCATATTTGTTTTTCTGAAACAATTTTTTCTCTACTCTTCAACAATCATAGATCTCAATTTCCCGATTTTTGTCATTTCACTTACTATTTCCATTTCTTTTTTTATTTGACAAATCTTAAATTTGGTAATTGACTTCAAAATTCGGTGCTTTATTTCTCTGAACAGACTAACTCAACATTTAACTTAATACTCCACATACATCAAACTGTGTCCCTTCTGCCCTTTTGTTAGCACACTTAGTTACCGCACATTTCCTTTCTTTCCTGCAAGACCTCTGTGAGATACCGATAACTTGAGCTTGCATTTACAAGCAACATTTAAGATTTCTTATTCCAGATGTATTTCTTACCATTGATCAGGTTCACCAATGTAAACATGAACAGAGATACATGTGATCATTGGTAAAAATGCATATAATTACAAGCACCAGACATGCTATCTAAAATAATAATTAAGAATGAACTCAGTGCAAAGTGAGGTGATTTATACATAAGTGTTTGAGGTTATTACGTGAAAATTCATTATGGTTAGATGAACCATTCACACTAACCAAGTAGGGACTTATATTTTCTGACCTTAATATTCTGCACTGTTGTTGATATCATGCTCTTAATTGTGCATATAATTTTATTCAGATATGGGAATGCACTACAATAGTTTTGACTGTAGTCCTTGTTTTGTGAAGAATGTGGGATTAGGTTTTGTCCCATTACCCAAAGATTCATAATCACTTTGTTTGGAAGGAAACAAGGTCGGATCAATTATTCTTTCATCTGTTTGTGTTTACTTCTTGTTAGTGAATGGGGAGATTGAAATTCTTTCACAAATAACTTTTTCAACTTGAGATAATTCTCCACATACTAATCACAATATGCGGAATTGTGTTGAACTTCAAACAGAATCTTATTAGTAACTAAATGACTAAATATCTGCTAACCTGTGACAAACGGACTATGACATGTTCATATAATACAAGCTCGGTAGATTTTACTCATACAATTGGTAGTCAGTAATTTATTTTTGCTTGGAAGATGGGTTTATATTATACTGTATGAGGTATATCTAAATATGTGGTCCAATGGATGTCTACATTCAACAAGAAGCTTTGCTGAGCTTGTTTGGTACATCATTTGAAGAATCTTTAATTTTCATTTTATTGAAACATTACTCATTTGAATATAATTATGGCAAGGGTACAGGTGCAAGAATTTATTCCAAAGGAGCCAGAAAGGGATTTTGCGGGAACACCATATGTGCCGGTTTATGTAATGCTTCCCGTGAGTCTGGATTTTCCCTTTTCTAAACATCAAGCCAACTATCTTAAAATCTGGGTCAAAATTGTCTGTTAACGTGCTCCTGATGAGGGGATAGTATATTGAATGTTTTTGTGTGTCATACTGAAAGCTTTTCAGGATACATAACCAATGCCATGACTTAACATTCTGTCAAATTAATTACTTCTGCTTATTGTGGAATTGTTTCAATGGTAGCTGGGAATAATCAACGACCGTTGCCAGTTGGTTGATCCAGAAGGTTTGCGAAAAGATTTGAGAACATTGAAATCTATAAATGTAGATGGTATAAGGGTTGATTGCTGGTGGGGTGTTGTTGAGGGGCGGACTTCGCAGAAGTATGTTTGGTCAGGCTACAGAGATCTTTTCAACATTGTGAGAGAGGCAAAGCTTAAGTTGCAGGTAAGCTTTTGAAAATTTTGCATGGATCAGTCTCAATCTATTAATTATGTTATTGAAATATAGTCTAAAAGGGGTTCAATGCTTTTGATAGTACACAATTCGCTGTTAGTCGCAATTATTCTATTAGAATGCAGCTGATCAATTTTGTTCATCCATAGCCATAAACCTTAACTTTTCCTTGCAAAGGAAAGAACTTGGCCACTTAGCGATATTTATATAGAAAAACAATGCATCTGAGTTTATTATCTGCATCTGTACAAATCCCACGGAGATTATTTCTGTAAGTAACCATCCAAGTGTCCTGTTATAACAAAATGTTGTTTTGAATATAATTTTGAATAATTGATAAGTAATGAATGCAAACAGTATATAAAATACATAAGGAGTAACTAAACTACCAGTGATGGTTGTTAAGCCAAGAGATTCATTAGTAAAGATTAAGACAAGAGTTAAGGATATATAAAGTATCGGTGGTTAAGGTTCCAAGGGGCCCTAAGGTATCAATTTTAAATGGCTGGTTCTCTGGATTGTCATTAAAATAAAAGTTTAACACTAACCATAATTCATGTGAACATTCACATGTAACCTTTCATTGGTTGATTTAGTATTTTGAAGATGGTATGAATGAAACATATCTCCTCTTTTGGACCCAGTAACCATATAATTAGGGTTGGGCTTTATTTGCAGGCAATCCATCATTAGTTCAAGATTAGAATTTTCATATGCAGCACACATGCAGATATACAACTATTAATTACTGGCAATTTCAAGGCTGGATCAGGAAGATTTTGTTGATTCATCAAACTTATGTTGTAACATCTCGTTCATTTGAGATTAACAAAATAGCATATAAAATTTTTTCATTTACAAGCTATTTCTGTTATTATAACCCCATAATTTATTTTCGAGCCAACATATTTTCATACTATGCTTTATTCCATGTTCGATAATTATTCAAAATGGATGACCTCCACCCTTTTTCTGGTGAGGTGCATTTTGTTTATCACTTCCATTTTCCTTTTTGGAACCCTGGAAAAATTCAACCCCTTGACATTCGAGCTATTGAGTTTCATCAAAGCTCTTGTCATTCCAGGGATCTACATGGTCTAGTTCCATGTGTACTTCAGTCCTATGTTCCTTGAGAACCTCTGAAGTAATTTAATTACTCTACCCTTCTATGTCCAGTGTCTTGGACCAGGTCTAATGTAGTTACCATCAATGGTCTTGTTGGAATTTTTGCCACATTAAATTTTTCGACAAATTTTGCCTGAGTATGGAGCTTTAAAGCAGCCAAGCACATGCAGAAGTGTTGGCATTTTCGCAGGCCCTAAAAGGGGATGATAAAGTGGATGAAATGATCTTTGGATATTTCGTCATTGCAGATATTTTCGCAAGCTTTCCGGTGATATATTATAATAGGCGATCGGGGCAGCGGATCAAAAGTTATGGCCCCGGGAAGCAGAACCAGAAAGCTCAATTTCGGGCCAGAAAATATGACTAAGGCACAGAATGCTCAGGTTCGCCCGGTGCTCAGGATCGCTCCCGAAATCCGGCGCGCTCAAGTTCGCTCCCGAAATCCAGCGAACCTCGGCTTCGGGGTTAACCTGCTCCAAAAAATCAGCTAAGGCATGAAAAGTCTCCGGTTCGCTCCAAAAGTCACCGAATCCCGGCTTCGCTCCAGTTTCGGGGCGAACTGCAGCCCAAGCCATGAAGAAACAATTAGGGTCGAAGGCACCTCAGGTTCGCTCCAAAATCAGCGAACCCCAGCTTCGCTCGACTTTTCGGGCGAACTACAGCCTAAGCGAGGAAGGGAATGGCTAAGGTTTGAAAGCTTTAAGGCACGGAGACCTCAACTTCGCTCTATTTTCGAGCGACTCTCAGCCTCGCTCCCCTTCTCCAGCGAACGTCGGCCAAAAAAAAAGAACGTCGACCAAAATGCGAATGTCGGCCAAAAAATCTCAAGTTCGCTCAAACCTCCAACGAACCCCGGTTTCGGGCAGCAAGCGGAGCGAATGTCGGCCAGGAGCGAATGTCGACCAAAATGCCTATGTCGGCCAAAATCCTCTCAAGTTCGCTCAAACCTCCAGCGAACCCCGGTTTCGGGCTCCTTGCGCGGCGAACATCGGCCAAAGTGCGAACATCGGGCAAAAAATCTCAAGTTCGCTCAAACCTCCAGCGAACCCTGGTTTCAGGCTCCTTGCGCGGTGAACGTCGGCCAAAGTGCGAATGTCGGCCAAAAGGCGAATGTCGGCCACGAAGCTCAAGTTCGGGCCCAAACGCCGGAAAGCTCAAGTTCGCTCCCGAACCAGCGTCGGCCAAAAGGCGAATGTCGGCCACGAAGCTCAAGTTCGGGCCCAAACGCCGGAAAGCTCAAGTTCGCTCCCGAACCAGCGTCGGCCAAAATGCCCTATGTCGGCCAAAATGATATGTCGGTCACGAAGCTCAAGTTCGCTCCCGAACTCCGAAAATCTCAAGTTCGCTCAAATCTCCTGCGAACCCCAGCTTCGGGCTCCTCGCACGGCGAACTTCAGCTTCGCTCAATTTTTGGGCGAAGTACAACATCAAATATTTGAAAAAGTTCTTAAAGTATGGAAGGCCTCAACTTCACCCAAAAGGACAGCGAAGCTCAGCTTCGGGGCCAGTCTTCGACGAACCTCGGTTTCGGGGCATTACTCTGGGCGAAGTCTAGCTGCAAATGAAAAAGGTTTCCTAAGCTTGGAAGGCTCTACTTCGCCCCATCCTCGTGCGACCCCCAACCTCGCTCCTTTTCTCCAGCGAACCTCGGCTTCGTGCCAAATTTAAGCGATCCTCGGTTAGCAGAATTTCAAGCGAATTTCAGGCCCTATTTCGGGCGAACTCCAGCAAAGTCGGGCGAGCTCCAGCAAGGGTGTTTCTAAACGCTAAGGCAGCCGCTAAAGGGGCAATCCGAAGGGCGCGCATCCCGAGAAAAAGAAGGTAGGCAGGCATTTAAGGCGCATCCATGGCGCACGAGTTTGGGTCTCTAGCCCATCGCATCAGGACAGCCATGTCATGTCCCTGAAAAGCTCCAAAGGGCAAGCTGCACCAACCACATTAATGAGACATGTCGTCCCAACTACAGAGATCGTCCGGAGTCGCTCTAAACACGGGTGAGCCGCATTCCATGGATGCTCTGTCATTTGGCAGAGGTCAAATCTCAACTGCTCTGCCAGTTTTAGGGTTTGAACATTAATGTAATCCGGGGGATTTTCTTCTATAAAAGGCCGCTCAATGTAATGTAATAGGGGGGGAACATCTTGCTAAAGAGCTGCTGTACTTGGATTTCTGCTTCAATATTAAGACTCTTGGTTCTGATTCTGAACTCCTTTTCTGTGTATGATGCCTTCTATGCTTATTTCTGTTAATTCTGTTTCTTCATTTGCATACAGTAAATTCTGCAATCTAGATTTAAGTGTGTGTTAAAGAACGAAGTCTGGAATTGTTGAAGGATACATATCAGTGTGTGCTCAGTTTTAGTTTCTGTTATGTTCATGATATTGATTGCTGCTGGTTCAAGTAGAAGTTGGTAATTGTGCTGCTTGTTCTTCCCCTCGGATCCTCCTGGCCTATGGCCATATTTCCCAATCTCTTTCAGTCATTTCCTTTCTTTTGGCAATTTTCCAATCTCTTTCCAGTTCCCTAATTTGAAACCCCAGTGTAGTGTAGTATAGGAGCTAGCCTTCTCTAGAGATTGGCACGGAAGGCATCCCTTCCTTCCGGCATTTCAATTTGTTGGGCGGGTCTAGGGCTCGTAGATAGACCAAATCCTTTCCTGTGGCAGATCCGTAACCAACAGGTTCTATTTGAACCCATTAATCCTGTGTTCTGAAAACTTCCATCAACATCCCTTGTTAAGGACCAGCTAGTTTACTTCAAATCATTCCATCATGATCACCATTATATGAATTTCATATACTGTTACTGTTCATTTTGTTAACAAGTGATTAATCAAGTCATGCTGCAGTACAACAGGTTCAGCTAATGTTTAAGTTTGCATTATTTAGTACCATAAACAACCATGAAAGAGTGTCTACATCGTTATTCTATTTTAGAGCATAAAATCATAGTACTAGCAGAGGTTATCTGAATTGTCTTTCTTTATTTTTAATGAGCAAGTGCATACAATTACAATCTCTGGTTTAAACTATGGTTCATAACTTATCCCAAGAAAATAGGACATCCATACCAGATGCATTTTCAATGATTTGGTACGTACTTTATAAGCCCGTCAAATTAATCCTAGTACAAAATGATAAAGCTATATTCCTTTCCAAAAGTACATAACTTTACAGATGACAAAAGATGGTCACAATAGTTTCAGTATCAGTGCTTAGAGTACAACACAAAATGATACAAGAGATTCATTTCATGTACAGTTACAGGCATCTTGCCCATGCTATGTTTTGTACAAAAATAGTGTAACATTACAAGTACATAACAGTATACAAAGCTTTCTAATTCATGGTTAAGTTTTGTTGTTTGTGGATCAAGTGGAGGGAAGATATCACCAGAGCGCTTTACTGCCCGATGTTTGAGATATTACATTATTTGGCTCCTTTGTAATATTAGTTTGGTAGATGATTTATATTTGTATAATGTATGTGTCAATATGAGAGAAAGTGCAAAGTGTCAAGAGAGAATGAAGAGTCACATGATATGTGGCAAGATGAGAGCTTTGTCTTTATGAGAGGAATATGAAAGGTTGCATCTCCCGGATGAAAGAGGAGAGCAATAGTTAGAGAACTGAAAAGTCATGTAAAATGATATATTGGAGGTAAAGCTCCATGCAATGTAATCAATTTGTATCATACATGTAATCTTATGATATTGTGTGCATCTGAGTTATATTTGTGAGATATTGCTATAATTTCAATATTGTGTTTCATTGGTAGTAGCATTGATTGATCTAGATCTTGGAATAAGCTTTCTGTGAATTAATCTATTCAGAAAGTTAACAGTGATATCAGATTTACGGAATTTGAATGAAGATATTGGGACAATCATCACCATTCGACGACAAGCCCAATTAAGAAAACGTTTTGCTTGTTTGGAAAGCGCTTGAAGAATTTTTTCGAGCATCCCAGCATGGAAGTGTTTGCTGCCATTGAGAATAGAGAATAAGCGCCAAGAATAAGGTACACTAAAGTTCTATTATTATTTTATAAAGCTATTGAAGGAGTCATAAGGTTAATGGTTTAAAATATGGTTTCCTAATTATTTTAGGTATGGAGTAATAAGAATGTCTACTCAGAATAAAAATAATTTTTTTTGAATTAGTAAAAGAGTTAGAAAGATTTTTTTTTACGTCTAGAGTGATAAGGAATACAATTAGTTTGTTTAAAAGCTTTATTTAAAATAATAATAATAATAATAAAATCATTTGGGTTATTTGAAGGGATAGCTATCAGAGAACAAAATATTGTTATGGTTAAAATATCTGTTAAGGTGCCTAGGAATAGATATTTGGGGATATGTTATTATATTGTATAAGGGTTGGCATGGGCCACACATAACCCAAGGTTGATTGTATTATAATATTATATTAGTAGTCGGCTCCCTAAAGTAGAATTAGAATATGGATATATAAAGAAGAGATATTTGTCATTGTAATCATCATGGAGATGAATCTTATCTAATCGTCTTTGCCTACGTTGCCCTCCTTAAGTGGCACTCTCATCTTGGAAGATCTTATGGAGTTATTCCTTTCTTAAGGAGTATTATTGGTGTTTCCCTACCTTAAGGGTATTATCTATGTTTGTTTTTTGTGTGGATTGTTATTGTGGATAATTATTTGTGGATGAGTGATTTGATATTTCTGCATATTGGTGAATGATTTTTGTTTATGAGAATAGAGTTTTGTGACAAGTGATATTAGAGCAATGATTTTGGCAAAGTGGGGATTTCTTTTTTGTGGATTACAGAATTAGGGAAGATTTTTTTTTTTTCTGGAAAAACGTCTCATATTTAAGGAGCCATATCTCAGCGAAAGTTTATTTAATTCAAACGGTTCTTGGATCATTTTGTGCGGAATTTGAAGAGCTTTAAAATGAATGGTCATATGAAGGAATCCGAGCAATATTGAGGGAGATACGACCTTGTGAAGTCAATCGTTTGGAACAAGCGCAATGATAAATTTTCAAATTGCAATTATTTTTTTGGAATACGAAATTTGGTTGCAGAGAAAAACAAGAAGTGGTTGTAGAGAAACAACCACTTGGTTCAGCTTCTGACTTATATCTTTTATAAGAAGCATATCTCACATCTTGCCTTGAAGATTGAGTTTCCATATATTAAATTACAAACGTTACAAATTCAATATTATTTAGTCACACCCAGATGCATGCATTGAAATCTTTGATACAATATAAAATGTTTAGATGTAAGCCTATGATTCGAATAAAACAACTCAAAATATATTATATTTAAAACCATTCAATATATAATAATATTATAATTTTTTTTTGTTTGTGGGAAACGTCTATATTCTATCTTAGATAAAGACAAAGTCAACAAGCTTCCCGTCAACAATATTATAATTATATATGGGGGGAAGGCAGGGGACCTCTTGCTCTGGGCGGGATGGTCTTGCTCCATTTCCCTGCTCCCCCCTCCCCTAGTTTTTGCTCAGTTTCCTGACTCATCCCAGGACATCCTACTCTGGGAATGTTGTTGTAGCAGATGATCTCCTTGAGGGGGAAGGTCCTTGCCCACTTTCTGCTCCTTTCCCAACTGTTTTGTGGTTTCCCTGCATGAGTCCTTGCCCTGGTGCTTCCCAAGGATTTCCCCTGGAGTTTCCTCGGTTTCTCTTAGGGTTTCCCCAGGGGTTTTTTCGCAGGTTTTTCTACTTGGAGCCGGTTCCCAGGGCATCCTTGGTTCGCTGTGGTTGCGGGTTGGGTTTTCGACTGCTTCCTTCTACGTCACGAGAGGTCCTCACTGCATCTTTTTTGGTCTGGAGGGACCAGGTACCTCATTGCCAGTGACTCCTCTCTGTGATGCCTTTGGACGTTGGTGGTCCTGCCCTTTTGGGTGGGGCTCTTTTCGGTTTCTTGTTCGAGGGCTTCTTCCTGCTCAACCTGCTGTTTGGTGGATGCTCAGAGCATTTTCATGGCCTTAGGGATGGGCCTCATCCTGTTCCTGAGTTGTTCCCAATCCCAGTTCTAGTTCCTCGAAGCTGTTCGTGAGCAAGGATGGGGGTTTCCTAATCCTATCTGATGGGTTGCTTGGGGTTATCTGCTGCCTAATTCGGTCTTGGGGACCTGTGCTCAATGCATGCAGCTGTGGTCACCCCTGGCTCCCTCAGATTTGGCTTCCGGGAATCCCATCCTTGTGCCTACTGCTGCTTTTCGCCTGGGGTTTGCGGGTTTTCTTCCTTGCGCTTGCTGCTGCTGTCCTTGGCTCCTCGTAGTTCAACTTGGTGTGCAAGGGGATCTCTTGGCCTGTAGAGATCCCCAATATTGTTGATCCATTTCACAAGTTCGAGCGGTGGCTTCCTGCTACTGCTTCTTTGAGGATCCTGATGCCATTTCCCAGGCTGTCGGTTTGTAGCTGCTTGCTGCTTGCTACTTTTTTGCATCTCGTTGCTGCTTGCTGCTCTGCTACATCCTGGTCTGCGTCCTGGGCCGTCCTTGGGCGGGAACCCTCTTCAAATTTCAAATTTCCCGCTTTTGGTTTCTGGGCGGGATATTTATTTTCAGGCTAATTTTGGACTTCTCGCTCTTCCCGGCTTGGGCGGGATTCTCTGTTTTGATTTCTGGGCTCCTTTGGCGGGCCTTTTTTGAATTGTTTCCGAACGGGCCGATCCCGCATCCTTGTTTGATCCCGCGTCCCAGTCTGATCCCACGTACGGGTTGATCCCGCGTCCCAGTTTGATCCCACATATGGATTGATCCCGCGTCCCAGATTGTTAAGTCAGTTGGTGATGGTCCCTCCAGGACTGTTTCCTTGTGCTCCTTTTGTTCTTATTAAGGCCTGCCCTTTGGCCCTCTGGATGGTCTATTGACCTTTTGTAAAAAGGTTTTGGGGCCCCTTTCAAAACCCATTTTTAATGAAATTTTTTACG
This sequence comes from Wollemia nobilis, assembly GCA_028583015.1. Taxonomy (NCBI): domain Eukaryota; kingdom Viridiplantae; phylum Streptophyta; class Pinopsida; order Araucariales; family Araucariaceae; genus Wollemia; species Wollemia nobilis. Next base: position 922,667 of record JAQPPZ010000987.1, read on the forward strand.
AGACCAAAAAAATATATTATAAATATATGTTTTTAATATTTAAAAAAAAATTATATATAATTAAAATTATTTTAATATATAAAAATATTTAAGTATATTTTTATAGTATATAATATTTATTTGAGCATTTTAATATACTTATATTGGTGTATTGGCGTAGGTGACGAGGTTAGAACAAAGTTTATTACAATATTTAAAATAAAATTTGATAGTTTTTGAATAAAGAAGGTGAGGTTAAGTGGTCAAAAGATTGATTTTTAAACTTTAGTTAGGAATCTAGGATATATGTATAATTCTCAAATACAATTACGTAGTTTGTTAATTGTTGCTGTAATAATTATATAATAATATTAATTTGATGGGTTTATTTTAGTTCCATATCATCATCAACTAAAAAAAAAATAACATTTTTTTAAATTAATTAGAACCTAAAAGATTAATTTTAATTTTTTTAAGTCAATATATATATATATATAATTGAAAAAAATAACTGCACCTGCATGGGACAAACCCTGTTGGGACCCGATTATGCTTGTTGCATTGTTCTACAACTTCCCTTCCCTCTGTTCCTTGTACTTTGACTCTCAAGTTTTGCACCTCTCTCATCTTTAGGAGCACCTTGTCTCCAATTGAATTTATCTAAGTTACCCTTAATTAGAATCACGGCTTCCACTCATAACGTGCGGTTCTGTCCTTTATCTATTTGTATAATGTTGAATGTTGAAAGTGTGTTAGAAGATACTAATAAGTAATATGCATGAAAAAACTTATATTTTCAATGAAAATTTGTATTTTTTTCATTTTTCTTTTTGCCGACTCCCGAGTTCGAGCCCCGAGTCAACCTCGTCGAGTCCGAGTTTTGCTACTATGGTTTTAAGTCATAAAAGTGAGCATTGTAGGCCCTTAGGATTATGAGCAATTATGAGAATTTTGTATTAAAAATTATACTTAGCAAATGTGTGCCCAATCATGATAGTTCTATAGTTATTTCGGATTTGAACAGTCCCCAGATTTGTGGATGGGATGTATAATATGTTCTTACCAAGAGCTAGGGAACCCTTAATCTCATTGAATAATTCAGCAACGGGATAGCCAAGAGCTTCAACATCATACTTCAAGAATGCAACTTGAAATCTCTCAAAATCAGCAGCCTTTCTAGTGCTTAATGTATGCATAGCTCCTTTGATGTCCCTTGAGGAGAAGAGGAATGATGTAGGGGAGGAAGAGATATAAATGGTGCGCCGCATATAAGGAAATAGCATGGGAGATTGAGGACTTGTTGATGAGACACATGGCATGGGGCTTCCTAGGAAGAAGAGTGTGCCAAAACGCTTTGGGAGAGTGATGAAGAGCATCTAGAAGCCCACAATGTGGAGCGATAAGAAACTTGTGCTTCTTACGTCTTATATTCCCTTTGAGTGGAAGATATAGTTGTAGGCTTATGGATAAGAGCAAAATGGAGCTTCCAATCCATGGATTTAAATTCCTCATCATGCTAATGATTCATGGGGCAAGCACCAATGTGATGAACAAGCTTTGGCCAATGAAAAGTATGAGGAAAGGAGTCAAGGGCTGCATTTGATCACGTACAAGACAAAAATTCATATTTGGTTGTCACTATAGTGGAATTAAGAGAATAGTGTTTGGGACATCGCCTCGGAGGACAAGCAATATAATCAACGACAAAACATAAATCAAAATGAATAATGGGATGGTTGGTAGGACTAGTTAATGGAGGAGGAAAAGACGAAGAGGTAGGGAGAACGTCAACATTGCATGATCAGCCAAGGGAAGCTAACTAGATACCTGGAAGTTGTGAATATTAGAAAGCAACGTCTTGTTGGTGATGACATAGTGAACCACACTCTCACCTCGTGCATGCGGAAAACTAGTGAACCTGGAGACATTAGGAAACCGAGGAATTCCCTTGAGAATTGAGAGGCCATGTGACTCGCACATCTAAATCATGTGTTTTTCATAAGCTGCAACAAGATGATTCTCATTTGCAAAGGTCTTGTTGAATGCAAGATCCTTGGGGTTGTGTTCTAAGAGACATAACTCATCCTTTGTAGGATTGTGAAAAGGAGCTTGGTGGGTCCCAATGTGGGCATCGAAGTCACCTAAAAGGATAAAATCACCGATTGATGAATATATAGAAATATGGAGGTAGAGTTTCAAGTGTGGGTCACCCTTAGAGTGGATGACAAAATTTGACGATGTTAAAGGAAAATAACATACTGCCATGGAGATGTCTCTAAGAGGGTGTGGGCCCCTCTTGATCTAAAACCACATATATCTAGAGTGCTAATTTGACATGACTAAGACTCATGCTAATGAAGGTAGTCTCTAATGAGGTAGGCCACACAACCCAAACTGCGAACACTACTTGATCAATGTGTCTCATGCTTGAAAGCAGAAACCTAAAGGTAGCCTCTGACCAATGGAAGAGATCATTTTGGCCTCTCATGGGTTTCTATGACAAAAACAAGATCTTGTGAAGAAATAAGATCTTGGAATGTACATGGGGAAGACCATATCATCCCATTATAGTTCCAACAAGCGATACAGGCGCTATTGTTACCTATTGGGACCTGAGAACGCCTTCATTTTATAGGCCAAGGATGTGACCACCATGGAGGAGAGGAGTCATGAGTCATAGTTTTTTAGTCATAAATAACTGCTTACATGTTGTCCTTTTGAGTAGCTATCACTTATGCACATGTTTTCTATAGTTCCTTCATCTGAATATGCGTGAGGTCTTCATCCAAGTAAAATTTTGTGGACAAAGTAAAAAGTTTCTTCTTGGCTCTTAAAGCTCTCAAATGTTCCTCAGATGAGTGGAATTAAATCTAAAGAGGGAGTCTTTGATAACTGACTAAAAGAGTGGTTTATTATCTATGGGGAAAATATTACTTTGTATTAGAATGGCTAACTTTAAGATTGGTCTGATATAGTTTTTATGGTATTATTAATGACAAAACAACTACTATTGGGTATTTGGTGCATCTAGGATTAGTGACAGTTACCTGAAATTCATTTGTAAGGCATGGATCCATTTGGAAGTCCCAAAACTGTCTAGAAGTGTTTACATGAAGGAACCACACTAAGCAATAGAGAGATCATAATTCTAAGAATGATGTGGTTTCCCATGATTTTGAGGAGTAAAGCTGAGCTAGGGCTCACATTTCAGCAGTTCAATGCTATAAAGGATAATAACAGATTTTATGAAGAACGACATCAAGAGCGATTGCCATTACTGAGTAACAATTTGTCATTTGGTTGCATAGGAACTAGGGCCCGGACTAACCACCGACACCAAAGTCCACCATGGGATGAGATGAGAAACAAGGAGGTAGTCATAATCACAAAAGTTCATGCATCCACCCTTGTTGCCAACCACTTCAGGCTTGAAAGGGAATATTCTCCTCTAGACGTTTGGTATCAAGCCTTAGATCAAGGAGAGTTCGAAAGGGAAAAAGCTGCCTTAGCTTCTAAAATTTTGTTTTTTCTTTTTTTATCAACACAATCCATTGATGAGGGGTTATGCTGTTCACTAGAGGGCATCCATGAAGCTCCATGTCGAGGAAGTCCTCTTGGCAACACACGGTTAATGCCATCCAATCTACTTTGTTTGGATTAGTGTTGTGTAATGATCCCACAGTATACGTCTGTTCATCGATTGGTCGTGCCCGTTCATTAATTCTTTCATCTATTTATAGGTAGAATAGTTATCCAATTGGCATCATCGAAGAATATAATTTATATTGTGAATACGCAAGAGACTCCGCCCTCTCTAAGTGGCTACGAGACCTGCCCTCTCTAAGTGGCTGTGATCACTGTGCATTATTATTTCAGATTTATTAATTTCTCCATTGATGGATTCATCAAGTAAGGAAGTTTCCTTACAAGTGGTATCAGAGTTGATGATTCTAAGTGCGCAATATTTTTTTTTTCCGGAACAATCTCGAAGCAAATCACTGCTCCAACTTATTTCGTCATCACAACGTTGAGCAAACCTTCCTTACGCCTTGTTTCCTCGTTGGCACTAAGAATCTGACGACAACATTTTTTATATGGAACATAGTCGATAGCAGAATATCAAACACAGTTACAGTTAGAGCCCTCCGAAGTGATCGTTGTTGTTCGATAGATTATCCCATCAAACAAAGTGACCGTTGTGCTGTGATTTAATTTCAAACCAAAAGAAATCTGCCCTAATTTCTTAATATCTTTTATTATTATCTGACAGTTCTGACGTGCTATATACATTGTTTAAAAACTTGAGGTTTCCTTTAATCCAGTAATGTGAATATTTATAATCTTGTTCGCGTGTTTTAAATTGTTGAAACGACCCTTAGCGAGTGATACCCCGTAACATCATCTACGGAGTCGAAGCAACGCAGGCTGATAAAAATTTAAAGATCGCGCATTTTATTAAGCCGCATTACAACAATAGTTATATATTCATCCTTAGCATATCGCGAATAGGTAGAAATCAAATATTAATCGCCAACGGAACCTTCGCATTATTGTTAAATATTATTCGCCCTTTTAAATCAATTTCAGGAGAGTACATCAAGTTTTTCGGCTAGGGACTTTGTTCCACATTCATCCGGTGGCGGATCATTTGCCAACTGTACAAAATCAGATCCACGTATATGGCATGAGGCGTCGTCAGATCTCCAACTTATAACTTAAGAATTCCAATAAGATTTGCGCATACCGGAACTGAAAATTTTCTTCCAGACGCCAGACGCCAGACGCCATTACACTGCTTTTAATTTCTAAAAAAAAAGAGCACCTCTTAATTTGATCGCTGGTTGATGTTATCAACGAACTAAGGAGACAACATTTCAGCCAATTTGGGATTTATAACCGCCAACAGGAGCTAAGTTGGTTGTGACTACCCCGGGTGGTCACCGTGTCTCGCCCCGTACGTAGGAGTGCCTAGTGTTGGAGAGGCTCAGTCTTCGAGGTTGACTTATCGGTAGTTGTCTAGGTTTTGGTGTTGGCAGTTGGAGAATTCCGGTAGAGCTAACGTTTATATTTTTCTACAGTTTTGTCTACGTGTCCAACGACTTTTGTAGCAATTTTGGGCGACAACTTTTTTGCAGCAATTTTTCCAACGACTTTTGTAGCAATTTTGGGCGACAACTTTTTGCAGCAATTTTTGCGATGACTTTTGCAGCAATTTTGAGCGACGACTTTTTGCAGCAATTTTTGGTAATGACTTTTGCAGTAATTTTTGCAACTATTTCTGCGACAATTTTTGCAAATTTTGCTACAATTTCTGCATCAATTCGTCCGTGACTGCCAAGTGACCGTTGCACTCTCCAATATTTAATCGTTGGCAGCCTTTTTCCACTCCAATTCACAAATTATTTATGTTGCTGCTCAAGTGACCGTTGTCATTTCAAATCTTTGATCGTTGAAAATTTGTGAAAATTTGCAAATGACGCCAGCCATACTACAATCTAGAGTACGCCATCATCGAACACGCCAAATTCAAGAGTTCCTAATTAAATGGCAGGGACTTCCAGAAGACGATCAATCTTGTCAAGCTTTGAGGACAAAGCTTTCTGAGGGGGGTAGCCGTGTAATGATCCCACAGTATATGTCGGTTCATTGATTGCTCGTGTCTGTTCATTAATTTTTTCATCTATTTATAGGTGGAATAGTTATCCAATTGGCATCATCGAAGAATGTAGTTTATATTGCGAATACGCAAGAGACTCCGCCCTCTCTAAGTGGCTACGAGACCTGCCCTCTCTAAGTGGCTGTGATCACTGTGCATTATTATTTCATATTTATTAATTTCTCCATTGACGGATTTATCAAGTAAGGAAGTTTCCTTACATGTTGAAAGATCTTCAGTTGGAATGTTGATGTCAAGAGAAAAGGCAACTACCTTTTGGAGCTAGTCAACGGAAGCAATCCTCTTAATGAGAATAATTGCCAACGAATCCATGAAAAGTGATTTGTGATGCAAAAAAAATTGCTAAGTCTAGAGTGTGTCTTGCTCAAGGCAGTCTCCCCCCTCCCTGTAAGGGATGCCCTAAAAGGGTTGAGCGCAAATCTTGCAAGAGAAACTCAGGTTCCTACTTCCCATCCCTTCCCTTTCATTCATCTTCTAGCTCACGGTCACTTCACCTCCACTTCCTTTGTTTTCTTCTATTCCTGCTTCTCAAATCTCACTCACTTCTTCTGTTCTCTAATAAGCACAACCTTAGTCTGAGGGTCACTAGCAAGCTCGCTTGCCCCAGTCGTAGCGCCAACATATTTTCCATTACCAACTTACAACATCCTATACCAGTTTTTCACACTGTCATTGATGCCACCTTCATCAACTATTCCATCACCATCTGTGCTTCCTTTGGTCCTCCATACCATAAGCATCATCGTGTTGCCTCGTGTGTCCTTATCTTAACCCTTCTTATCACCCATCGTCACTTTGTGCCATCATCTATGTTGTCGCATCACACTAGCATCCTTGCTTTCATCGGTCCATAGGTCATTGTAGGTACAATGACACTTTTACCTCCAACAACATCAACTTTGTTGCTAAACTACCTCAAGTTTGACTCCGCACCCAAGAATAAGACACAATTTGGGATCTTCCATCAATTAGGAGTGACGTCCCTATGAGTCACCAAAATTGTAACAACTCACTACTACCATCACCCTCCTAGTGGAGATCCGTTGCACAAGCTGAGGCAAAAGACAGAATAGGGGAGAAATTAACGAAAATTGGCTAAGTGTTTGGAAGTAGTGCTCTCTGCTCTGCTTTTGTTCTGGGTGAGCCCCGCTCGGTGCCACGCCTTGCTCGAAGCGCTATGCTTAGAGCATCCCACTCTGAACGCCCCGTTGAGACTGTCCCACTCGATGCAACTCTTTGCTTAGACTGCCCCGCTTTGTACTGTGTCCCACTCTTGGACTACCCTGCTCAGACTGCCCTGGTTCTGGACCTCTTTCTATTTGCACTTTTGAAGACTGTAATCTACTTTTCTTTATGCAACTTTAATCCATATAACGTGCTCTAATGAATCTGAATTAATGACTTAGCACAGTAGGTGCATAACTTTTTGAAATCTTTTCTAGCTCCTTACGCTTCTGTAGAGGATGTAGATCTTGGTGTCTAAGATCACCAAGTTGCTGCTTGAGTAGGGTTTTGCAGCTCTTTGTAGACCGTTTTTGAACAACTCCTTCACCAAATGATGGTCTCAAACTTTCTTTTACGAGCCTAAGATTTGGTGGCTTGTTCTCCTCTTGTAATCTTCTCCTTCTGTTGTAGATTTGGAGAAGTCTCTATCTCTGAAGCGGTGCCTTCTTGCTGTGAGAGGCAATCTTCAAATCTCCTAGATTTGATGAGCTTCTTCTGTCTTCAAGTCTTCTTGTCGAACTCTAACTTCAAGCACGATATTTCTTTCAAGATTATGAATATCTTAAGGTCTTTCATAGGATTCTTCTTCTGCAATTTGGCACTCCTTGCCAAATTTTCCTTCTCTTGGGCTTGTTGTCGGATGGTGACAATTGTCCCAAGTCCTTCACTATCAGGGGCTTCTCCTTGGTAGTGGATTTCTCCAGTGAGATCTCCTTTGATGATTTCTTCAGTAAGGCTTTCCTAGCCTTTTTCTGGATGCTCGATGAGAACTTCCCAAGGTCTTTGATCTTGCAGCTTATGATGGTCTTCACTTGAGACCTCTTCAGCCTTCTGCTCCTGGAAGTGTTGGCGATGTGATCTGCTCCTGGATCTTTGATTTTGCTTCTTTTGGATTCGAGCAAGACTCACCTAGTCCTTCTTCCAAGTCTGAAAGTCCTTCAATGAGATCTTATCCTGATCTTCTTTGCTTCAGGTGTTGAATTGATTCTGAAGAAGATACCCTTCCTAATTGTTTTGTAGGAAGTTTCCCAACTCACCGAATCTTCTTTCCCTGCAACAAATATGTTAATACTGAAATCTTTAATCTGTTTCTGAATCAGATATTCCTTTCGAATTCCTTTTCAGGATCAAGGCTTCTATGGCCTTTTTCAATATCAAGGATTCTGTGGCCTTTTCAATGTCAAAACTTCTGTGGCTTCTGGTTCAAGGCTTCTATGGCCTTTTCTTCAAGGCTACTATGGCATTTTCCTATTAGGCTTCTATGGCCTGTTCTTCAAGGCTACTATGGCCTTTTTGTATTAGGCTTCTATGGCTTGTTCTTCAAGGCTACTATGGCCTTTTTGTATCAGGCTTCTATGGCCTGTTCTTCAAGGCTACTATGGCCTTTTTGTATCAGGCTTCTATGGCTGTTCTTCAAGGCTACTATGGCCTTTTCTTCAATCTGCAATGGAGATCTTTAGTCTCCTAGCTTCACCACGTCTTTTCTTCAGAAGTCTTCTTCCGCAGTGTTCTTCTCCTGCACAAGGAACTAATCTCTGCACTATGAGGGCACGCCGACCTTCGGGCAACGAAGTTGGAGTCTCCTAGCTTTTTGTCATAGGAGGAGTACCAATCCTCTGAGAATTAATTATCTGCAACAAAAGAAACTTTAGGAAACAATTAGAAAATTCCAGATATCTTGGATCTTCACTAGATGCTCTGTCAATCTAGTGGATTGAGTGCTAAGTCCTGGTCTTCATGAGTTTTCCTATAACTCTATGGAAAGACTCTAGTCAAATGCAATATCAGTATTTTCCATAGTTGAGAAAATCGGTATCGGGAGTCAATCGGCTAGGCAATAAGACGGGAGTTTTTCAAAAATCGGCAAAAAAAAAAAACCCGAAGAAAACGAATTTGTTTTTTGATTTTTTTTTTTTTCATGCATATTACAATGAATTAACATTATGCAAATCAGATATTGCAATAAAAACAACAGTTCAAGTCAAGACATTATACAAGGCTCAAGCTTTAAGTACACATGAAAGTGACAAAAGTTCACAAAACACATCCTCTATTGCTTATCATTTTAAAAGGTACAAAATTACAAATTACAAACTGTGTCAAGTCTCAAAATGCCTCAATAGGCCCACTATCTATAGTTTTCCTTTGCCCCTTGTCCTAACGTAAGCCCTAGTCTCTCTTGTTTGATGTGTGCTTGTAGATGTCTGTGCTTCTCGTGCTAAGGCCTCTTCTTGGTCCCTTGCTGCCATCTCCTCCGCTAGGGTCTCATAGTTTTGCAATTCTTCCATGCTGAATAGAGGATCTTGCTGTACCTAGAAGTTCCAAACTTCAACTAGATGAGGAAAGGGACAAAAAAAAATACTATAACTATAAGATATGCTTTTAAACCAAGAGGATGAGAGGAGAAGAAGGTCCCAACAAGATTTAAAGTTTTGAACTACTACCTGCGGCTCCTGCTCTTGTGCTTTTGCATCTGTGATCCATTCAGATGATGGATCAATGTCACTTAGGTCAATGGGCTCAATATTTGTTTTTTCAAAATATTTTTGGTGGAGACGAAAGTTGTAGTGCACAAACACAAGATCATTTAACCTTTCTTGTGTAAGTCTGTTATGCTTCTTGTAGTGTATGTGCTTAAACATACTCCAATTGCGCTCACAACTTGAAGAGCTACATGGTTGGGATAAGATTCTAACCGCCATGTGTTGCAAATTGGGTGTAAAATCACCAAAGTCCTCCCACCATAAATCTAGAAACAACAACCAAAAAAAAAATTAATATTTTACATGTAACAACTTAAAAGTTTAAATTTTAAAACAAAATCAGAAGATAATAAATAATAATTCGATGAGGTTTACGGTTTACCTGTGTTGGAATATTTTCAACATTGCCTCCTTAGTCCTAGTATTTAGTTTTAGTTTAATGTTTTTATTTACATATTTCTAGTTAATTTGATTAGCATACATTGAGGTTTTGGCTTGGTTGGCCAATGTTTGACCATAGTCCAAGATTAGAATGTTGTTAGGATAAGAGCTATCTTTAATTTAGTTTGTTGTAATAAGTTTGAGAGGATTTCTCTCAACCACCGTGTCTATTTTTAGTTCTTTCAAGAACTATAAAACTATGTAATGCATTGTTGATCAATAGAACAATTTCACCATTGTTTCTCATTTGGTATCAGAGCAGGTTTGCTTAAACAGATCAAAACCTGTGGAGAGTGGTGTGAAGAGATCTGAAGCACACACTTTTTCAGAGAAACTCAAGTGGCCAGCACTCAGCAGATTTGCAAGAGCTCGAGTAAATCATTAATATCTCACGAATCCTGAGGTATTTGATTATGAAATTTTGAGGGTTGTTAGATAATTGTATCAAGAGGATGCTATCAAAATTTTAGGTGATTTGGAGCTAATTTACGGATTTTATTAGCATTTTGAGTTTTTCAATAAAATGGTTTTATAAGGTGGAATACAAGGTATTTGCTTTTCAAATTTTGGGAGCAATATTATTTAGATAAATTCATAATTCAGAAAAAATTTCAGGTCATTTGGATCTGTATTGATTAATGTATGTGAATATTTATTTTTCCTTCAACAATCCTAGATCTGAAATTGTGATAGAAAGGGCAAAAGTAAATTGATCACATATTTCTCATTTGTGTGAATTTGGATCTGAAATTTAGTGGATTTTCAGATAAGTATATCAAAAGTCTATAGGAAAAATTTCAGTTTGTTTCAATCAGTATTGGTTGATTTATGATAAATTGGGTGCTTGAGACTTTGGTAAATAAAAGGAAGCCATGTATGCAGACTTGGTTGTACCAAAATTTGATGGAGATAATTATGCTATTTGGAGCATAATGATGAAGACCTTATTGAAGGCTCAAGACTTATGGGATATAGTTCAAGAAGGCTATGAGGAACCCACTTGGAGCAAGCTACAAGGCGAGGAGAGAAAAGAGAAGAAGGAGCAGCAATATGCAAATTGCTTAGCTCTAATGGATTTGAGGAGAGGAATGGAAAAAAATGTTTTTCCTCTCATAGCCAATTGTAGATCAGCTACAATGGCATGGCAAGTGTTAAAGGATGCTTATGGGTTTGATGAGGATACCCATAAAGCCATGAGTGACAATCATGAAGATTTTTTAAGCAAGGAGGAGCCTTGCTTCCTTGAAGCAGATTCTGAATTAGATCCTTTTGAAGGAGTTTTTGAAGAGTCTTATAAAGACTCATATGAAGCCATGCTTTGTAATGGAGAATTATTTCTTGTAGAGGAAGGCATGTATGTAGAAAACCAACAAGATGAAGAATGCTTCATGGAGGAAGCATATGTTGCTGAATTTTGTGATGAAAAGATAAGAAGAGGTGTGTATTCCTCAAGAGGACGAGGAGGAAGAAGAGGATTTGCTGTTGATAGAAGAAAAAGTGATAAAAAATATCTCATGGAGGAGATAAATGAAGAGTGTATTATGGATAATGCACCTAAAATTCTCATGGGAGAGAATAAAGAAGATAGTAGGATCAACCAAAATTGTTGGCATGTTGATGGAGAAGCAATGTTTATGGAAGACCATTGTCTTGAAGACCATTCACTTGGAATGGATGTATGCTCTCTTGACAGAGAAAATGAAGATCTCCTACAAGGAGAAGATAAAATTGTTAGAGTTCCTCTAAAAGGGGAGAAGAATGTGAAAAATGAGATAGAAACAGAAAATGGAAATGAGATTGCTGATTTTCTTATCGTAATGGCAAAGGAAACTTCACTCATGGATGAAGATCACTCACTTGGAGTGACTACATTGCAGAAAGAGAGTTGTCTTGAAAAGGCAACTATGTATGATTGCTTGAATGAATGGTGTTTCAACACACCAACATGGATTGAACAAAGGAGGAGAACTATTAGTGAAGAGTTGATGGTTGATCTTGAAGAACCATACAATGAAGGAGAACTGCTACAAAATAGCTTTATGGGAAGCACCAAATCTACTCATACTAAAGGTAATGTTTTTATGATTAATGATTTGTTTTTTGTGAGCAGGAATGAAAAGAAAGGTGATTGTCTCATTGAGACAACTTTGATGAAGAATATTTTTGGAGAGAATACAGTGATGGAGAACTTGGGTCACATGGATCAAAATGATGTGTTCAAAATTCCTTGGGAGAAGGATTCTTCTAAAGTTATTTTTTTGAGAGAATATTTGTGTGAGGAGCAACTTTATGTTGCATATGTAGTTGGTCATTATATGGCCATATTTGTTGTGATTTTTTGTGTGAAAATATGTGAAAGAGTTGTATGGTATAATCATCTATGTGAGATGATTAATTCTAAATACTCATGTGGAGTATTATTTAGTGTTGAATATGTAAAAGAATATCAAAATGTGAGAGCATGGTTTAAAGACCATAATGATAAAGATGTAAGAGAGTGGTTGTTGAAAACCACAAGAGGAGATACTTTTGTTGAAGGGGGAGCTAATCAACAAAAGAAGGCACTCAAGCATTTGCATGAAATTCCACATGAAGAGTGGAAGGAATGCCACCATAAGTATTTTGTAAATTCTGATTTCTTGATTCAAGATTGGAGGAAACGTAAGAGAAATATTTTTCATCCAACTCTGTGATGCTTAAAGAACTCTTGCATGAGTGTCTTTAGCATCAAGGGGGAGAATGTTGGAATATTTTCAACATTGCCTCCTTAGTCCTAGTATTTAGTTTTAGTTTAATGTTTTTATTTACATATTTCTAGTTAATTTGATTAGCATACATTGAGGTTTTGGCTTGGTTGGCCAATGTTTGACCATAGTCCAAGATTAGAATGTTGTTAGGATAAGAGCTATCTTTAATTTAGTTTGTTGTAATAAGTTTAAGAGGATTTCTCTCAACCACCGTGTCTATTTTTAGTTCTTTCAAGAACTATAAAACTATGTAATGCATTGTTGATCAATAGAACAATTTCACCATTGTTTCTCAACCTGGCCTCAATTTCTTAATAGCATTTTTGCATTGCATAGATGGGAATTGGTGACCATGACATGCCTTATAATCTTGTATCTGGGCACGGGCTTCATGGCCTAATTGTGGTGTCTTGCTGAACACGCGGTCAATGCAATCTTGAAGGCCAATCTTGACCTCATAATCAGCGTGGAATGTGGGCGCATAAAAGAATTTGGGGTTCAAATAGTAACCCGTTGCATGAAGAGGGCTATGGAGTTGTGATGTCCACCTGTTATCAATGATGGTCCAAATGGCATCATATTTTGTGCGGTTATGTTCATAATATGCAGCAATGGCCTCTTTCGCCCTATCCATAGCCTCATATACAAAACCCATTGGGAATTGTTCTCCATCGACAAGACGAAGAACCTTCACCAATGGCTCTGATACCTGAAAAAAAAAAAAGAAAATAAAAAAATAATTTAAAGAAAAATATTACAACATAAATTAAATAAAAAAGTAACAAATAAAATAGCGTAGTCTTGTAGTTGTACCTTGATGGCCTCATCCATGGCCATCCAGAAGTCCTCCTCAAACAAAGAAGTATAAACATTTTGCCCCTCGGATGATGTGCGATATCTTGCAGTTGCTTCTGAATTCCACTCATTACTCACAAACATTTGTTTGAGTGACCCTCTTGCATTGTAAATGCTCTGCAATGTCACAAAGTTTGTGGCAAAGCGTGTAACTCCAGGCCTCACTAGCTCCCTCCCATTGGTGAATTGGCTCATGAGGTTAAGGACCCATGAATGGTTGTAAATGAATTTTGTTATGGCCTTAGCCTTCCCTACAACCTCTCTTACCCAAGGTAATTTCCCAATGTCCTCGAGGAGCAAATCAAGACAATGGGCTGCACATGGGGTCCAAAAAATGGTGGGGAATATTTCCTCCAAAATCCTCCCGGCTGCCTTATATGTTGCGTTGTCCGTGATGATTTGGACAACATTCTGCTCCCCAACCTCCAAGACAACCTCCTCCAACAACCTTGCAAGCATTTCGGCACTCTTCACATGTGCCGATGCATCTACTAACTTAAGGAATGCAGTTCCTTTTGCAGATGCAACCAAAAAATTAATGAGGGTTCTTCCCCTCCCATCTGTCCAACCATCAGACATAATAGTGCATCCCTTGGTTCTCCACACTTGACGCTGGTTGTCAAGCACAACCTAAAGTTAAAAAAAAAATTTAGTCATGCACATTGAATATTGATTTTATCATATTAATAAATATAAAAAAAAGTCATGTCATATAATTATATATATTAATTTAGTCAAGCACAATGACACAACCTGAATGTCGTTCACAGATTCTTGAAGGAGATGGCCCCTAAGATCATCATAAGTTGGCACCTTATATCCTGTGCCGCAGCTTGCGACAACATCTATCATGCGTCGCCAGTATGGAGACCTCGCCACATTGAAGGGAATGTCAGAATAGTACCAAAAAGTGGCAATGGCTTTCGTCGCTGCAGTGTGCTTCTCTTGGTTCCACGTAGCCATACCCTCAAGCGTGGATTGTGTCCCTGCCCCTGGCACAACACGGTCTAAGTCTACAAAAGAGGACTCTCCCATCTCACTAGCTCCTTGTGCACTTGGACTCGAACTACATTGTTGAAAGAACCACTTAAGGCTTCCACGCCCACTCATACGTCCACCTTGGGAGGGGGGGATGAAATGGAATCGCTATAACTTCTTTTGTTGCTTGCGTTTTCTTCTGCCATAGATAACATGGCATTTACTTTGTTTTTTACATCTTCTGGCACCTTATCACATAATGCTACATTATTTCCTGGTAACTGTGCCAAATGGAACTTGAGGCGATAAACGCCTCCACTATAATGATTGCCACAAAAATTGCATTTAAAACTGTTTTTTGTTTGCCCTGGCGTTCCATACGCCCATGCTGGATCCAATGGTTTCATTTTTTATATGCCTGCACATGGAAACAATTTATTAACAACAAAGTTACAAATCACTTAAAAAAAAGGAAAAAAATAAAATAAATAAACCCTAAAAAACTACAATTTGAGAACAGTCCTAACCTAATTTCAAGCAGCCCTAAAAAAACCCTAACCTAATTTACAACAGCCCTAACCCTAAACCCTAACCTAATTTAAAACAACCTTAACCGTAAAAAAAACAGCCCTAACCCTAAAAAAACAGCCCTAAACCTAATTTAGAACAGCTGTAACCCTTAAAAAAACCCTAAACCCTAAAAATTAGAAGAAACAAAATTACAATATTGATAGGCAGCAATATTTACTTAAAAGAGAAAAAAAATCCTAAAAACCTAAGCCTTTACCAAAAAAAACCCTAAAAAAAATTAAAAAACGGGGTTCCAAGGGGAAGCACCCCTAGCGTGCCTCTCCCGTCACAAGATAGGGAGAAAGTTTTTGAAAAACACTTGAAAAAAAATTTCTGACCTTGAGGCTGCCCTGAATCTTTTGCCGGATTTCTTCACACCGCAATCGATCGCGCTCCTACTAGGATGGTTTGGCGTAGTTGGTCGGGCCCGTCGGGGTGGTAGCACAAGGGGAGGTGTATTTTTTTGTTTGCAACTGCTTGGAAGAAAGAATGAAAAAAAAAAACTTTTGGCTTTTATCGGTCGCAGCCTCTACCCGCGCGGCTGCGGCCGATTTTTTCGCGATTTTTTCAAAAATCGCGAATCAAGAGGAGGTGTATTTTTTTGTTTGCAACTGCTTGGAAGAAAGAATGAAAAAAAAAAACTTTTGGATTTTATCGGTCGCAGCCTCTACCCGCGCGGTTGCGGCCGATTTTTTGGCGATTATTTTCAAAAAATCGCCAAAAAATCGGCCGCAGCCGCCTGGGTAGAGTTGCGATTTTTTCAAAAAATCGCCAAAAAATCTGCAAAAAATCTATAAAAAATCGGCCGCATCGCGATAAGTTGCCGATTTAATCGGCTCAGCAATCAAACCCGATTTAATCGCAATTTTGCCGATTTTTTGCAGATTTTCGTAACTATGGTATTTTTTGGGACTGAGATGTCCTTCAGTCCTCACTTGCGACTCTCCCTGATTTTATCACCTAGATTCTTCTTAGATCTTTTGACAGTGACAGGTCCAATGGCGCGTCAGGTTGACAAAACACTCAGGCTCAATAATGATGGTGATTTTCCTGTAGACTTGCACAGACTAGATCTACCGTAGCTCTTATAACACTGTTAGATTTTGATACAATATCCAAAGGAGATAACAATCATGAGATGCAGAATAATATGAAAGAAAGTAAATCTGCAAGATGACTGAGATATGCAATAAACATAAATGATATATAAATGAATACAATGTAGCTATGGAGGAAATGAACACTCCATCAATAAAGCTATTGGACTACATTGCATCCATCACCAATGGATGGTGATCCACAAAAAACTGAGCTACCTACTAAGAACCCTAAGCTACTGTGTCATTGACACTCCCCTTGCTTGTCTATACTAACAATGAGGCCTTCCTTATATAGGCAAAATAGGATACTTGGCCAACACTCTATCTAGCTGTACAAGTGACACCTTGCATATTTACAACTTGCACATTGACACTTGTGCATTTATTACATTGCATGAAGTAACTAGATAACTTCCTCCTAAAGTAATCTAATGTCCTAAGTATGTACCTTTGAAGATACATTTACATTACCCAAATGATGGAATATAAACTATTTCTAACAATTTGTCGAACTATGGTCACGGGCGAAAATCGCACTTAGACGATTTCTTTGTTCAACACTTATCAATGCTCCCTTTGGGGATTTGTTATGAAACAAGACAAATAACTTATTGCAAAACATACATTTGGTAGAGTGGTTGTAAGATAATTCAAGCTGGCCACCAACTAGCGATATATAGACTCGTTGACAGGAGATCAATCAAAGTAGGTTGATAGTTTCAGCCCAACTTCCATAGGTGTAGATATCAGATTATAAATTGTCATCGGAAATCTTTTCAAAAGAGTTTTGGAATGTGATATAAAAATAGTATGATCAAATTGCCAAAATTCTACACATAGGCAATGATGAAAGAGCCCTAAATCTGTCATGTCAAAAAATTGAAAACAAATCAGATTTTACCTATTGAATTAGGTGGGCTTCATTACTAGTAAAAACTAGGTCGTCAACATACAAAATGAAAATGACAATGTCATTGCTTGTAGTTTTGATAGAGAGATTAGGATCAAAAAAGTTCTAATTGAATCTAAGATGTTGATCAATTTTGAAATACCAGGCACGGGGAGCTTGCTTAAG
This sequence comes from Wollemia nobilis, assembly GCA_028583015.1. Taxonomy (NCBI): domain Eukaryota; kingdom Viridiplantae; phylum Streptophyta; class Pinopsida; order Araucariales; family Araucariaceae; genus Wollemia; species Wollemia nobilis. The sequence goes on from JAQPPZ010000987.1 coordinate 939,796, forward strand.
TCCATATAGGAACTTAATCAATCTGCAAACCAAATGTTCTTTTCCTTGTACATAAAGTTGTTGTGGCTACACCATGTAGACCTCCTCTTTCGAACTTCCATTCAGGAAGGCACTTTTAACATCCATGTGATATACTTGCCAACCAAACTATGTCGCAATGGAGAAAACTAATAAAAAAACCACCATCCTTGCAGTTGGAGCAGATGTCTCTCCATAGTCTACCTTCCTGTTGTGCATGTCCTTTGGAATCAAGATGGATTTGAATTTGTCAGTTGAACCATTTGATTTACATTTTACCTTGTAAACCCATTTACAACCAATGAGTTTCTTTCCATTGTGTAATTCACGTAGTTCCCATGTTTTATTTTTCATTAAATAGACAAATTCTGCCTTCAAGAAAGCTTTCAAATCTGGTTTATTTTGGGCCTCTTCGTATCTATTGCGTTCAAAAACCTATGAGACTAAAGCAAAATTAGCATGCTCATTCACTTGTTTAGGCTCTTTTCCATCTCACGTAGATTGCCTAGCTACTGCATTCTCATGCTCCTTGACATCTTTCATTATCTATGTATATCATTTTGGTTGTTGATGTGGCTCTTGTTGTTGGCAAACTTCACTCGGGTGTGCCTCTGTCAAGCTCTGTTCTCCGAGGTCATCCCAATGTGAGTTTTCAACACACTAATGTGGCTGAGTCTATGCATCTTTCTTTTCATCATCAGTCTCTGATGTATCTAAATCAAAGTGAGCTTCACTATTGTGTGATATCTGACTAGATCAGCATGGAGTAAATATATACATGAAGGGGCAGTTGGAAAGTGCTTGGCAACAACCCAACAACCCAACTACCCTACACTCAAATACATACATCAATATAAATACCCCATAAACTACAAATGACATTAATTATTACAATATATGGATTGTCACACAACCCACGTGTGACAAGTGGCATGTACACATATAACAAAAAAACTGCAAAAAATGCTTTATACGACTAACTAATATGATGATTCTTGAGCCATAACCAAGTTGAGTTGGTTCCCTACATCTTCTTCATCCTTTATTGGTCAATGTCCCTGCTCAATTCGTAACTAAAACATCATGCTAGGCAAATTGGATAGCTGACATAGAGGGCCGCATAGACGAGCTAACAATGGTCATTGTCTATTAAAATAAAGTCTGTTAATAGTTATGATTGGGATTTTCTATTATTGTATTGTTTGTTATAATGAAATTTTAGAGAAAACTTGTTCAGATAAGTGAGGATTTATAGGATCTAGTTTTATGAGCATCAACTGATTAGCAGATTAAAAATCATTATAAAGTGGAACTCAAAAATGCAAATAGAGCATCTTGTGTTACATTCTTTCGTGGTGTCAAAGTTACAGAAAGGAGAAAGGAGAAAGGAGTTTGTCACTCACCATTCATTTCAGTCTTTGTGTTTTTGGCAGTTAGTGCCTCTACAGTTTGTTACGCTGTAGTCGGTTTTGATGTTGTTGCATTGTCAATGGAGGTTTTCTCCTACATTGTTTTTAGATCTATTGGATTTGACAAATGGTGTTTGATGTTTTGATATTTGGCATTTGATGGTTTTCTCCTCACTTGATAGAGTTGTTGCATGCGACGTTCGGAGTTTGGCCAAGCTATGGCAAAGAGCAACTTGGAGGTTGCTCACATTTCCAGCTTGGGCAAAGTGTTGGTTGGAGGTTGCTCACATTTCCAGCTTGGGCAAAGTGCAGGTTGGAGTTTGCCCAAGTTTTCAGCTTGGTTAGAGCAGAGTGCAGTGTTTGACATTTGTAGCTTGGAGTTTGGTGTTCAAGGCTTGATTTGCGTTTGACGTTCTACAGTTGTTGTTTGGTTTTTTTGGAAGAATGCCAAATATTCAAACTCTAATTCTTCTAGATTCACAAAAGCTAATTGGAAGAAATTACAACTTGTCGAACCATAAGATACTTACAATTTATGAGTATAGAGATTAGGCATATATAGTTCTCAAGAAGAAACCAGACTAGAAGATGATGCTGATGACTTCAACAAGCGACATAGAGAATTTCTCAAATTGTCTAGTGTAGATGATTTGATTCCTAAAGTTCGTAATGAGGATAATGCTACAACACTATGGACAAAGTTACATAATAAGTAACAAACATTTGAAGCAAGACATGCTTTATATTTGAAGAATCTTCTCTATTCTTCCCAATTAGAGGAAGGAGGGTTTGTTTCTCAGTACCTTAAGCATTTGAAGCATCAAAGAGATCAATTGACTGCTATACGAAAGATAGTCAATGATGAGGACATGGTTGACATTGTTTTATGAGGTTTGCCTCCATCTTGTGAGTCTTTTGTTGAGTCTTTGTATTTACTTGTTGAAATTGAAACTATTGATTTTGAAAAGATGTCTTCTTTACTAGTATAAAAAGAAAGGAGACGATCACAGGATGGGAGTATCCACTTCAGGGAGTACAAAGACTGCATTTATTGCTAAATCCAAACACAAAGGCACTCAGAATGCCAAGTGCTCGTCATCTAATCACTAGCAAGGTAAAATTTCTAATGTAAAGCGGTCCCACGTCTTTTTGTTTTTAGTGCATGAAACTTGGTAATTTCAAACAGGCTTGCAATAAATTGAACAAAAAACAAAAGTCAGCAAGGGAAGTGTTGGTTACGAATCTGCCATGAGGAAAGGATTTTGGGTTAATGCGCCCAGATTCGCCCACCAGCTAGAAAGGCCGGAAGGAAGAGATGCCTTCCGAGCCAATCTCCGGAGAAGGCCGGCTCCTTGGGGGGTTCTATGGTTTAAGCTAAGAGTGCGAGGAAAGAGATAAAGAAACGGAAAGAATTTACAAATATGATTGGACTTGGGTGGGGGGAACTAACGATGCGGCAACACATCAATCACCATTACTACTTGCATCATAAATACAAAGCATGACCGAGGAACTGCAAAACCTAAGTATACTTTTTGTATTAAGCAGTGTACGCACAGCTACAATGGTCCCCTAGCAAACATTCTCCCTACAAGGAGAACTAACAGCACGACAATGCATCAATCACCACTACGTACAGTCACATAAACAGAAAGCAACCAAGAGATGTCAGAGCCAGGTATATGTGTTATGCAGAGAATTTATACGCACAGCTACAATGGTCCCCTAGCAAACATTCTCCCTACAAGGAGAACTAACAGCACGACAACGCATCAATCACCACTACGGACAACAACGTAACACACAACTGATGGAACTGCTACCACATTTATTCTATGTATCCTCTAATCTATGAAGTTCAAAAGTACTTGGCCACCAAATGCCGAAATGAATCAACAAGCCATGACACAAGCAATGCTTTAGGCACCTGATCACCAAATGCTGAAACGAATCAACGAGCCGTGACACAGGGAAACGTAAAGCAAAAATATAAAGGAGAGGCAGCATAAAAAAATAAAAGCGACGAGAACAGAACCAGGCATACAACTTATATTTATAAGCGAAAGCACGGTTACAATGGTTCCCTAACAGACATTCCCCTTCCACCACTTTACAATGAAAACATGGTGGGTTTTTATAGCCCGAGTCCCTCCCGTTACATTAATGGGCACAAAGTCCCAGTCAAACACTAGCTGACAAAAGCGGCGAAGGAGCTGCAAATGCTAACCTTTGTCGGACCGGACTGTGCCCGCAGCATGCTCTTCCTGGAAGCTGGACAGCTACGTGGCAGTGTGTTGTGTAGAACTTCTTCTTGGCAGGAATGCGGGCAGCTGGAGCAGGTAGAACCTCCAATCAGCTTTAAATGAGGCCACTGGCATAGGTAGTGCAGCCCATGCTCGTCCTTTTGCTCGGCATGTGTTGGCTCAAATCCCGAAGCTGGACACTTTTCAGATGATGGATGATGCTGTTTGACACGTGTCTGCCTTGAAAGGCAGTTTATCCAACTTCTCCTGGGATCAGAGCGCCATCGGGTTGCGCAGGTAGAAAACAGCGCAGTCGGGAAGGCCTTCATGCCTTGGGTGCATTTCCGAGTTCGTTTCCCTACTGCGCACCTGTCAAGGGCGCACTTTGACTTCGCTGCGAAGTCGGACTGCGCACAGGTGAAAGCTGATTCCTGCCGCCGTACGGACCTCGCCCCAGCACTTAGTCATTTTTCTGCCAACCTGCCAGCCTGCTACAAGGTGCGCCCAGAAAAAGGGGCGAAGTCGGACTTCGCACCAAAACTGGGCGAAGTGCGAACTTCGCACCAAAACTCGGGCGAAGTGCGAACTTCGCACGAAAACTTAGCCATTTTTCAGGGCAACTGCTGTCAAATTTGAGATCCAAGCGAGGGGCTCCAAGAAAGGGGGGAAAAAGAGAATGTAGGAAAGAGAGAGAAAGGGAGAGAAGAAGAAAGGAAAATAGAGGAAGAGGGAAAAGGAAGAGCAACAACTTGCTACAAAATAGAAAACATTGCACCCCGTGCAAAATGTGGCAACATTTCTGGCGGCTCGCGGGGTGTCGAGCTCGCCTCGGCGCAAAGAATCCATGCCTTCATCCATTGGGTGCAGAGGAACTTGCTTCCCCTACCCTTTGCTGCTCTAGCTGTTCTCCTCGCGGCAACTGTTCTTCAGATTCACCTTCGTCAGTTGCCCCCTCAGAACCATCTTCCGAAGGCTCTCCAGATTTTGCTTCTGCCTCACAGATGCGGTTGTATGCGGCCTGGGCTTGGCCCCAGGCTTCTGCTTCGAATGGCCGGCGGTCAGCAACTTCTTCTAATGCTGCGTGGAAAGCAGCGACCGCGTGCAGGTCGATGGTGAGGTATCTTTTTCCTAGCTCCTGGAAGTAGGAGCTGATATTGCAGCATTTGGACACCATCTGGGTGACCTGACTTTCCTGAATTGGCTCAGTCCAACCATCAATTTCAGCTGTATCTGCCTCAAAGGACCGCCAATTCTTTTTCACCTATTCAAGGGTGAGAAACTCACCATTCGCAACAAAGCCCGGGCACCCTAGTTCAGAAAGAGCGTGAAAGGGAGCCATACAAATGTCTCTTTCATGTTCAAATGCGTCCGACATTCGTCTGGCAAATCTCACCTCTTCTACTTTCTTAAAATATTTATGTAAGGTTACCCTTACATCTGCCCATTCTGCAGCGAATGAGGACATGGGGGAGAATTGGAGGCCATCGCGCTCGCGCTCTTGAAGATTTATTGCCAGGTCCGGCCATTGCTTCGCCGGCGTTCGGCCTCCTCTACCACGAGGCTTTCCACAGGCGAAACTTTTGAATTCCGGATGCGAAATCCGGAACCGACATAGCCTTATACGTGTGGGGCTTGCATCCCCGCAGCAGATCAGCCCGCATCCCCTTAACTTTGCTCTTCGAAAAGACCGTCGCTTGAGATGCTCTCTCTGCAGATCTGTTTCAAAGACTCCTGGAGCTGAGAAATCTGCTCCAAGGCTGCCTGCTTTTCCGTTGCGGCTTGTTGCTGAGAAGCGGCCAGCTGGGCTTTTAGTTCATCTATTTCTCGCTGCGCCGCTTCCAGCTGCTCAGTGGACCTGGACAGGTCCTCTTCAAGCTGTCTTGTCTTATCCTGCAACCCGAAAAGCTCTTCCTGTTCCTCCAGACTCTTGACAAGGAGATTATCCGCTTTACGAATGATTCCCTGAATCTCGTATCGCTTGTCGATATCGTCAAAGCTCTTCTCCTTTGTCTGGAGCTCGTAGTCCGCCCTGGTCATTTCTCGGAGAGGCTTCTTCACTTTCGGGATTATCTTCTCTGTTGTAAGCACTCTCCTCTCGAAGTTAAACATGGTGCGCTTTACCGGGGCGGCTATCTCTTCAGGTCTCCTCCGCTTCAGGTTTTGGAGGAAAGAGATAGGGTATTCTACAGCTCTCGTTGCCAGAGGCAAGTCGTCCGTATTCTGGAGGTCGTCCATGAAGTCTGGTTCCCCCAGCCTAGGGTTCTGCTGAGACGTCTCTCCTGCGGGAATGGAATCAGGAGGAACCGGACGGACTTTGGAAGGATCGGCCGCTTCTGAGGGCGACCGGGAAGTGGAGATGGGAGCGGCTGATGCTGAAAGGGTTTCAAGCGGCTGAGGTGGTGGATGTAACGGTGAATGCACGACTTCAGCACTAACCTCAGGCGAAGGGTTTGGGGTTTGACTCAGAGATAGGGAAACGTTGGGGTTTTGAGCAAACTGGTTGAAAGAATGGGGGCCGCTAGAAGGATGTGGAGACGGGGAGGAAGATGCGGCCACGGCTTGCTCGGATTGAGCGGGAGATGGAGTAGGAGTAGGGCTAGATGAGACCAGAGAGAGTGGGGCAGCAAACGTACTGCGGGCTCCGCTGAGCCGATCTTTGGATGGATGTCTGCGATTCTGGTTCCGGCGGCTGGCCCGGGACTGCCCAGAGAAACAATCTCTGGAGCGGTTGAACGCGGCTGCGGCTCTGCGACTGGCTTCTGCACTGTCAGACTAGGTCGCCTGATCTTTTCAACTCTCTTCCTCTTCTTCTCTTCTGGAACAATGGCTGGATCGGGGGAAGGAGATGAAGCAGGTGCAGCAGGCGCTGATGTTCCCACGGTGAACTTGTACCGGGGTTTGACTTGCAGAAGGTCTGCCGCAACCGGTCTGCTCTCTGGAGGCGCTGGCGTCTTTTGTGCCTGAGGAATCACCTCGGGCGTTACCTTGATTAATTTCTCCGCCTTTTCAGGCGCCGCCTTGGAAGCCACGGGCTGCATTGGGTCCACTTGGATGTCTGCTGGGCCCGCGCTGGCAGTTGCCGAAGTGTACAACTGTTGGGAGGAAGACCCTCCTTTATAACCCTCAAAGGGACCTCGGGGAACGTAATCTTGATATGCGAATGGCCGCCGGTTGTCATGGTGCTTGGTCATATAGAGCCGAAAAGTCGTCATCAACGGCCAGATTTCTCTTGGTGGATTTGTCGTGTTGCGTGCGGCACCTCATCTTCCAACATTCAATAATCTTTTCTTTTGGCCAGTTAAGGCCTGCTATCTTGGAGATGAATTTTTTAAACCCTGGAGAAGAGAACTTGTGGTCCGGGTTTCGCTTGGGGTCATATGCCACCTCCTCGCAGTAAAAATCCTGCCATGGAGGCGAAGCTTCCATCAAGTCAATTTCCCAGTCAAGGTCAACATGGACCACATCGCATCTGTCTTCGATTATATCCGCCCGGGGGCAGAGATGCGTGAACTTTCCCCTTATCCCATACGGGTCGTACTTCCAGTGCTGCGGCAGCAGAATCAGACCAATGTCAAAAAGCTCCCGCTCAAGATAGACATGCTGTCCTACCTCGGAAATCTCAACGTTCGCCCAAGAAAGAGGATATTGAAAGATCTGACCCCTTTTCTTTCCCAGGTCGAACTCCTCCTCAACGTAATCCATCTGACGGGCAACCTCCATCCCAAACTGATGATCTGTGCACCAGTAGGGCAGCAGATGAGGTTTGCTCTTGAATCCGTAGATTCTGACCACAATCCCCTGCGTCAGTCTAAAAACGTCCCCGAGATTTTGACTCAGCAAAAAGTTCGTCATTTCCCGCGGGGGGCGAGGGATCTCGCCATCGCTAAAGACTGACATGACCAACCCCAGAAAGTTGAAGTTAAACTTGTAGTAAGACCCTTTCCGGTATAGGTCATCCGTCCAGTCGTAGACGGGCTGTGGCTCTCCCTTCTCGTTGACCTTCTTCAGGTTCGGGATCGGCATCCGGGAGTGCAAATGATACAAACATAGCCAAGCTAGGACAGAACTGAACCGAAATTCAGTGGACTGCTTCTTCTGGAGCTTCACCAGGCTGGAGTGGATGGCGTATGCAAGCCAATCCGCCCAGTCGAAAAAGATGGGGCGCTTTCCACTTCTCTGCGCTGCTGGTTCGTAGGATTCTCCACACAGGAGACATTCTGCCAGTGCTAGCTGGTACGGTCGTACTCGACTCATCGAGTCGCGACCGAGGATCCATGCCGGAATGGTGTATAAATATTTGCTCGAAACCTTGCCAAGGGCATGGGGCCGGTTGGCCATCTGTCCAGTGCAAGCGGGCGTTCGGCTACGAATTGAGGAAATCCCTCATCCTTTTTGTATGCATGAAGCATCCCGCTTGCTCGCCCAGATTTATCTTTCTGACAATTGTGCTGGAGTCATACTCCAACCCTGGGGCGAAAGTTGGCTGGACAGTCTCCTTGCGCAGCGCGAACAAGGGTTTACCGCTAGAGCTGCAAATCTGCCGGGTAGCTGGTCTGTAATGTCTGACAATCAGGTCTACCAGCTTCGGGCATTGATGGACAGGAGGGCACAAGAACCGGAAAAGGTTTGATTTGTACGCCGCTCCGAAATGGTGAGAGGGCGAAACCTTGTCAGCCCAACTCTCCACATTTGTTCGCAGCTTAGTCAGGCTCATAGAAAACGAGCTGTCCTTGTATCCCGCCAGGTAATTTACCGGAGGTGGTGGGGCTTGCCCACGCTGTACTTTCTTTGCCCGGGACTTTGACTTTCGTTCCGGCGGTGTTTCACTTCTGAAAACACCTGGCCGCGGTAAATCCTCGGGTTCGCACCCTTCGCTAGATTGCGCTGGCATTGGCATCTTTCCTCTGTCCATCTCTCCGAAACAACAATAATTACGAATTCAGGGCGTCTGCAGCAGATTTCGTAGTCACAGAAATAATCTGCACAGTTTGGCATGTCTGGATGCACCTGACCCCCTTTTCTAGATAATGACAGCGTCATTAATGTCGCGCAGGAGGGGGTAGGTCGGTTGGCAAGTGAAGGAGTTATGTTTCTTGGGTGGCCGCGCAGGAGAATGTTTTGAAAAAGGTATCCCGGCTGCCGTGCCATGCTTTTTTTTTTATTGCACTTTCATTGAGGACTGTGCAATCATTAAATTTATCTTGAACGCTGTGCCATGGCTGACGTCACTGCCGCAATCTGGGCACACTGCTCAAGAAAAAACCCCTTGGAGCGGAAACCCATCTCAAACCGTCGCAATGCGCCTTGGGCCCAGGCTTGGAACTTTTTAGAATATTTTATTCATTTTTTTTTTTTTTTTAAGAAACTGTCCAAGCTGGCCCAGAAAACAAGGCGCAATCGGACTTCGCCCAAAGTTGGGCGCGATTCGACTTCGCCAGCGCAGTCGAACTTCGCCCAGAAATCGGGCGCAGTCCGAACTGCGACTTGCATTGAGACTGTTTCTCTTTTCTTTTCTTACCGGGCCCAAGGATTGACCGCAGTCTGGCCCTTTGCAAACTTTGGAAGAATTGGCCAGTAGAGTTTGATTGCCTCTTGGGACCGGGTGCACGAGCTGCGCTAAGAAAATAGAGCGCGTTCGGACTTCGCCCGAAGTTCGGGCAAAGTTCGAACTTCGTGCACGAGCTGCGCTAAGAAAATAGAGCGCGTTCGGACTTCGCCCGAAGTTCGGGCGAAGTTCGAACTTCGCGCGAAGTTTGCACTTCGCGCGCGAGCTGGGCGCAGTTCGTACTTCGCGCACAAGCCGGCCGAAGTCGGACTTCGCGCGCGAAGTCGGACTTCGCTCAAAACTGAGCGCAGTCCGATCACTTGTGACCTTGCAGTTTTTCTCCCTTCAAACTTCGCTCTTTTGCTGGCGCGCAGCCCGACTTCGCTGCGAAGTCGGGTAGCGGCCAACACTTAGACGTTTTTTTGCTTTCTTCACTCAAGCAGCCCCTTCACGAACTTCGCCCCTTCTGAGGGGCGACAACAGACTTCGCTGCGAAGTCTGTATTCTCTCCCATGTCGCAGTTCGGCTCAAACAAAATAAAAAAAAACTGAAAGTTGGAAAGCTGTACATCGCTGGAAAACAAAAATGCATAAGGGAAATTTTTACAAAGAAGGGCCACTCGGGCACCTTCAACGACGGTAAATTTTTAAGTGGAACCCGTTAACAGGGATAGGTAGGAGCTGACCCTCCATATCCCGAAGTACATAAGCATTGAACTGGTTCACCCGGGCAATCTGATAAGGGCCCTCCCAGAGAGCATCAAACTTCCCGTGATTGCCCGGCTTCGCCTTATATGAGTCCCACTTCAGCACCAGGTTCCCGATTTTAAAAACTTGGGCAGTGGTGCCTTTTGCAAACCAGCCTTGAGTGGCTGCAATATGATCGGTGAAGGCCTGGTATGCTTTTTCTCTGTCTTCTTCCAACTGCAGGAGTTGGCACAGTCTGTCATCCACCGGGTCTCCACTGCTCCTGTCTTCGTCCAACATCCATAGGGCAGGGATTTCAATGTGGGATGGGATGACAGCCTCTTTGCCATAGACGAGCGCATAGGGGGACGTCCTGATGGATTTCTTGAATGAAACTCTGTTCGCCCACAGCGCCCGGTTCAGGAGTAAATGCCAAGTCCGCTTGTTTCTGTCAATGGTCCTCCGAATGATTTTCAAGAGGTTCTTGTTAGTAGACTCGACAAGGCCATTCCCCTGCGGGTAGTAATTAGAAGACATCTTGTGATAAATGCCAAGTTTGCCAGTGTACTCCGTGAGTACAGCGCCTGCGAATCCCGGACCATTGTCTGTCACAATTGACTCTGGAACCCCGAAGCGGGTAATCAGGCTCTCAATGAACCTGATGACTGTTTCTTGGTCTGCGTTCTTGGTCGGGATTGCCTCTGCCCACCGTGTGAAGTAATCGGTGGCTGTAAGAATAAACTTGTGTCCGGCATAGGAACTAGGCGAAATCACGCCAATGAAGTCTAGACCCCATTGCTGGAACGGAGTCTCGGCCTGAATCGGTTGAAGGGGCAGGGGTGCTTTTGTGTTTCTGCCAGCAAACCTCTGACATTGATCACACTTGGAACAGACTGCATAAGCGTACGTCAAATAGAGTGGGCCAATAGTACCCGACTCTAATTATTTTTAAGGCCGTAGGCCTTGCGAATGATGACCCCCGGGCATCTCCGAATGAAAATCTTCGAGGACCCCGGGCTGGTCCGATTTTCCGACACACCGCAACGAGGATGCCGTCGATGTTTTTGAAGTGAAGCCCCTCGGGCGAAGAGTGTACTTAAGTGCACCTAGCCGAAATCTCCTTCGTTGTGAGGCGTTCAGGTGATCTGGACATCTTCCGGTGCAGAAATATCTCACCAGTTCATCTATCCAATCACTCCCCTCCGATAAGGAGTTGGCTAGGTAGATGCGTGTCGCTGTGTCCTCCCACTTACGGGCGGAGATGCCGGCTACAGCGCTTCGGGCCAATTCCGACACAAGGCTCGGCCCTCGATAAGCTTGGTGGGCCGCACTTCGATGTCGAACTCTTGGATTTTTGCAATCCATCCTGCTCTCTTGTGACCCGGTTCTCCTTGTATGATGAAGCTTCGAACGTCCGGGTGAATCACAAAGACAGTCGTTTTGCTCTGGGAGACAAAATGCCTGAACTTTCGGAGGGATTTCATAACAGCGTGAACCTGCCGCTCTATAAAGTTGTACTTTTCCTCATGCGGCTGAATCACTTGGCTCAAGAACGCTATGGGGCGCTCCTCGCCATCGTCTCCCTTCTGAGTTAGGACTGCAGCGTAACTTTCGGGTTCTCCCACTGCATAAAGGATGAAGTCCTTGGAGTAGTCCGGGTTTGTCAACACCGGAGCTTGCGCAATTCGAGCCTTGATTTCCTCAAAGGCTTGCTCTCTCTCATCAGTCCATTCGTAAATTGTATCTTTTTTCAGCAGTTCGGCCATAGGCTCGATCACTCGTGCGAAGTCCGAATGAACTTCCGCACGAAGTTAATCCGACCGAAGAAGGACTGCAGCCCTTTTTATCGATGGGGGTTGGCAAGCGGAGGAGGGCTTCTGCTCTGTCAGGGTCAATGGCGAGGCCCTTCTCGGAGATGACATGTCCCAGCAGCTTTCCTTCTTTTACCGCGAAGACAGACTTCTTTGGGTTTATAGAAATGCCGAATTCCCGACACCTCTCAAATATTTGCCGCAGGTGGGAAACATGATCCCCTCTTTGGTGAGAGAAAACGAGTCATGTCATCAAGGTAGATAACAATGATCTTATTGAGCGAGCTCTCGAAAGGCCGAGTCCATGGGCCTTTGGAATGTGGCCCCTACATTGGATAAGCCAAAAGGCATGCGCTGATAGGCGAACGTCCCCCATTTGGTGGTGAACGCCGTCTTATGCTGGTCCTCATCTTTGACCCAAATCTAGTTGTAGCCGGAAAATCCATCTAAAAGTGAGAATCTCTGGGCTCCAGCAACGATGTGTAGAATCTGGTCGATTTGGGGAAGCGGATAGTGGTCCCTGAGGGAAGCCTGATTTAGGTTTCTGAAGTCGACACAGAGACGAATGTCGCCATTCTTTTTCCTCACGGGCACCAAATTCGCGACCCAGGATGAATGTTTGATGGGGTAGATGATTTTGGCTTCCAGCATCTTCAAGAGCTCGGCTTTCATCATGGCCTCAATCTTCGGATTTACGGCCCTCTCTCTGTCGGAATGGCTTGGCGCCATCCTCTAGCTCAATGGTATCTTTGGATGACATTCTGTCATACCCCCTCAAATCCTCGTAGCACCGGGCCACGATGTCGGGGAACTCCTGGCACGGTGATCCGATCTGCTCAAGTTCCTCCGACGTGCGATCTGTCCCGACCTTGATAGTTTTACCGGGTTCAAGTTCCGAGTCGGCATCATCGCTTCGGGTCTACTTTGATCCTGTGGGATATTGCTCTGTCATTCTGATCAAACAGACTCTCCAATGTAATCAGTCCTTTTGGGACATGATTATTTTTTAACTGTATCAACCCCTCATATTACTCGTCATCAGGGTCTCTACCTTCGATTGAACCAACTTCGTTAACCAAAAATGTGACGATCTCCTCGTCACAACCGAACACCCGCCGGTGGGTGTCCTTATCGAGCACGAAGGCACTGTAAATAGTGCGAAACGGCTTCGGTTTCTGGACGACGTCATCAACCGGAACGTACCTGGCTCCAACAGACGCCAGAATGTCAGCGTGTTTGTTTTTCTCATGCGATATCGCCTTGACATTCAACGAGTCAAACGACTCCATCAGGTCCCACACCCGGTTGCGGTATGCTCTAAGATAGTGCTGTTTGGAGGTGCACTTGTTCGTAACCTGGTGACACACCAGCTCTGAATCTCCAAAGATCTGCAGGTGTTTGATCCCCGACCTCTCCGCCTTTCGCAAACCCAAGCACAGGGCTTCATACTCCGTCGAGTTGTTAGTGCAGCTCCAGGCCAACCTGTAGGTATAGTCCTTCTGGATCCCGGTCGGAGAAACCAGAAGCACCCTTGCACCGGCGCCATTTTTGCATCGCGCGCCGTCAAACAAAAGCTTCCACAGCTTCTCAGGTGCGGGTCCTACTTCCTTTGCGGTGACTTGTCAAGCCTCTCGGGACCGTACGATGGAGTAACGACCCCTGCTCTGTCTCAATTACGGCGTTGAAGTCCCGCAAAGAGAACTCATCTTCAAGCTGTAGTACTTCGAAGGCTTGCTCAGTCAGCTCTACTGTCACCAGCTCTTCCTCCGACAGCTAAACCATGCAGTCCAACTCTCCTCCGGGTATCTTCTCTACTAGAAAGGTGGAAGGCTTCTCATTGAAAATTTTCAGTCTCCTTCCTTTGAAGGGCACTTCCATGTGTGAGTAGTCTAGAGACAGTACCCGCCCGGCTTCGTAGTGAACTCCGGGAGAGACACATGCCGAAGTAGGGAGCCGAGTCAACAACCACGACCTCTTGGATGACCACGATGTCGAGAGCCTTGTGCAGTCGGATAGGGATGTCCTTTATGACACCAACTGTCTTGACAGGGGTGCCGTCTAATTGCAGCACGCCTTGGCTGCTCCGTGTGTACTCCATCCCGATCTCGTCACAAACGGCCTTCGGCATCACAGTCGTGGAAGCGCCAGAGTCCACCATGCAGTTGTGTACTATGTGCCCTTGCATCCGTAAAGACAGATAAAAGGGAGGCGGTCTGTTCTTCCCAGTGGCCGAGACTCGCGAGGTTGAACCGAGACAGCGGGTGCATGTCGCTTGCCGCTCTTCATGTTCTTCAGAGATTCCTGCGGCAGATCCACCTGGCCTGGGAGCAGAAGAGCATCGTACATGCTGATTCTAGCAGGTGTTCTTTTCAACTCGTCTACTATGCTGTAGCCCGAGGTGCTAGCTCCTTCGCTTCTTTTGCCGGCTCATACTTCGTCCGAGTCTTCGTTGGGTAGCCTCAACTCGCTGTCTCTTGGTCAGAGACGGGTACTTCAGCTTCTCCTGGGCTTGTTCTTTGGTTTCAGCTGGAGGCTGAGGTACGGGAGCTTTAGCCGGAGCTGGAGCTTTTGCTATAGGAGGCTTGGCTGGAACAGGGGCAGCCTTTGCTGGAGAAGGCTTGGTTGGAGCTTTATCTTTGGATGCCTTCTCCGAGGCTGTGTAGGGCCATAGCCGTTTGTACGGTGGCAGCCCATCGGGCTGCGGTTTTTCTCTTCTGGCATAAACTTGCAAAGGCTTGGCAGCATCTGCGGTTTTCTTTTCTTCCTTGGCGGGCGACACTAAATTCTCCTCTGGGAGGGCAAAGTTGGCTTCGCCGTCCAGGATCATGTAGAGCTCATCGTCCTCTATGGCGCTGCCGGCCAAGGTCTGGATGTAGTGCTGGTGCAATGTGCAGTCTTCCTCCGAATGCGGGTCGTTGCACGTAGTGCACCAGTTAACCTGGTCGGAAGGACCAGGCGGGTCTTCTATAGCAGCATTTCTCGGAGGCGGACGCCTCTGCAACTGGTGCTCCGGGGGCTTGTCCTTTGTCAGCGCCAAGGGCACATATGGCCTCCTAGGAGCGAGGTCCATCTGGGCTTGCTTCTTCTTCAGAGCGATCATGTCATTGGACATGGCATGATATCCTGAGGCCAAAGCCCGCACCTCCTGGAGGATTGTATTCTGAATGCTACTGTCAGGAGGCGGCAACTGTGCCGGTGGAGGCAATGGGGCTAATGGAGGAGGGTTTGAATAAGGTGCGTGCGAGGGGGAGCGAGGAAGTGCTTGGAAAATGCGGAGCGGGAGGGAGGCGGGTGAGGATAATGCAATTGAGGCGGGCCGTAAGGAGTTACGACCGGCGTCGGATTCCACTGCTGCTGGGGTTGCTGTCCTGATGTGGACGGCGCACCACTAGAAGCAGGAGGATACTGGGATCTGGGGAAGTCGGGATGAATGGGTTCCTGCACCCTGGATGGGAGTCTCGCGATAGAAATAATGTCGGCTTCAGCTTGTCGGGCAGCCTCGTACGAGAGCGGAAACTCGTCTATTCCGGCAATCTTCAACGACGAGGCATATGTCTGAGTTGAAGGATCTCAGATAGTAGTGAGCAGCCATGCCAGCTGAAGGCCGAAGTTCGCGAGGTACCCATTTCCAGGATCTCGCAAACCTGATGTTGAAGTCAGACACCTCCTCTTGAGGGTGTCTCTGGATACTTTGGAACTGATGCAGCAAAGAAGTAGGATCAGCAGACTCGTTGCATCCTTTCATGAGCCTTCTGGCAAGCTGGGGCCACCCTGTGATGGATCCCTCTGGCAGTGATCTCCACCAGTAGAGAAGCTTTCCCCTCAGGGAAAGGGCCAGCAGACGGATCTTCACACTCTCATCGGTAATGGAATGCAATGCGGCCAGGGCAAGGATGTCTTGGATGTGCTCGTACGCCGTCTTGCCATAGCCGTCGTATGTAGGGATAGACTTTAAAGCAGCAGGGGGCACAGCTTGCTGTCCGACCAGGGCCAAGGGCCCTGTGAGAGTCCACCGCCGGGAAGAGATCATCATCATTTCTTGCTTTGGGCAGCCATTTCTTCTTCTTCTCCTCCGTCGGTTGTGTACTCAGTGTCGGTACTTTCCGAGGATGCAGATGCTTCTTCTTCCTCGGCCTCTTCTATTTCGTATTCAGCTCCTCCGACCTCAGCTTCGGCTTCTTCTTGAATTTCATGCTCGGTTTCGTCGACACGAGCTTGCGGATCAGCCAGCCTGGCAATTTCGCCTCGAGCGTTGATGTCCAGTTCGTAAAAGTCAGGCGGGCTTCTCGGATCCCTTGCTCGCCACCTTCTTGTTTGCATGAAGGTGCTAGGACCGGTCTTTCAGACTCAGAGGATTTGTTCGTGCAGAGTCGCCAGGTGTTCTGATTTTGAACAGCAATGAAGCGAACACCAGTGCTTCAATTCTGTTTGGGGGTGGGAAACTTCCTTGGCCCACCGAGTGCTCAGAAACTGTTGCGCCAGGTGGGGACTGATCAGAAAATCTCTCTTCAAATGTGGGACCTTGGTCCCACCGGGCGTGCCAGAGAAACTGTTGGTTACGAATCTGCCATGAGGAAAGGATTTTGGGTTAATGCGCCCAGATTCGCCCACCAGCTAGAAAGGCCGGAAGGAAGAGATGCCTTCCGAGCCAATCTCCGGAGAAGGCCGGCTCCTTGGGGGGTTCTATGGTTTAAGCTAAGAGTGCAGGAAAGAGATAAAGAAACGGAAAGAATTTACAAATATGATTGGAGTTGGGTGGGGGGAACTAACAGTACGGCAACACATCAATCACCATTACTTACTGCATCATAAATACAAAGCATGACCGGGAACTGCAAAACCTAAGTATACTTTTTGTATTAAGCAGTGTACGCACAGCTACAATGGTCCCCTAGCAAACATTCTCCCTACAAGGAGAACTAACAGCACGACAATGCATCAATCACCACTACGTACAGTCACATAAACAGAAAGCAACCAAGAGATGTCAGAGCCAGGTATATGTGTTATGCAGAGAATTTATACGCACAACTACAATGGTCCCCTAGCAAACATTCTCCCTACAAGGAGAACTAACAGCACGGCAACACATCAATCACCACTACGGACAGCAACGTAACACACAACTGATGGAACTGCTACCACATTTATTCTATGTATCCTCTAATCTATGAAGTTCAAAAGTACTTGGCCACCAAATGCCGAAATGAATCAACAAGCCATGACACAAGCAATGCTTTAGGCACCTGATCACCAAATGCTGAAACGAATCAACGAGCCGTGACACAGGGAAACGTAAAGCAGAAATATAAAGGAGAGGCAACATAAAAAAATAAAAGCAGCAGAACAGAACCAGGCATACAATTTATATTTATATGCAGAAGCACGGTTACAATGGTTCCCTAACAGACATTCCCCTTCCACCACTTTACAATGAAAACATGGTGGGTTTTTATAGCCCGAGTCCCTCCCGTTACATTAATGGGCACAAAGTCCCAGTCAAACACTAGCTGACAAAAGCGGCGAAGGAGGCTGTAAATGCTAACCTTTGTCGGACCGGACTGTACCCGCGGCATGGTCTTCCTAGAAGCTGGATAGCTACGTGGCAGTGTGTTGTGTAGAACTTCTTCTTGGCAGGAATGCGGGCAGCTGGAGCAGGTAGAACCTCCAATCAGCTTTAAATGAGGCCACTGGCATAGGTAGTGCAGCCCATGCTCGTCCTTTTGCTCGGCATGTGTTGGCTCAAATCCCGAAGCTGGACACTTGTCAGATGATGGATGATGTTGTTTGACACGTGTCTGCCTTGAAAGGCAGTTTATCCAACTTCGCCTGGGATCAGAGCGCCATCGGGTTGCGCAGGCAGAAAACAGCATGCGATCGGGAAGGCCTTCATGCCTTGGGTGCATTTCTCGAGTTCGTTTCCCTCGCGCACTGTCAAGGGCACACTCCGACTTCGTTGCGAAGTCGGATCTGCGCTACAGTGAAAGCTGATTCCTGCCGCCGTACGGATCTTGCCCCAGCACTTAGTCATTTTTCTGCCAACCTGTCAGCCTGCTACAAGGTGCGCCCAGAAAAAGGGGCGAAGTCGGACTTCGCACCAAAACTGGGCGAAGTGCGAACTTCGCACCAACACTTAGCCATTTTTCAGGGCAACTGTTGTCAAATTTGAGATCCAACTGAGGGGCTCCAAGAAAGGGGGGAAAAAGAGAATGTAGGAAAGAGAGAGAAAGGGAGAGAAGAAGAAAGGAAAATAGAGGAAGAGGGAAAAGGAAGAGCAGCACTGCTACAAAATTGAAAACATTGCACCCCGTGCAAAATGTGGTAACAGGAAGAAACAAGTAAATGTTGTTGAGAGAAAAGATCAGGAAGAGAAGTTTGCTTTTGTAACAACTCAGAGTTCATCTGGTCAATCTACTAAGTGGTACTTTGACTCCGAAGCATCCAAACATTATACATGTCGGAAAGATCGGTATGTTAATTTCATTGAAGCTTTAAATAAGAATGAGCCTGATTCACTTGATGATGGTAGATCATACTCTATTACAGGGTGTGGTGATGCTAGTGTGACATTGAACAACAATGTTACATACACCTTCAAAATATTCGGTATGTTCCTGATATGTACAAAAAATTTCTATCCATTAGTGAGATCACTAGGAATTCTCAACTTGTTGTGCATATTCATAAAAACAAATGTAAGGTGATGCATGTGGGTCAAAACAAGCCCATTGCTCTTGGTATAGTTGAGAAAGGACTATACAAGTTAGTTGATGCTAAAGTCTGCCAATTCATTTGCCTTAGCAGTTGAAGATAGTATTTATGTTCTTTGTCATGAGAGGTTTGGTCAGCTTAATTATAAGTATTTATCAATTCTCACTAACATGGTTCATGGATTGCCATCTATTCAAGAGCAACAACATTCATGTGTAGGATGTCAACTTGGAAAAGAGAGTGGCCAACCATTTGAGACGAGTAAGTCTTGGCATGCACAAGGTGTTTTGGATTTAGTGCATATTGATTTATATGGTCCAATAAATACACCTTCGGTTTGTGATACAAAATATTTTTTGCTAATGGTTGATGATTATTCAAGTAAGATGTGGGTATATTTCCTCAAGTAAAAGTACGAATGTTTTTTATACTTCCAAACTTTTAAGACCCTTCTAGAGAAACAATCTAGAAAGCAAATCAAGATCTTGAGGTTAGACAATGGAGGTGATTTTACCTCAAAACAGTTTTTGGATTTATGTAGGCATGAGGGTATACACAGGCAATATAGAACTTCTCATGCTCCACAACAAAATGGGGTGGTAGAGAGGAGGGATAGGACAATCATGGAGATGGCCAAATGCATGGTGCATAGTCAAAATGTACCATATTGTTATTGGGCAAAAGTACTAAATATTGCAATCTTCAATCTCAATCGTTGTCCATATACTTTAGAATGTTACTCCTCAATTTGTGTTGTCTGGAAGAAAACCTTTTGTTAGTCATTTCGTATTTTTGGTTGTGTTGCTTTTGCTTTAATTCCTAAGGAGAAAAGACGTAATCTAGATGCAAGAAGCAAACAGTTCATGTTTGTTGGCTATAGTGAACAATCCAAGGCATACAAATTGCTTGATGTCTCTACTAACAAGATTGTAATTAGTAGAGATAATGTGAGAAGACCTCATCCTTCTCAAACGATGGTAAACCTATTGAGATTTTTGTGTGTTTTAGGATTGTTGATTGTACTAGGAGAGAATATTGTCATCATTGTGTGCATAAACCTCTATTAGAATATGTATCAAACCATAGGTTGTGTAAAGCATTGCTGTTATACAATATGAGACTAGATTGTGGATGTACTCAATTGCAAAGATAATGACATACTTCTCTTGGTATTAGTGTTGTCGGATTGGGAAAGGACGTGTGTAAGTGTGAAGAATTGGGTGTTGCCATTGAAATGACCATCGTTGCTGTCCAATAGAGGAAAAGAACCCTTCAAAAGTGAGAAGTGGTTGTCTAGAAGTAAAGTGCTGATGTTGGGGGGGGATTTGCAAGAATAATAACAATCCTAGGGCAAGGGGGAATTGTTTGGGCCATCTAAGGCCTGTGTGTGGATGTCCAAAAGTGAAAGGAAGTTTCCTTGGAGAAGGGAGGAATTGTCTTGGCTAGCGAAAGTTGAGCCCTAGTTGTCTACAATGGATATTGACAACAACTGGTAGTTTGGCTTGTGAAGTTGGCCATCCAATTGAAAGTGGAGGCCGTCCAATGGTAGTTTCCCATTTGGAATTAAAAGAGAGTTGTCTAGGGCACCCAAGAAGCCATCTAAGAGAAGAGGGCAATTGTTAGACAACAGTTGGTGGTCTTGAAGCTGAAATAGACTGTCCAAGAGGGCATACCAACCAATCACACACCTTTGGTTGTTTGACTGAAATAAGAGATCATCTGAAGAAGGGAGGCCATCAAGGAGTCAAAGGTAGTCATCTAAGGGTGAAATCAGGCCGTCTAAAGAATTAGGAAAGTCATCTATAGAATGTGTCTTTTGAAGGGAAGAATAGTCACCCATGAGGAAGTAATGGCTAGTTAAGAACACAATGCTGTCAATCGGTGCAACAACATGGTCGTTGGCAAGAGAGAAATAGGTTGAGAAGTCCTTTTGGCCGTCCAAACGACCATAATCACCAAGCAAATGTGAGAGGTAGTTTTTTAAGAATTGGATGAAGGGAGGATTGTCGTTTAACACTGAGAGAGGGCCATTTGGAGGTAAGGAGTTATTGTTGTAGCAAAAGAAGTGCAAATACAATAGAGGGCCATCCAGGGGGAGCTTTTGGTTATTCAAATAAAAAATTGAATCGTCTACATGTGGTACTGACGACAACAAGCTGTCTGGGTCATGGGTAAAGCTGTATGAAGGATGTGCAAGGCCATCTAGAAGCGCTAGGAGGCCTTTTGTGGAGACATTACCGTCTAAATGGAAATAGTTGTAGTTTAAGACATTAGAGACCATTGGATGGTTGATGGAGGCTGCCATTGTGGGGCAGCTGACGGAGACCGCCATATGGCTAATGGAGGCTACAATACGAGTGACTGACGAAGATAATTCTGCCTGACAAAGTTCGTCCAAGATCTTCAGTCTGGGCCAACAATCTAGAGGTGGATGATGGGAATTGACATCAAGGGTTGACCGTCTGACCAAACCATTCAAAGCAGGTCGTCTAAGGGTTTGGTGAGTGTTGTTGAGGCCATTGGAGCAATGAATTGAGTGTTGAGAGTGGGTTGGGTGGAGGCCATAAAAATGTAGACGATAAGAGAAATATGACTTAGATGGTGAAGGTTTCAATGATTTAGCCATTGAGGTTTCATGGTTCCTGTCCCCTTGACCCTTGACACGGGTAGCAAAGGGCTTTTCTTGTTATATTGGTGATATGGCCAATTGCACGAAGTGAAGCATGCAATTGGAGAATAATGTTTTGTTGGTAGCAGGTTGAAGTAAAACCAGTTCTAGAAGATCTATGGAGCAAAAGAAAGTGAAAGGAGCGTGACAAGAGATCCAATATCGTGTTTAGTGCTTCTAAGTTGGTGTGTCATTGAGGACACCAACAAGTTTGGAGGAGGGGATAGATGTAGGCAAATGATTTGTTAAGTCTGCATGAGTGCATGTCGCAAGAGTGTGTGTGCACATAAATGCATGCTCAAGTGTTACTATCACATGTAAATAGTATTGATGTACGTAAGTTTTTTTATGTAGTTGTGTGTACATGGCAATATAAGTGTTTGTAATAGTGTAGTCTAATGTAATGTTATGGGTATTTTTAATGTTTTAATATACATAGGTAATTAGGTGGTAGTTGGGCAATTGCCAACTGCCTACTAGTCCCTCGATACCTATAAGCTTGCATCTATGTAGGAGATGTGAGTGTTGGCTGATGGTTTTGTTCATTGAGGAGCATATTATATTGCAAATAGTTGTGCAAGTTACATGTTTTTTGTGCAGTGTATGCCTTGGTATTTTTAAATTATTCCCATTGTGTACTTTAAATAGGTGGTAATGAGATTATATTTCACTGTGTTGTGTTCCATTTCTACAAGTCATGTTGTTGGAACCCTTAAAATATCATTGCCAATAGCAAGAGTGGTAGCTACTCAAGTAGCCTATATGGTTTCAGGAATTTTTATATCATAGTTTCACCAGATTCTGCAGCATATTCAACCTCGACAGTGGTGGGGACTTTGATGTCATCCATAGGGCTGTCAATATTTGCTATACCTTGCTGTTCAACAATATCAGCATCTTAAGAAGGGGTATGATCGCCTCATCAAGCTGGGTTATGGGTTGGGGGATACAACTTATACATGGTAGCTATTATAGCATTGATCTGGGCAGCTAATTTATGAAATATGCATACTAACTGGCCATCTCGAGTTGTGGCTGCTGACTCCAAATTTCCCATGGCACAGTTCAGCAAGACCGTGAATGGTGAAAAGGGGAATAGATGTCAACCATCTAAAAGTCACCATTATTTTGTAATGAAGCAATGTAAGAAAACAAAAAAATATTAAACCTTAATGTTAAATGTCACTATGCAGTTACTCATCATGGCAGCATGCAGACAGTTGTTACCAATACTTATCTGTCTTCCATACCTGGCCTATGTATTATTATCCAAATCCCAATAATATTGCAAGAATCATTTGTTGCATATGTTAGGGCCTTATCATTATGACAGAACAAGCCATATCTACATGACATTTCATTAAGAATAACACAAAACATGAGCATGTGTATTGACAATGTCAATGGAATGTAAGTCTGAAACTGAGGTTTGCGGAGCAAGTTTTAGGCCTTCAAATTGGGCACATATTGAGAAAGTCTGCATTGTCTTCCTTCAGCATATAATCCATTGCAAGAGAAGAGTTCTGCAACATACTGCTCGGCCTCTTTGTCTTAAGAGTATTTTTCAAATCGTCTTCAATCTTCAGACTCGGGTCCATGGGTGACGGCATGTCAGGCTCAGAGAGACATTCATAATTAGTTCTTAGTCATCTTAGCGGGTTGCTTTCACAACCACCAGCTTATGGTTATGTGGCTGGTTTTGAAGGCTACTTCACTTCAACCCATTGCTATATCCACAGATTAGCTCCCTCCCTATAAATACTAAATGAATGCACCTCCTCGTCACTTGCCTAGCAAAGAGGTGATCAATAAGGCAATCAGGGAAGATCTTTATCGACAATAAATCTGAATTGCTTGGGTGTCTCCTCCAGCCCCTAATCCCTAAGATTGTCTTTTATGATCAGCACTGCTTGCAGATCGTTGGTGGCATTATCATCTTTCTGACCATGTACAATATTGAACACATGGCTTCCAGATTCATCTTGGCCAGCTTAGAGTTTACCCACATTAGTTGTGGATTGAGATTGATCACTGTATCCATAGTGGTAATAGGATATATTCCCTTTGCTTTCTTCAGGAGGAAGATAAAAAAAAACATTTTATCTTTGGATGCCCAATCTACTGTTAGATACGAGGAACATACTACTGTTTGTAGTCAGTCAGGAGGGTCACTTCCACATTTTTCAGCTACCCTGATCAAAGATGCTTGGCATTATATTTTCTTGATAAAGTTACTTGTAAGCACCATACCTTACAGGAGAGTAAGTAAACCACTACATTGATCACATTCTTTCATGTAAACCTGGTGTAGGAGCCACTAAGTGCTCATCAAATGCTACAGGTACCAGCAGTGGTGTATTTTATGTTTCTATCTCTAGGAGTTTTATGCCCTTCATGTGTATTTTATGTGCTTGTTTGTGTCATGTATCAATACTCCTTTTTGCTCATGTCCTAGGCAGTAATGATATGTATGCATTACTGAGTTCTTGTCCTCTATGGATTCATCGACCGTAGATGGTAGGAGAGTGTCTAGGAGTTGATTTATACACCTTCCAAGATTCATCAGCTGGGTTCTTCTGGTCCTGGACATTCCTCCATGGACATTTCTAGGTTTTGCATCAACTTTTGCAGCATGGTCAATGGTATTGTTGAGTGGAAATTTTGCCCAATTGCAAAATTACAATCACAGTCAGGGTATCAAAATGAAAACCCTCTCTTGCAAAGAAATACAAGATTTCTCCAAGGTTCCTTTTAGCATAAACAAAGATGTGCTTAAGCATGCATGCGAATATGGATATCTGTATAAACTTAATGCTAAAAATACCTCTGTGATTGCAAGTGAACTGTTAACAAGGGGCCTGGTTTATGTGATTTGTGACATGTTTTTTTATTTTTCATTGATTTAGAAGGGCTTGATTTCCTTCATATGCAGAAATGAAAGATGAATGAAGATGCTCCTAATTCCTTTTGTCTTTGGATTAATGTGACTTATCCCTGAAAATCCTGTTAGTGGATTCCTTTACTTCAGATTAAACTGTGAAAGTTAGAAAATGCTGTGGAAAATCCACTTCATTTTATCTGTGCCTTAATGTGAGATTGGAAGTTAGCATTTGGTGTTAGCAGGTTTATTTTATCTTCAAATTAAAATCCTGATGTTAGCATGTTAGCAAGTGCTGTAGAAAATCTTCATTGTTATCTGCACTTTAATGTGAAAGTAGTAGGTTAGTAGAGTCAGCAATTCCTTTTATCTTCAGATTATGTTATGACAGTTAGGAAATGCTGTGGAAGATCCACTTCATTTTATCTGAATATTAATATGAAATTGCATGTTAGTAGACCCTCCCTTTGAGCACAAATTTTATCTTGATTTTAATGAATGCTGAAACTTGTGCAATGTGAATTCATTTTATCCCTTGAAGTGAAAAGATGTCCAAATAATTGCCTTTCTTAATGCCTTTTAAAACTAATTATTTGGATGACTATTAACTGCAAAATCCCCTGGTTGAATTTATGGGTGAAATAAAACCCTGGGATTCTGAGTATTTGATGGTACTCTTGGAAAACAAATGCATAAAATGGAACAAAATGAGAAAGAAAATAATGTAAATGCTGAAAATGCCCGAAAACAAAATACCGTCAGTGTAATGCTACCTTATCCTGTAGAATCAGAGATAACGAGAATTCCTGAATGTAACCTAATTCATCTGAAGTTGCATTTGCACGGTCTAAAATGAATAGGTGCAATCTTCTAAGGAAATAACATAAGCTCCATATTTCTAAACATTCAACAATGCTACCTTTAGACTGCGTAAAACATTGTCTATAAGTCTAAAAGCTCGAAAGAAGCAAGATAGAAATGTTAGTTCAGAACACTCAGAAATATCTCCTTTGACTCTAGCTATAAAGTGCAAATTTTTGCAGTCTTTGCATTCAAAACGAAAGATAATGTCTTTACTTACAAAAATTATCAGTCCTGTTTCTGCATTTCGATGACATATTTAACATTTCCCTCCAAGACCTCTTCGTCTTCTTTTCGACCTTCCTCCACTTTATAATGTTTCAGGTTCTTCTTTTGTTTCTTTCGTAACCTTTTTCCTTGAAACGCCTTTATTATTACTGTTCATCATAAATACGCTGGTGCATATCACTCTGCCGAACTGAACTACAATGATAATCACCAATTGTTACAGTTCCAATATTCTTTGCACGCATTATAGACATATACCCTAACATCGGTGCCAGGATGTTCATGATATATTGCCACGTACGTCGGGCCAGAAGTGACTCCCCTATGTGAGTCTCTATCCCTTTAGCCTCGTCATTCTATGCCGCTCTCCTCGGCAGTCTTATCTCGGTGACAGTGCTTTACTTTTTCGTTCACCGTCATAAGCTTCGGCCCTGAAAACAACTTGTCAACGGCTGACGAAGTACCTGGAATAGGGGCAAATAATGTTAAGGCCATTCGTATTAGCTTACGGCCTACGTATAAATTCAAACACCCGTCCTTGGCTGTTTCGCGTCCGCTGCATCCGAAGCTAGCCACACCATCCTCCATTAGCCATATGTTTTTATTCGCCACGTCTTTGCTGGCAAAATACACATTATTCCTCCATACTGTCGATGTTCTTGCTCGAACATTCTCCGTCACATATCCATGACGCTGCACGTCTGCCATGTTTTGCTCACAGTTCCCGTTGCACATAATGGGTAGGTTTGCCCCTTAATAGCATAATGTCGTGCCGCAGAGCAATCAATTCCCGCTGGTCCATGTCGTGTACATTGCCGCGTCACTGCCTCTTCAATGGTGCTCGCTGGTTGACGTCTTCGTCAACCTATCAGACGTCCCGCACTTACTCCTTGAATACGTTCGCTATCTCTGCGAACTCTGATTTCATCGCCCTTGGGGTCCGCCGTGTATAGCCATCAGAACAGCTTCTCCGCTCCTGTGACCACGCTCGTATATTTGTTTTTCCCCTTATCAGTCGGGAAAACCACCCGACTATACTGCCCGGTGTAATGTTTTGAACAATAAGCTTTGGGCTAACTTAAGCCCCAACACGCTCTGTTGTCCTGGCTTGTGGATAACACTATCTCACGGGGCCTATGCGGCCGTTACGCTTTAAACGGTAACATCTGACCTACTGACATAGAACCCATATAGGCATGAACACTTAAAATGAAAGCGACCGTGACTTTATGGCGAATCCCTCATAGTCCTGTCCGGTATTATGGCGCGTCTGTGAAATTTGACGCATGTGATCTGTTACGTTATGTTGGCCAGACCTCGCCTAGCACTATGCACACCCGTCACCTATGTTCCCTGCTCTTCAATGCCCTTGAACCAACTGTGCGGTCTGCGATATGCAGTGTACTGTAACGAGCTCCAGCTTTGATTGTTCAACGTCTCTTGAACCAACTGTGCGGTTTGCGATATGCAGTGCAGTGTAACGGGCTCCAGCTTTGATTGTTCAACGTCTCTTGAACCAACTGTGCGGTTTGCGATATGCAGTGCAGTGTAACGGGCTCCAGCTTTGATTCTTCAACGTCTCTTGAACCAACTGTGCGGTTTGCGATATGCAGTGCAGTGTAACGGGCTCCAGCTTTGATTCTTTAACGTCTTTTGACATGCCTATGCCGTTTGTTTCCCTTCTTCTATGGACCTCACTAAATCATGCATGTAAGTGGGCCAGAGAATGTCCTAAATGTCGACGGCGAAGCTACGGGATTTGAACTGTATACTCGAGAGGGGGAACACGTCATCGAGCGGAAGCATAGTAATCGCTGTCACTCAAACCTTATCTTCGCCCTTAGTTTGACTCCACACTGCCCTTGTCAGTGTCGTAGTGGCATTTGGCTATCTGGTATCCCTCTATGTCACCTCCAGAAAATCTCCACCATGTAAATGTCTTAGTACCGGGCAAAATCCATGTAGTCACAGGCCATTTGAATTTGCGTCTGCCAACGTCATCCTCTCAGTCGCTCGCCGGATGCCCTCTCGTTCTGGATGTGGAGTATAGATCCCCGCCGTCGTCTACGTCGGTTCTTTCGCCGCTTTCTGCTACTCGTTTCCGTAAACACTACCTGCTAAAACCGTCATTTGTCTCATTACCCTTCGTTCTGGCTGTGCTATCATAACGTGTATCGTCAATCTCGGGAGTCACCGTTGGCTAGCCGGGTTCGTCTCATAGATCCACGTTCAGGGTCTTCGTCACCGGTTGCCCTCCATTTATCGGTCCACGTTGGTCACCAAATGTCCGGTAAGGGTCCCGTTGCCAAGTGTCGAGTTCGAGTCGTCATGTGCTGGTGGACCCCGCCAATGAGCTCCACGTATCTGATGTGTCTGGCCCAGGTCCGTGCATAGCCTCCGCCACGTCCACTAAGCTTTTAACCACCTGCCAAAAGGAACACCCGTACATTAAACGTTTTCAAAGAACCAAAACTTACACTAGAACGAAAATAAAAACAAAACTACATGAAAACAAACTTTAAATAAAACCAATGAAATGAAATGAAAGATTTTAATTACGTCCGCGAGACCCAAATATGGTCTATGGGACCTCAAATATGGAAGTACAATTACTCAAATCATATCATATGATCTTTAATATCTTTGAGAAGGTTGTTCCTTCTCCTGCTGATTTGTGTTAGCAATTCCCCAACTTTTTTATTTTATTGTCTTCAAATAAATCTGCCATAAACTCGTTCCCAAGTGTTTCTTTGTATTTGTCACGGATATCTGAAAAACTCGGGCATTTATAGATGAAGTGTTCCTCTGTCTCTACTGCTCTGTCTTTGCATAGAGTACATATCCTTTCTTCCCATTGTTCTTTGGGCGTTGTCCATCTCCCTGTTTCACATCTAAGCCTATGAGAGCTAGTCCTTATATGAGCAATGAGTATTTTTTCCTTCCACTTGATTTCAGCGCCTATATACGCTTTTTCCTTGTGGTCATACGTTGGGTTAAAATTTGCAATATAATATTGTCTTTTCCTGCTTGCATTTTTCCACATTCCACTTCTGAACTTTTCATTCACATAATTTTTTATGTCTTTGTTGACATTTGGGCATTCATTTATGTTGATTTCCCAACGTTTCATCCATTTCTGATTTTGTTTCATCCATGTATTCTTTCGCCTATGCAACTCTTCGTCCCTAGCTGCCCTAGGCCATCTATCATTTGTCATGTTTTCTATTTTTTTCAAGTAACATAACAACTTGGTCATAGCAATTGCTTCTAAAGGGAACATTCCAGTTTCAGCTAGAATAATTTCATAAGGGGTTGTGGCCTTAATTTTGAGAAAGTTTGTGATTAGATATTTTTGAATCCTTTCTATTTGCCTCCATTTTGCATTTGTTGTGCCACTAGCCCACACCTCGCAACCATACAACAGAACCGGTGTAACAAGTAGGCCAAATAAGACCTTGGTGGTCTTCCAGTCCCACAACTCGGCATTCCTACACTATTTTGAAGTGCATATAGTGCTCTCCAACCACTTTGAGTTCTTTTCATCCTACATGTATTCCAATTAAGTTTGTCATGAAAGTCTATGCCCAGGTATTTGTATTCTACTACTACATCAAGCGGTTCTCCTGCAAACTGAAATTTGAGTTGTTGCTTCTTCTTTTTTCTTGAAAAAATCATAATTTTTGTTTTGCTCGTGTTCACCTGCATCCCAACTTCTTTACAAAAGAGTTCTAGAGCTTGAAGGTGATCTTCTAGATCTTTGGCTATTTTGGCCACAAGAATTACATCATCTGCATACATGAGGAGTTTTACCACATATTTGGCTAAATGCACACCCTCTCCCCCAAATTTGTTTATCCATTCTTCTAACTTGTCAATGTACAACCCAAATAAGGTCGGAGATAGAGGGCAACCTTGTTTGACACCTATGTCACTACCAAAACATTCAGATAACCCTTCCTGTGTTATGATTCTAGCCTTTACATGCTCATATAGTCTGTGAACTGCTCCCTTGTAGTGAATTGGAACCTCTAGCTCTTCCATTCTGCTCCATAATTTTTCCTTGGCACTATGTCAAATGCCTTTTTGAAGTCTACAAAACAACAAAAAGCCTCCTCTTTTTGTCCCATATTTTTCCACTATGTGTCGAGCGTGATACAGTGATCAATAGTTGAGTGCTTGGGCCTAAAACCTGCTTGCCCCTTTGCTCTCTTTCCCTTTTCTTCTGCCCTTTTTTGATCCTACGCTCTATCATACTCCCAAACAACTTTGCAAAGAGAGGGTTGATCATGATAGTTCGATAGTTTGAGGGATTATTTACATCTCCACTTTTAAACAAAGGAATGGTCAAGCTAGTTGTCCACTCGGTAGGGAAGCCATTTTGTATGACCTCATTGAAAATTTCTTTGATTTGCGGTGCCAAGATATCTACCCCCATTTTATATGCTCTGCTTGAAGATTGTCTATGTCACGGGCTTTACCAGTTGCTAACTTTTTTATCCCTTGAATAATGTCTTCAATTGTGAAAAGTTCTTTCTTGACAATGATAGTAGGGGGTGTCTCCTGTTGGTTACTACGTTGATACAGTTGTTTTGAATACTCCAACCATTGATTAACTGTTATGTTATTTTCAGTTTGCATCCTTTTCACGCTTAGTTCCTTCCAAAATTTCTTTGGTTCATGCTTCCCTAAGTAAATCAATTCTTTCCTCCTTGTTCTAGTGTATTCTTCTTTTTTTGCCCTTACCAGTTTCTCATATGCTTTTTTGTTTGCTCTTGTTTTACCCGTTGGTTCCTTTAGTAATCTTCGCATTTTTTTGCAATCTTCATCGAACCATGGGTTGGTTGGGAAGCTATTCCTTTCTTTCTTTTTAGGTTTAGCTCTCTTGCATTTGTTTAGAGCTTCTTGAATAACGTGCATTAACCATTCACTCTTACTGTAATCTCTACTACTGTGATGTAGTTCTTCCCTTTCTGTAACTTGTTATTTAATATTGCTCTAAAATTCTGTCGATTTTCATCTATTAAGAGAATGTTTCCCTTGTGAGGATATTTATTTTGATTGCCTTGCAAGTGTTTTTCCCTTGGTTTGTCTCCATGCATTCGAAGTTTCATAACAATTGGGTTGTGATTGACTTAAGTTCCATTGGAGAATCTTCCACTTCTAGCTCCTCTATTTTTGGTATGTAATTATGTGAGCATATTACATAGTCTATTACACTTTGTCCCTTATATGTTTTGCATGTATACTTTCTGAATTTTTCCATTTGTTCATCCCATTGCAAATAATCAAATTGTATATCTTTGCAAAGACCTAACAACTCTTCTCCATATTGCGTGATAGCCCCATGCTCATCTTTTGAAGTCCTGGTCCACTGTTGATTTTCCTCTTCTGGCATCCAAAGAGGATTAATCTCAATATCTTCGTTACCTTCTAGAATGTTAGCTTGCTTATTTGTTGTCCTTGCATTGAAATCTCCAATTAATATAATCTCCCCCAACTTACTGTATATTGAAATGTCTCTTTTTAGGGAGGAGTATGGGTCTTCTCTATTAAGGTCATGTTTCTTATAGAATTTAGAATTCTTGGGAGCAAAATAACATTTTGCTATGCTAATAACTGACTTATTTTCTAGGATCTTTATCCAGATGTACTATTTGTTTTCATCTTGTTTTTCAATTTTAATGACCCTATCCCATTCCTCTTTTATTAAAACCATAATACCCCCATGCCCTTTGCCATTTTCTGTTGCTTTATTCCATATTGCTATTTTTTTGTATCCCACAAATTCTGGAGTCCTACATCCATCGTGTTCATGTGTTTCTATCAATATGATTATATCTTTGTCTCTAGCAATGGGCCCTAACCCGGGTCCTCTTCTCCAAGGGAAACCTCTACAGTTCCAACTTACCATTGTAAGATGTTCCGGGGCGGGCCATACTTCCTATTTGTTTTGGATTTGTTTAGATGTGATGTATGCCTTTCCATTTCTTAAATATGCTGTTTCCCTTCATTCCTTGTTGCCCTCACCTTTTCCCATTCCTTATTTCTTTCTTCCTATTGTAAAAATGTTAGGTCATCATCTAAATAAAATTGTGACCCTCTCAGCATGCCTCTATTTTTAAGTAACCTTATTTTATCCTCGTAGCTCATCAATGTGACCCGAATATGTCTATCTCTGCCTCCTTCTCTCGACCTGCCAATTCTGCTTGCTTTTTTATCTGACCCTTCCATTGTAATCGATCTGACAAGAAGTCCCTGGTTAAACGATTTGTGTCTTCCCTGTCCCCATAATCTTTCAACCCTTTGATGATTATATTTGATAACTTCTCATGTCTTTCTTTCTCTTATGTTATTTGAATTTTTACTTGCTTCTCTATCAACTCTTTTTGTTGATTGATTGGTTCTTTTACTACTTGAGACCATGTCTTTGCCTTTGCTAATTCATTTCGTAGCTCATTTTCTCTTGTTTCCATGTTTTGGAGTGTTTTCTGTACCTCTTTTATTTGATTTGCATTTGTTTTTTCCACCTCTATTGCATCATTGATTGGGGGTGGATGGCTTGTTTGAGGACATGCCATTCACGTTGACCCATGTTTGCAAGGTTTTGTAGCTTTGACACTTGCTCCTTGAGTTGGTTGTTTTCCTTTTCCAGCCTCCGAATGGTGTTTATAACCTCATCTGATTTAGTTTCTCTTAATTTCTCCCTCCTTTCCATGCTTTCAAGTTTCTCTTTCATCTTCATTAGCTCTTGCACATAAAGTCTTGGTGCCCACATGAGTGGTGTAGTTGTGGGACCGTAAGTTTCTTCCTCATCTGAAAACTCATTTTGGTGATTTGCCTTTGATTGTTCCTTATTCTCCACTTGTTTATGTGGTAGAATATTTTTTATTTTTATTTTTCGATATGCCCTCTTCATTGTTGTTGCCCTTGCTCGAGCTTGTCGACGCCTTAATATCCTCCAGTCTTGTTTCTCATTGACATATATTGGTTCTTGCAATTGTTGCTTCCCTTCTTCCATTTTCAAACCCTTTATAGCCGAACCCTCTGTACTATTGATCCGATGAAATAAATGTGTAATAAAACCCTCCTTGCTCTGCAAACCCTCCACTGCAAACCCTTGCTGATAATAAAACCTTCTACCGCAAACCCCTATAACGAATGTATTTCTCCTATCTACTTAAATTGTTTTATAAATCGAAAGAGGACGGAAAATGTGCTTACCCGATGAAATAGATGTTTAATACAATACTCCGCCGCAAACCCTCCTTGCTCTGCAAAAACCCTTTGCCGCAAACCCTTTAATTTTTTTGTGCTGATGAATAGCCGCTAAGCTATCCCGACAATCCGCCTTAATAACTACATATATATTCATTTATTTATTTATCTTCTCATTATTATTTATTTATTTATTTATTTTTTAAATAGTAATCCCGGCAATCCGCCTTAATGAAAATGGCTTCATTTATTTATTTATCTTCTCATTATTATATATTCTTATTTTTATTTTATATCTTATTTATTTATTTTTTAAATAGGCGAAAGAATACATGGATGAAACAAAATAAAAAATAGATGAAACATTGGGAAATCAACATAAATGAATGCCCAAATGTCAACAAAGACATAAAAAATTATGTGAATGAAAAGTTCAGAAGTGGAATGTGGAAAAATGCAAGCAGGAAAAGACAATATTATATTGCAAATTTTAAACCAACGTATGACCACAAGGAAAAAAGCGTATATAGGCGCTGAAATCAAGTGGAAGGAAAAAATACTCATTGCTCGGATAAGGACTAGCTCTCATAGGCTTAGATGTGAAACGGGGAGATGGACAACGCCCAAAGAACAATGGGAAGAAAGGATATGTACTCTATGCAGCACAAGGGCAGTAGAAACAGAGGAACACTTCATCTATAAATGCCCGAGTTTTTCAGATATCCGTGACAAATACAAAGAAACACTTGGGAACGAGTTTATGGCAGATTTATTTGAAGACAAGTAAAATAAAAAAAGTTGGGGAATTGCTAACACAAATCAGCAGGAGAAGGAACAACCTTCTCAAAGATATTAAAGATCATATGATATGATTTGAGTAATTGTACTTCCATATTTGAGGTCCCATAGACCATATTTGGGTCTCGCGGACGTAATTAAAATCTTTCATTTCATTTCATATATATATATATAAACTTATTTTATGTTTTATGAATTGGATCAATCCATTTCAAAAATTTGAATTATTGAAATTTCAAAAGAAATAACAAAGCCACATTAAAACCCACATTTGAAATTCAAAATCCAATCATAAACCAACACATGAATGAAAATATACACAACCCAGAAATGGACCTTGGAATGCAAGCTCACAGGGGGAGATCTGTGGAGATTATCACTCAAATAAAAGCAAAATCTGAAACAAATCCAAAATTGTAAAGGTGGGTCCCCAAATTTGAGGCTAGTTGTGCAATGGCCACAACAGGTATTAGTGATTCCACTATAGACTAGAGTTGGCCTCCCCTTAAAGAGGTGCTTTGATTACATTCTTTGACCTTGTTGGCAATGGATCCTCTATAAAACTGTTTTTTACTATTCATACCCCTAGATTGCATGTTGTTTTCTTATCTGACGTGTAGGGTTTGCCTGCTTGTGGTCTATCCATACAACTGGAATCTTGTGTGCCATGTATTTTGAATTTTTATAATGATTGGTTTAAGGGTTTAGTGGTTGTTATTATTATTATGATTGTTTGCTGTTTGGGCCTTAATGGAGCATTGTATATGGATGTCTTGTTTTCAAGTCCATTGACCCGTTCTGGTCATTTGCATATATTACTAGAATTTCATTCTTTTGCAACAGTGTTGCAAGTTGGGCCTGAAGACTGCATCTATATAGTTCTAGTAATTGTCAATGGAAAAAAACAGAGTTTTTTTTGGGAAAACTCTCTCTCTCTCTCTATATATATATATAATGGTTATGTGGCGTTGAAACATGCCTCATTCGTTTTCCATCATGGCCGCATGTTCTATGCTATCATTGGACGCTTTATCGTGGGAGTCTCCATCATAATGCAGGGATTTGAACTTGGATTGCACTCATATGATTGCATCCCATTTACTGTTGCCCCACAATGCTTTGGACAGCTCGATCTCTATAACTTTTTCTTTTTTCTAATTTGGTTATAGGGGATTGAAATTGGCCCCATCCGTAATACATCATGACCATGTTACCATGGTATTTCAACACACCACATAGTGGAAGTAATTCAATCTCCATACTTAATGTTCCCTGTAGTTTCATTTTTCCAAGAGTCAAGTTCATAACAATATTCTTTCTTAACAGAAGTGGAACTTCAATAGAATGGAGGTAATTGACTTTTCTGAATCCAAGATATTTTAAGAGGATTGAATTGACACAAATGGATTTGACTTAAACTTGATGATTGTTGACTTCTTTCAGAGATGAGCTGGATCTTGCTTTTTTACTCTTTTTTTTGGTAGTAAGAGCAGTTATGGAGTGAAGCATATTGACTTTGAACACATGGACAAGGAATTTAGTCCATGATTCTGAGGGTAGAATAGATGTCAACTATGTAGATTTTCAGACATCAACCATGTAGACCTTCATTTACGTGTTTTTTTTTAAATTGTTTGCTTTAGAAGAATTTACTTTCTTAAAAAACTAGGAAAATTAGTAACAAGAGCACTGCAAGAAGTCTTGAAATGGATTGGGAGTGTCATGCATCACTGAATATTTGTATTAAGGGCTTTTTTCTGCATTTCATTTCTTTACCAATTTAACCCCAGCATCTGATAGCAATATTCCCTGACTTTTTTCAGTACTGTGAACTTCTACGAAGAATATTATAGCATATGAAAATGACTTTAATATCGTGCATAAATCCATGTGCTCTGATTTTGTTCAAGGATATCACAGATTTTTTATTTGGTCATAGAAAGATTGTCTTAAATTGGGTATTCCATAATACCATTTATTATTATTTTGTTTATTGTCCTCATTATCCATGTTCTGTCTGCTTTATATATCTAAGGAAACAGTTCAAGACTTCCAATATGTTATGGCATTCTTTTCAGCCTTTATTGTTACTCACATTTCTTTAGTAGAACTTGATTTGCAGAATCCAAACCCATGGTTATTTACTGTCCACTTACAGTTTTAGCTTTCATTGGCTTCCTGACAGGTAGCTATGTCATTTCATGAATATGGAGGAAATGTTGGGGATGAGGTGCACATTCCTCTACCCAAATGGATACTAGAGATTGGTAAGGACAATCCAAATATCTTTTTCACCGATCGTGAAGGGAGGCGTAACACAGAGTGCCTCACTTGGGGTATTGATAAAGAACGAGTCTTAAAAGGTCGAACAGCTGTTGAGGTATTCTGGAGTTTTTGCTATTTTTTTTTCATCTGTCCTAAAAATGAATGATTAGCTTACTGTGCCTAAGGGTATATGAACAGAGCAGTTCGAGAAGCTCTCTTTGTTTATGAAGACACCCTTTTTGGGGGTTGCTAATAGATTGTTTTTGATGAGTCCTGGGGGTCTACTTTAGTCATCCATGGACTTAGATAGAATTATCTTATCTCTAAACAAGAGATCCTTTTATATATAATTCACTCCACTTTACATTGTTAAGCTTTATCATTTAAATATTATATAAACAAGTTTTACTTTGCTTTCTGCAGCATTGATTGATGCTTCTTCCTCTGGTTGTTCTGATTGAGGCTCTTTTATGATCTCTCTTGAGTGCTCTACCTCGATAATGCTCTCTACTATATAACCTCACTACTTGTAAAGAAGAACATAGAACCATCATTTTGAATTAGGAATGAACCAAATTACGATGTGATTGGATTACAATGCAAATAACAAGCATGCTAAGATCCTCATCATTCCTTCCAACAATAGGAGTTGCGGTCTAAAAGTGTCATTGATCCAAAGTTTGACAAAGCTTAGTATGCTCCCATCAGAAAAGGCCATCAAATCAGAAATGGGAGTGGACCATGCAGAGCAACAAGCAAAGAAGAGAATGGAGAAGCATGGGAGTGGACCATGCAGAGCAACAAGCAAAGAAGAGAATGGAGAAGCAACTACAACTCCTGATGGTGTAGTATCCGTATGAAGAATATAAACACAAATAAGTCCAACAGATTGGAAAAGAAAAAACAAATCTGAATATGACATCCCAAAGGAAACTGAAATGTGGGAAGAGGGTCATTGAAAGGACCAAGGCAAGCTTAGAGGGCCAAGGTAGTAAATGATAAGCATTATCCAACAATAAGATGAAGATGCCGCAAAAACGCGGGCTGCTATGAAATGAAATATTATTAATGTCCGCGGTGGGCCAAAATAAGACCCAAGGGACTATAAGGACAATAATGACTACCAACCAGTAGGCTAAAAAGCCCAACAAAGAAAAGAACTAAGATAAATACAAGATGAAACCCAACAACCGGGCCAAAGAGAAAGGGAAAAGAAAAGGGAGAGCAGAAGGGGGGAGGGCTGCAGTCCAGAAGAGAGGAGTGCACGCCAAGAAGAATGGAGAGAGAGGAGGGGGGAGGGAGCAGCCCAGGAGGGGCAAGCTCCAAGAACCCCCCAAAAACTATTCTCTCCTAACAGTTGAGGCCGACTAGAGCTGAAGAAGTCCATGATATGTCTTTGTTGGCGTTCCTACAACATTGATCTCCTCTGTACACTTTTTACTATTCATACGAGGATAGTTTCGCGCTAGGCATCCAGGCGCAGGTTGGTTTCGGAACAAAGAGTAGAGCGTAGGCCCGTCTTAGGCCAGAGAGCAGCGAAACCTAGCCAAAGGGAAGAAAACGTAAGTGATGACTAGGATGTTTCGCCTCTGTGTGAGAGCGCAAGGCAGTTTCGGGCCTTGGCGGGGCGAAACTCATCTTCAAAGAGAAAACTGCTAGGTGGGCCAAGATATTTTCGCCTCAACTGGAGAGCGCAAGGCAATTTCGGAGCAAGGATGAGCGAAAGCGCCTTTGACCGTTCAGCACAGGCTTGTTTGAAATGATGTGGGGCCTATATCCTTTTTGCTCTAGTTTCGGAGCGCAAAGCCTTTTCGGGGCTAACCTGGGCCAAAGCGCCTTCATTCTGTTCTAACACTTAATGAAAATATGCTTCAAAACAGAGTGGGGCCCATCCTTTTCGCCCTTGGGAGAGGGTGCAATTCTGTTTCGGTCCTTTTCTAGGCGAAACGCACTTTGTGGAGAGAATATGCTAATGTGGGGCCTAGTTCTATTTCGCCCCAAATCAAGAGTGCATCCCTTTTTCGGAGTTTGCCAAGGCGAAAGCGCCTTTGACTTTTCCAAGGTGCAGCAACAGTTTCAAGGAAAAAATGCTAAGTATGGATCCAAGGCGTTTTGCTTTGATCTTCAAGCGCAAATCAAATTCGGAGTAAAGAGGGGCGCAAGCGCCTTTGACTTTTCCACTCTGGCGCCCCTCCCAATACATTTCGCTCTAGTTTCCTAGCGCAAGGCAATTTCGAGCCAAGTCGGAGCGCAAGCACCCTTGACTTTTCCATGCCAGCACTACTCCTCGAGGTACCAAGGCGTATCGCTCAAGTTTCCATGCACAATTCCTTTTCGGAGTTAGGAGAGAAATAGACTTTGACTTTTCCAAGGCGCAACCCATCAAACAAAAAAAATGCTAAGTGTGGACCAAGTCGTTTCGCTCCAGTTTTCCAGCGCAAAGCAAATTCGGAGCAAGCTTGGGCGAAATGGCCTTTGACTTTTCAACTCTGGCGCCCCTCCCAATACAACAAGGTGTTTCGCTTTAGTTTTTCAGTGCAAGGCAGTTTCGGACCTAGCTTAGGCCAAAAGGCTTTTGACTTTTCCACGCCAGCACTACCCCTAAGATAGCAAAGTCGTTTCGCTGCAGTTTTGCAGCGCAAGCCCATTTCAGGCCAGAAAATAGCGAAACATAGGTGGGGCTTGCATCCACAAAGCGCCTGTTTTAGTCTAGCCCTCCTTGCTTCAGCCAAAATTCCTCATAAATTCTTCTCATCAGCGAAACAAGGCGCATCCTTATCCATTTAAACACAGTCGGTCTGAGAAGCTTCCAGACTGTTAGCGTACTATTGTTTTGTCTCTATTATATTGTTAAGCATACTGTTACAGGAGTTGTAACAGTTCTGTAACAGCTTTGGTTACGCCGGTGCTATTCCCGGAATTGTAAACCTTATTTAAAGCCTGCTGAATAATAAACAAGTTAATGCGTATTTCATTTCATGGCATCAGAGCCAGAAATGGAAATATTGTGCAGGGAGGCGTGAGAAGCTGTTTGGAGGCGGAAGCTGTTTGGAGGCGGAAGCGATTTTTTTAAATTATTTTCGCGACGTGTTTACGCAGGACAGCCTGCTGCGTCCCTGCTTTGGACGCAGAGAAGGGACTGACGCAGTCCCCCCCCGCGCAGCGCAAACGCTGCGCGTAGAGAAGGGAGTGACGCAGTCCCCCCCCCGCGCAACGCAAACGCTACGTGGCAGCCCCCCCGCCGTTGGACAGAGGTGGACGTCTGCGCAGCGCAAACGCTGCGTGGCAGACGCAGGGCCAACGTAGCCCTGCGCGCGACGCGTCCAGCCACTGTTGGGAACGCGCTCGCGTCCCAGGACGCAGGGCCCTGCGCGCGAAGCGTCCAGCGTCACTGCTGGAAACGCGTTCGCGTCCCAGGACGTTCAGCCCTGCGCGGGACGTGTCCGGGTTGGAGGACGCAGGGCAGGGCGTGCCCCCCCCCCTGGGTGGCGCACGTAGGAATTTCAAATCCCGTGCCCACGCGGGGTATAAACCCCCCCCCTTTGCGCGCAGCGCGAATCGAAGCGCGGCGCGCGCCTTCCCCCCCGGTTTAAAAAAAAAAAAAAAAAAAAAAAAAAGTCGTCCCTCGTTTGAAGTTGGTTGGAGACAGAGCGTCCAGTCTATGTCCAGTCTGCGCACGAATTGCAGACTACGGCGGCGAGTTTTTTTTTTTCTAAAACACAGAGTGCCGGGAGCCGCAAAGCAGCAGCGCGCGAGGCCGAGGAGGAGGACCATTCGGGGTTGAAAAGGGAGAAGGTCGACTGATCCTCTCGGATCAGCCCGCTGGCTCACGTGGTCGTGAGCCGTGCGGTAAGGCTCAGGGAGCCTGCAGGTCGGGGGTTCAAATCCCGCCGACTCCCCCCAAGGTATAATTTTTTTTCAAAGTTATTTTTTTAATTATTATTTTTTTAATTAAAATTTTTAATTTTAATTTTTTTTAATATAGTTTTTTAACTTTATAAATTAAAATTTTAATTTTAATTTATTTTTTTATAAGTTTTAAAACTATATAAATTAAAATTATTTATTTTAATTTTAAATATATAATAATTATTAAAAATGCTTTGTTAAAGAAATTTTTTTAAGGGGGGATATTTTTTTCAAAAAATCAAAGGGGGATTGTGAGTAATTTTTTGAAAAGGCAATTTGGCGAATTGTAAAAGGTGCATTTTCGATCGTGACCGACACCTTGTGGGTTATTCTTGTGGGCAGTTTTTTATGTTGTATGTTGCATATTTCATTTTTGCACTATAACATTAAAAACTTAAAATCAAATTCACTCCCTAAGTCCCCGGAATAATTAAAACCCATCCGTGCAATTTATTGCACTGCAGCGTTCGGTATTTGTGATACCTCTGGCCAGCACTTACAGGTAAAGCTGTCGTGATTTGGCTACTGTATCCGCCGCCTAATATAGCTGCTACAACGACGTCTGAGCTTGTTCTCTATAAATCGTCGGGGAGGGATAAGTACGCCATTTTTTGCATTTTTTTACTCCATCCACTACCCTTTATCGCACTTGTGTTTAGGCGTAAATCCTGACGAAGTATTCTTCATAGTGTTTAGGGGAAGTTACGCCCCACGCATGAGAAGAATCTTCTATGGTAGGTGCCATCAACAAGGCGATTCCCTTTCAGCACCGCTTATGTTCCACGTATCGTATGATCTCTAAAACTCACCTATAGTCTCCCTCACGTAAGGGCGGGTGATTTTTGTTGATCTTTCTAAATACCTATAGTTTCCCTCACGTAAGGGCGGGTATTTTGTACGGTATATTGGCCTAGCAAAAGGTATATCGAAAGGGGGACCAATTGGTGATATAAGGAACCTTCACTATGGCCGCTGTTGCAAAGTTGATGACTGATCCGCATCAGCTATTGAAAGGTCCAAATTATACACCATGGAAACATAAGATGAAGGCAATTCTCCAAATGGAAGATTTGTGGGATATTGTTACTCGAGTAGCAACTAGGCCTTCACCAACAAGCAGGATCCACAGTGTCCTTCCGCAGATCGGGATAGCTTTTGACAAGAAAGACAATAGAGCAAAGGTGCTCATTTTGTTTGTTGTTTCGGATGAAGTGCAACCTCATATAGCTGACAAAGCAAGTGGTAAAGAGGCATGGGATGCCCTTAGAACCATCTATGAGGGAAAGAATGATTCCACCATTCTTCATCTTCAACAACAACTTCATAACCTGAGTTTGAGACAGGGTGAAACAGTTGAACTCTTTCTGTGCAGAGTGTCCGAGTTGAAAGAGAAATTGAGTTCTTTGGGAGATACCGTGGACGAAAAGCTTCTCATTTCACTTGTGATGAGAGCTTTACCTTCTTCATTTGATATGTTGATAACCTCCATCCAGGTGTCTCAACGACAAATTACCTACATCGAGTTGGTCAATCTGGTTCAACAACAGGAGGCACGCCAACTTCACAAGGATGATTCTTCCAATACAGCCCTATACACCAACAGCAGTGGTTCTAGGAAGAAAGGTAATGGGCAAAAAGGAGGCAACTTTCGGAAAGGAGGAAATTCTCAACAGGATACGAAAGGAAAAGGCAAACAACCTCAACAGAAGAAGAGGTGGTGCAAGATCTCTGAGAAAGACAACCATGACACCAACAAGTGTTGGCATAAGAACAAGCAGAAAGGCCAAAACAAACCACAAAATAAAAACAAGCAACCCCAGGTGAATGTTGTTGTTGAAGAATCCGACTCGTATTCCGAATGGGCACACAAGGTGCTCATGACTACCACAGATTCCACACAGAGGGATCCTATTTGGTATGTCGATTCTGGAGCTAGCAAACATATGACTGGCGACGGATCGTGGTTTGAATCATTTGTGGCCAAAGAGGGCAAACCCGTCACCATTGCTGATGATAAAACCTACAGGGTTCAGGGAGAGGGTACAGTTTCAGCCACTCTTCCTGATGGCAAGTGTCAGATTGACAAAGTCCTCTATGTTCCGGGATTGGCTAACAATTTGTTGTCGATGACACAAATCCCGGATAGAAATATGGTTGTCAACTTTTGTGTTGAGAATGGAAAGAAGTGTTGTACCATTACCAGGAAGGGTAAGAAGATTGCAACATCTTCATATAAGCACGGCTTATTTGCACTAGATGCTATCTCTACTCCACATGTTGCCATGACTGTCTCTACCAAGGAGGCAACTTCCCTATGGCACAAGAGATATGGGCATCTTAGTTCGGGCTACTTACTTGAGCTCAGTAAGTATGAGATGGTAAAGGGTCTTCCTTCCCTTTCGACCACATTGCCAGTGTGCTCCGACCGCTTGGCGTGAAAGCAAAGATAGAGTACCATTTGAGAAGAGCTCAACAAGAGCACGAAAACCTCCGGAGTTAATTCACACCGATCCGTGCGGTCCTTTCACACCCAACAGCTGTGGAGGGAAGAGGTACTTTCAGCTATTCGTAGATGACTACTCACGAAAGATGTGGGTTTTCTTTCTCCAACTGAAATCGAAGCTTTCGCATTCTTCCAAAGCAGCTCAAGAAATCCGTTGAGAAGGAGTCGAGAGCTTCTATTAAAACCCTCCGCTCGTATCGAGGGGGAGAGTTTACCTCTAATGAATTTTTTGCATTCCTAGATAAGCATGGAATCAAGAGACAGCTAACAACTCGCCTATACTCCTCAAAGAAATGGAGTTGCCGAGAGAAGGAACCGTTCTATCATGGAAATGGTTCGTTGTATGCTCACAGGAGCTACTCTTGGGCAACAATATTGGGCAGAGCCGTCACCACTCGCAGTAGTATCTCATTGAATAGGGCACCCACAAAGGCCCTAAAAGGAATGACTCCACAGGAAGCATGGAGTGGTCGAAAACCCTCCATATCTCATCTACGTATTTTCGGATGTCACGCTTTCATGCACATACCGAAAGAGAAAAGGAAGAAGCTAGATGAGAAAACACTGAGATGTATTTTTCTTGGTTATTCTCAGCACTCTAAAGGATATCGGTTGATAGATCCTTTGACCAAGAAAATTCATATCAGCAGAGATGTTGTCTTTGATGAAGCTTTCACATCACAGAGCACATCTAAAGTACACCAAGATATTGTGGAATCTAAGGAAGAGAAGATTCCTTCGTCAACACAGACATGAGGTCCTTCTACATCTTCTTCAACTCCACCGAAGAAGAATCCTAAATGGTGTACAAATACAATCGGAGATGCAAATTTATCCACTCCTCCCAATTTGAATTTGGATAGACCTCGTACACGCAAGTATGGCTCAAAAGGAGAAAGAAGCCAAA
Source organism: Wollemia nobilis (assembly GCA_028583015.1). Taxonomy (NCBI): domain Eukaryota; kingdom Viridiplantae; phylum Streptophyta; class Pinopsida; order Araucariales; family Araucariaceae; genus Wollemia; species Wollemia nobilis. The sequence continues at coordinate 982,451 of JAQPPZ010000987.1, forward strand.
GAAACTGGTGAGGTTGATGATCTTTGTCAATCTTTTGAGGAACTTTCTCGTGACTCCAAGTACAGAAGTAGAGGATATGGATATTGATGATGACAGGGCATTCATGTCTACCATAGATAATCTTGAACCTGCATCAATGCAAGATGCTCTTAGTGAGCCTCAGTGGAAGGCCGCTATGGATACAGAGTATGAGTCTTTGATGAAGAATAAAACTTGGAAGCTTGTTGATTTGCCGCATGGAAAGAAACCCATTGGCTGCAAATGGGTATATAAAGTCAAGTACAAGGCAGATGGAACAATTGATAAGCATAAGGCCCGTCTTGTTGCAAAGGGCTATGCTCAAAAAGAAGGCATTGACTACGAGGAAACTTTTGCACCTACTGCTCGGATGACCACAATTCAGGTTATGTGTGCTATGGCAGCACAATATGGGTGGAAAGTTCACCAGATGGATGTCAAAAGTGCCTTTCTAAATGGTGATCTCCAAGAAGAAGTCTATATGACTCAGCCTGAAGGATTTGAAGTGGAAGGCCAAGAGCAGAAAGTTTGCAAATTGGTCAAATCCTTGTATGGTCTGAAACAAGCTCCTCGAGCTTGGTATATAAAAATGGACAATCACCTTATGCAGCATGGATTTAAGAGATGTCCGTCAGATGCAAACCTCTATTTCAAGAAACAGGGTTCTGAGATAGTGTTGCTTGTACTCTATGTGGATGATCTCGCTTCATTACAGGGAGTTCAGAAACTATGATCTCTACTGTCAAAAGAAACTTGTGCAAATCTTTTGAGATGACAGATCTCGGACTTCTCCATTACTGTCTTGGTCTGGAATTCAGCCAGAAGGAGCACTCCATCAAAGTGTCTCGAAAAAATATGCCAAGACATTGCTGGAAAAATATCGCATGACTGATTGCAAGCCAATGGCAACTCCGATGGAGAATGGACTTCGGTTATCGCGATATGATGATTCACCTCATGTAGATGGTACTCTCTATCGACAGCTTGATTGGGAGTCTCATATATCCGACCAATACTAGGCCGGATCTCGTATTTGCCGTCAACTATCTTTCGAGGTTCATGCAGGAGCCTAAGACCACTCATTGGAAAGCAAGAAAACGTGTTCTTCACTATGTCCGTGGTACTATGGAATATGGCCTAGAATACAAGAGGAACAACAAATTCTTCTTGCAAGGATACACGGACTCCGACTATGCCGGATCATTTGATGATCGCAAGTCAACTTCTGGATACATTTTTCATCTGGGATCCGGTCCTGTCTCTTGGCACAAGAAGAAGCAACAGGTGGTTGCTATTTCATCAACAGAGGCAGAATATCGCGCCGCACGTGAAGCTGTGTGCGAAGTGATATGGTTACGTCGCATTCTGACAAGTATGGGCCATCCATCAAAATCTCCAATACACTTGTTTTGCGACAATCATGGTGTTCTGAACCTCGTCAAGAATCCAGTCCATCATGAAAGAACAAAGCACATTGACACACAATGTCATTTCATTCGAGATGAAGTTCCAAAGCACCGAATTCAGCTTCAAAGACATTCCCACCGATGCTCAAGTTGCAGACATTTTCACTAAGGCACTTGGACGTGTCAAATTTGAATTGTTTCGCAGCTCACTTTGTATTGCAAAATAATGTAAGGGGATGTTAGTAGTCTAGTATAGCTATTAGTTATTACATTACCCAAATAATGTAATAAAGGGGGATGTTAGCGTACTATTGTTTTGTCTCTATTATATTGTTAAGCATACTGTTACAGGAGTTGTAACAGTTCTGTAACAGCTTTGGTTACGCCGGTGCTATTCCCGAAATTGTAAACCTTATTTAAAGCCTGCTGAATAATAAACAAGTTAATGCGTATTTCATTTCTGGCATCGAGCCGGGCACGAAAAAAAAGAGCGGGAAGAAGAGAAGCGGGAGGAGACGGCACGCACGAGACGACGTCCAGAACAGGAAGGCACCCAGGCGCGCGAGAACGTCCACCCCCCCGCGCGCACCGCCACCCCGCGTGAGAAGCGACGTCCCTCCCCCCGGTGGAGCGGAGGCGCGCGGCCGCGCGGCGCGGGGACGCCCCCCGCCCCTCCCCCGCGCGCCCCGCGGGCGCGCGCGCGTCCGCCCGCGCGACGCGGCGCGCCCGCGGCGGGGAAGGAGGGCGGCACCCTCCCCCCCCCCCCGGTTAAACCCCCGCGCGGGAATTGGGGATAACCCCCCCCCCCCCAGTCCCCTCGCCCACCGCGCCCCCCCCCCCCAAAAAACCAGACGCCCGGTTGGACGGAGATAAAAAAAAAAAAAAACGTGACAGTAGCCGCGAGTTGCAGAGGAGGCTCGGGAAGCTGGAAGCAGCGGAGGACGGGCAGGCCGAGGTTGATAAAGGAGAGGAGGTTGACTGATCCTCTCGGATCAGCCCGCTGGCTCACGTGGTCGTGAGCCGTGCGGTAAGGCTCAGGGAGCCTGCAGGTCGGGGGTTCAAATCCCGCCGACTCCCCAAGGTATAATTTTTTTTTGCAAAGTTTTTTTTAATTATTATTTTTTAATTAAAATTTTTAATTTTAATTTATTTTTTATAGTTTTTTAAACTTTATAAATTAAATTTTAATTTATTTTTTTATAAGTTTTAAAACTATATAAATTAAAATTATTTATTTTAATTTTAAATATATAATAATTATTAAAATGCTTTGTTAAAAGAGAATTTTTTAAGGGGGGATATTTTTTTCAAAAAATCAAAGGGGGATTGTGAGTAATTTTTCTGAAAAATAGCAATTTGGCGAATTGTAAAAGGTGCATTTTCGGCTGTGACCGACACCTTGTGGGTTATTCCTGTGGGCATTTTTTTTGTTGTATGTTGCATATTTCATTTTTGCACTATAACATTAAAAAATTAAAATCAAATTCACTCCCTAAGTCCCCGGAATAATTAAAACCCATCCGTGCAATTTATTGCACTGCAGCGTTCGGTATTTGTGATACCTCTGGCCAGCACTTACAGGTAAAGCTGTCGTGATTTGGCTACTGTATCCGCCGCCTAATATAGCTGCTACAACGACGTCTGAGCTTGTTCTCTATAAATCGTCGGGGAGAGATAAGTTTGCCATTTTTTGCATTTTTTTACTCCATCCACTACCCTTTATCGCACTTGTGTTTAGGCGTAAATCCCGACGAAGTATTCTTCATAGTGTTTAGGGGAAGTTACGCCCCACGCATGAGAAGAATCTTCTATGGTAGGTGCCATCAACAAGGCGATTCCCTTTCAGTACCGCTTATGTTCCACGTATCGTATGATCTCTAAAACTCACCTATAGTCTCCCTCACGTAAGGGCGGGTGATTTTTGTTGATCTTTCTAAATACCTATAGTTTCCCTCACGTAAGGGCGGGTATTTTGTACGGTATATTGGCCTAGCAAAAGGTATATCGAAAGGGGGACCAATTGGTGATATAAGGAACCTTCACTATGGCCGCTGTTGCAAAATTGATGACTGATCCGCATCAGTTATTGAAAGGTCCAAATTATACACCATGGAAACATAAGATGAAGGCAATTCTCCAAATGGAAGATTTGTGGGATATTGTTACTGGAGTAGCAACTAGGCCTTCACCAACAACAGGATCCACAGGTCCTTCCGCAGATCAGATAGCTTTTGACAAGAAAGACAGTAGAGCAAAGGTGCTCATTTTGTTTGCTGTTTCAGATGAAGTGCAACCTCATATAGCTGACAAAGCAAGTGGTAAAGAGGCATGGGATGCCCTTAGAACCATCTATGAGGGAAAGAATGATTCCACCATTCTTCATCTTCAACAACAACTTCATAACCTGAGTTTGAGACAGGGTGAAACAGTTGAACTCTTTCTGTGCAGAGTGTCTGAGTTGAAAGAGAAATTGAGTTCTTTGGGAGATACTGTGGACGAAAAGCTTCTCATTTCACTTGTGATGAGAGCTTTACCTTCTTCATTTGATATGTTGATAACCTCCATCCAGGTGTCTCAACGACAAATTACCTACATCGAGTTGGTCAATCTGCTTCAACAACAGGAGGCACGCCAACTTCACAAGGATGATTCTTCCAATACAGCCCTATACACCAACGAGCGGGGTTCTAGGAAGAAAGGTAATGGGCAAAAAGGAGGCAACTTTCGGAAAGGAGGAAATTCTCAACAGGATACGAAAGGAAAAGGCAAACAACCTCAACAGAAGAAGAGGTGGTGCAAGATCTGTGAGAAAGACAACCATGACACCAACAGGTGTTGGCATAAGAACAAGCAAAAAGGCCAAAACAAACCACAAAATAAAAACAAGCAACCCCAGGTGAATGTTGTTGTTGAAGAATCTGACTCAGATTCTGAATGGGCACACAAGGTGCTCATGACTACCACAGATTCCACACAGAGGGATCCTATTTGGTATGTCGATTCTGGAGCTAGCAAACATATGACTGGCGACAGATCGTGGTTTGAATCATTTGTGGCCAAAGAGGGCAAACCTGTCACCATTGTCGATGATAAAACCTACGGGGTTCAGGGAGAGGGTACAGTTTCAGTCACTCTTCCTGATGGCAAGTGTCAGATTGACAAAGTCCTCTATGTTCCGGGATTGGCTAACAATTTGTTGTCAGTGACACAAATCCTGGATAGAAATATGGTTGTCAACTTTCGTGTTGAGAATGGAAAGAAGTGTTGTACTATTACCAGGAAGGGTAAGCGAGTTGCAACAGACTTCATATAAGCACGGCTTATTTGCACTAGATGCTATCTCTACTCCACATGTTGCCATGACTTTCTCTACCAAGGAGGCAACTTCCCTATGGCACAAGAGATATGGGCATCTTAGTTCCGGCTACTTACTTGAGCTCGGTAAGTATGAGATGGTAAAGGGTCTTCCTTCCCTTTACGCCACATTGCCGGTGTGCTCGACTGCTTGGCAGGAAAGCAACATAGAGTACCATTTGAGAAGAGCTCTACAAGAGCACGAAAACCTCTGGAGTTAATTCACACTGATCTGTGCGGTCCTTTCACACCCAACAGTTGTGGAGGTAAGAGGTATTTTCAATTATTCGTAGATGACTACTCACGAAAGATGTGGGTTTTCTTTCTCCAACTGAAATCTGAAGCTTTCGCATTCTTCCAGCTGTTCAAGAAATCCGTTGAGAAGGAGTCAGGAGCTTCTATTAAAACCCTCCGCTCAGATCGAGGGGGAGAGTTTACCTCTAATGAATTTTCTGCATTCCTAGATAAGCATGGAATCAAGAGACAGTTAACAACTGCCTATACTCCTCGGCAAAATGGAGTTGCTGAGAGAAGGAACCGTTCTATCATGGAAATGGTTCGTTGTATGCTCACAGGAGCTACTCTTGGGCAACAATATTGGGCGGAAGTCGTCACCACCTGCAGTGTATCCGTTGAATAGGGCACCCACAAAGGCCCTAAAAGGAATGACTCCACGGGAAGCATGGAGTGGTCGAAAACCCTCCATATCTCATCTACGTATTTTCGGATGTCACGCTTTCATGCACATACCGAAAGAGAAAAGGAAGAAGCTAGATGAGAAAACACCGAGATGTATTTTTCTTGGTTATTCGAGCACTCTAAAGGATATCGTTTGATAGATCCTTTGACCAAGAAAATTCATATCAGCGGAGATGTTGTCTTTGATGAAGCTTTCACATCACAGAGCACATCTAAAGTACACCAAGATATTGTGGAATCTAAGGAAGAGAAGATTCCTTCGTCAACAGAGACAGGAGGTCCTTCTACATCTTCTTCAACTCCACCGAAGAAGAATCCTAAATGGTGTACAAATACAATCAGAGACGCAAATTTATCCACTCCTCCCAATTTGAATTTGGATAGACCTCGTACACGCAGTATGGCTCAAAAGGAAAAAGAAGCCAAAGAAACTGGTGAGGTTGATGATCTTTGTCAATCTTTTGAGGAACTTTCCGTGACTCCAAGTACGAAGTAGAGGATATGGATATTGATGATGACGGGGCGTTCATGTCTACCATAGATGATCTTGAACTCGCATCGGTGCAAGATGCTCTTAGTGAGCCTCGGTGGAAGGCCGCTATGGATACAGAGTATGAGTCTTTGATGAAAAATAAAACTTGGAAGCTTGTTGATCTCCCGCATGGAAAGAAACCCATTGGCTGCAAATGGGTATATAAAGTCAAGTACAAGGCAAATGGAGCAAATGGAACAATTGATAAGCATAAGGCCCGTCTTGTTGCAAAGGGCTATGCTCAAAAGGAAGGCATTGACTACGAGGAAACTTTTGCACCTACTGCTCGGATGACCACAATTCGGGTTATGTGTGCTATGGCAGCACAATATGGGTGGAAAGTTCACCAGATGGATGTCAAAAGTGCCTTTCTAAATGGTGATCTCCAAGAAGAAGTCTATATGACTCAGCCTGAAGGATTTGAAGTGGAAGGCCAAGAGCAGAAGGTTTGCAAATTGGTCAAATCCTTATATGGTCTGAAACAAGCTCCTCGAGCTTGGTATATAAAAATGGACAATCACCTTATGCAGCATGGATTTAAGAGATGTCCGTCGGATGCAAACCTCTATTTCAAGAAACAGGGTTCGGAGATAGTGTTGCTTGTACTCTATGTGGATGATCTGCTCATTACAGGGAGTTCAGAAACTATGATCTCTACTGTCAAAAGAAACTTGTGCAAATCTTTTGAGATGACAGATCTCGGACTTCTCCATTATTGTCTTGGTCTGGAATTCAGCCAGAAGGAGCACTCCATCAAAGTGTCTCAAAAAAAATATGCCAAGACATTGCTGGAAAAATATCGCATGACTGATTGCAAGCCAATGGCAACTCCGATGGAGAATGGACTTCAATTATCGCGATATGATGATTCACCTCAGGTAGATGGTACTCTCTATCGACGGTTGATTGGGAGTCTCATATATCCGACCAATACTAGGCCGGATATCGTATTTGCTGTCAATTATCTTTCGAGGTTCATGCGGGAGCCTAAGACCACTCATTGGAAAGCAACAAAACGTGTTCTTCACTATGTCCGTGGTACTATGGAATATGGCCTAGAATACAAGAGGAACAACAAATTCTTCTTGCAAGGATACACGGACTCCGACTATGCCGGATCATTTGATGATCGCAAGTCAACTTCGAGATACATTTTTCATCTGGGATCCGGTCCTGTCTCTTGGCACAGCAAGAAGCAACAGGTGGTTGCTATTTCATCAACAGAGGCAGAATATCGCGCCGCACGTGAAGCTGTGTGCGAAGTGATATGGTTACGTCGCATTCTGACAAGTATGGGCCATCCATCAAAATCTCCAATACACTTGTTTTGCGACAATCAGGGTGTTCTGAACCTCGTCAAGAATCCAGTCCATCATGAAAGAACAAAGCACATTGACACACAATGTCATTTCATTCGAGATGAAGTTCCAAAGCACCGAATTCAGCTTCAAGACATTCCCACCGATGCTCAAGTTGCGGACATTTTCACTAAGGCACTTGGACGTGTCAAATTTGAATTGTTTCGCAGCTCACTTTGTATTGCAAAATAATGTAAGGGGATGTTAGTATAGCTATTAGTTATTACATTACCCAAATAATGTAATAAAGGGGGATGTTAGCGTACTAATATTATTTGTCTGTATTACATTATTAGGCTACTGTTACAACTTCTGTAACAGTGTTTTGTTTCGCCGGTGTGCTATTCCCGGCTGCTGTAAATGCTATTTAATCAGCAGACTTGATGTTCCCGGATTTCAGAATCCAATCCTTCGTTGAGGCGGTTCCGGCAAGCGAGGAGACGACACCACCAGCTAAACCTGTCAGCACATTGAAGAGGTGCAGCTGCATTTCAGCGAGTCATCAGTTTCAGGCCATGCCTCATTCCTGTTTAATGAGTGCTCAAATCCAATCTTTGCTGCCACCGCGATGATTTGTGGGTGTGCATTTATGTTTCAGAGGCGAAATCCTCTATAAAAGCCAACAATTCTAATGTAATATGATGGACGTTTTTCTAGAGACTTGTTGTACATGAATTTTGCTATCAATACAGAGAATACTTGGCTCTAATTCTGGATTCCTGTCTGTGTGTATGTTTTCTATCTTATATTTCTATTAAATTCTCCGCTTTGTCTATGGGTTATAATTCTATGTCTGGATTTAGCTCTCGATAGAGGGTGAACATTGGAATAACTTTGGAAATTGCACATATAAGGCGTCTGGTTTTAATTTCTGTTACATTTTCTGTGTTGAGTGCTATTGATTTAGAGTGCAATTAAGTTTATCGTGCTACTTGTCCATCACCCTTGTTCTACTTGGCCTGAGGCCATATTTCCCATCCCTTTCAGTCATTTCAATTTCTTTCTTGTTCCTTAATCTCAATCCCCAAGATAGAGTAGTAAGGGAACCAGCCCTCTCTAGAGATTGGCACGGGAGGCATCTCTTCGGCCTTTCAATGTTGGCCGAGTTTAGGGCGCATGGATGAAACATTCCATACCTAAGGCGGATTCTTGACCAATAGTTTCTGGCACGCCCGGTGGGACCCAAATGTTCCAAGTGAAAAGCAGTATTAAGAGTTGATGTTCATCTTGTTGCTTGTAAAAAAGAACATCTGGCGACTCAGCTGAACTCAGAAGCCTCCGAATCTTGAAACCGGTTATAAAGCCTCACCTTCATGTACACAAGATCAAAGGCTAAAAATCTAGAGGAAGCAGTTGAGTTCTTCGAGCTCAACATCGACGCTTTGGGAGAGCATCCTAGAATAGTCCCCTCGACTATCCCATCGGTTCAAGCACCCTCGCAAGTAGTTGTTATAGTTTCATAGACTCCAAGTCCTACCAGCACTACGATTAGCTTACCCCCTCAACCGAACTTTCCAAACATTCCGGTCCAACCAAATCCACCAAATCCTCCGGTCCAGATGGCGCAGCCTCCACCCAGGCAGTTTCCGCATGGAATCATTCAGGACCTCTAGCTTTGCAGGCTCAGAACCAAGTGCCGCCCGCAGCATTGAAGGCTCTACCCACATACGACGGTACAGGAAAGACGGCTTATGAGCACGTCCAAGATGTTGTTGCGCTGGCAACCATTCACCACATCACCGAAGAAGATATCATGGTGAGGTTGCTAGTTCTCTCGCTCTGAGGTAAACTCCTCTATTGGTACCGGTCACTGCCATCCGGAACCATCACTACATGGGGCCAATTGGCAATACAATTGATAAGGGGTTTCAACGAACAGGCAGACCCTTTCTCCTTTTTGCACCAGTTCACCACCATCCAGAGTCATCCTCAAGAAGAGGTAGTGGATTTTAACGTCAGGTTCGCTCGAACCTGGCAGAGAGTCACTGTCGGCCTTCGGCCCACTCCGGAGCAAGCGGCGTTCTTTACTTAAGGGATTTACATTCCGACATCAGCATGAGCATCCGCCATGCTAACATCAACACGTTCCCTGCCTTGTATGAGCAAGCGCAGAAGGCTGAGGCTGACCTAGTCGCTATTGGTAAGTTACCTCCAAAGGTGACTATGCCAATTTATTTGGAGTTCCCTCATAATATGTATCCTAGTGCATCCTCTCAGTCGCTACCTACACCCCCGATGTACCCCAATCAATCGTGGAATCTCAATCCTCAGACTCAAGCGGTATCCACCCCGTAGTTTCAAGCACCGGCTGTTTTTCAGCTTCCAACTCCTGTCCCATATCCAACATTACCTGCACCATTGGCGCCATTGCCATTACCCGTGCCTCAGGCAGCCGTAAACTCAGATCAGGCCAAAGAATTGTAGGATCTACAATCGTCAATGAAGATGATGGCGAATGAGATCACCGTCTTAAGGAGGAAGCAAAATGATCAAAGCTTCTAGCCAAGCCCCCGATCACTAGGGAGCAATTTGCTTCCACCAACAGGGCTCCTGAGAGAAATGCGACGATGTTGGAAAATGAAGAAGCTGGTTCATCCGGAAGAGCTTAATGGTGCTCCACCTGCAAAGACCCGCACGGTGAAGAGACTTGCATGGTTCATCTGAACTATGTACAGACCCTTGCAGACAACACTCCTGGTGGGCATGTAAATATGATAAGGGAAACAGATCGCAATTTTATGATTCCCCCTGTCGAGTAGGTCTTCGTCCTCACAAAGACGGGTAAGAAGCCCATCGAGGTTGATCCGGTTCAAATGGAACCGTTGAAGGTGCCTACCAGTTCCAAGCCATCAAGCGATAAGACGCTACCGCCAGAGAAAGAGCCAATCTAGGTATCAAAACCTGGGGATTCCGTCTTATTGAAGGATTTCTTGCCTCCAAGAGCGAAAGGGAGGATTCCTCAACCGTAGGCTTCGCCCTCTCAACCCCAGATCGATGCGAGGGACCAGGAGATTGAAAAGCTCAAATATCCCTCACTGACCAAGCGCTAGAGGGTAGAAGGGACGCAACAGTACTAGACTAGATACGAGACTGCTAAGGAGGGAGGTGAGTCCGGTACAGGAGCGTACAGCATCGTTGAAGAGCTAAAGAAGACTCCACCTAAGGTAAGCCTCTTCGACGTGCTCCAAGTGCCCGGGCAAGTGGATGTACTGTAGGAATCACTGAAGTCTACCAAAGCAAGGGGAAATCAACTCATATTGTCTTAACGCGGACATTGACTACCTCAACCATCGGGAAGAATAGGTCGCTGCCATTTTATCAGTCCCTCAGGATGGAGGGGTGGTCGTGCATAACTGCATGATTGATTCTGGCGCTGCTACTACTGTGATGCCCAAGGCTGTTTGCGAAATTATGGGCATGGAGTACACGAGGAGTAGTCCTGGCGTGCTTCAATTGGACGGAACTCCGGTTAAGACAGTGGGGGTCATCAAGGATATCCCGATCGTGTTGCACAAGATGTCGCAGATCACCGTAATACAGGAAGTTGTGGTAGTAGATTTAGAGCCCTATTTTAGCATGTGCCTATCAAGGGAATTCACTGCCAAACTTGGAGGCTATTTGTCTCTGGACTATTCACACCTAGAAATCCCCTTCATAGGAAGGAGGATTAAAAATTTTAATGAAAAGTCCTCTACCTTTCACATTGAAAAGATCCAGGATGCGGAAAAACAATTGGACTCGGTCAATATGATCGAGGAATTAGAGGAAGAAGAGAAAGTAGAGCTGATGGAAGAAGCTCTGGACGAACTCCGCATAGAAGATGAATTTTCTATGCATGACTTTAATGCCATGATCGAATCCGAGATTGGGTGCTATTCAATTACCAAGCCCGAAAAGGCTAAGGTACCAAGCGATCAAGACCCCATTGCCAATCAACTATGGAAGCTCTTCTTTGACGGCACCCAATGCAAGAATGGCGTCGGGGCAGGAGTTGTCCTTGTCTCTCCTTCGGGAAACCAGAAAACGTACTTGTACAGACTCACATGGAGTTGTACAAATAACGTTGCCGAGTATGAAGCCCTATGTTTGGGGTTACGAAAGGCCGCCTTCACCACCAAGTGGGGCACCTTCGCCTACCAACGCATGTCGTTCGGCCTCTCAAATGCCGGGGCAACCTTCCAAAGAGCGATGGACTTAGCCTTTGGTGAGTTCAATCGCATCATTGTGATTTATCTAGATGACATGACTGTTTTCTCCCACAAGAGGGAGGAACACGGTCTACAATTGCGACAGGTGTTTGAGAAGTGTTGAGATTTCGGAATCTCCATAAACCCAAAAAATTCTATTTTCACGGTAAAAGAAGGCAAGCTCCTAGGCCACATAATATCGGAGTAAGGACTAGTTGTTGACCCTTCTAGGGTAGAAGCCCTCCTCAAGCTACCTCTACCAGCAAACAAGAAGGACATCCAATCCTTCTTTGGGCAGATTAATTTTGTCAGGAAGTTCATCTCTGATTTCGCCCAGGTAGTAAAGTCGATGATCGAACTCCTCAAGAGGGATGCTGAGTTTCAGTGGACCGAGGAGAGGAAGCGGGCATTCAGAGAGATCAAAGAAAGAATCACTCAGGACCCCATTCTGGTGAACCCCGACTACTCCAAAGACTTTATCCTTTACGCCGTCGATGAACCGGAGAGCTACGCAGCTGTCCTTACAAAGAAGAACGAGGATGGGGACGAGTGACCGATAGCATTCCTAAGCCAAGTCATATACCCGCATGAGGAAAAATATAACTTCATTGAGAGGCAAGAGCATGCGGTGATACGGTCACTGAAGAAGTTTTGCCATTTCATCTCCCAAGCAAGACGATAGTGTATGTGGTGCACCCTAACGTTAGAAACTTCATCATTTAAGGCGAGCTTGGCAATAAGAGGGCAGGATGGGTCTCCAAGATCCAAGAGTTCGACATAGAGGTCCGGCCCACTAAACTAGTCCATGGCCAAGCCTTATGCCAAGAACTTGCCAAGAGTGTCCGCATTCGAGGTGACGGCTTGCCAGTGGAATGATCCAGCGCAGGAGGGCAATCTTGCAAATCGGTCTGTACGTGGTATAGATTGGACTAAAGACCTGGTGGAATACTTCAGTACTGGATGGTGCCCTTCTGACCTCAACACTTCGCAAAGGAGAAGGTTCAAGCTCAAGCCTGTTGATATGTGTTGTTATCGAATGGTTTGTTTCACAAAAATATAGACGGAGTCCTCAGATGTGTTAGGGGGACAGAAAAACAGAGTCCTATACGAGTTTCATTCTGGAATGTCAAGACATTTCACCGAAAGGCCTATGGCCTTAAAGATAATAAAAGCAGGCTATTTTTGGCCTACTATTTTTTCTGATACCTTCGAGGTTAGCCAAAAGTGCGATAAATGCCAGAGGTACGTCGGTCGCACCAAGAATGCTTCTTTGCCCTTGCACCCAATTCAAGTCGAAGCTCCATTTCAGCAATGGGGCTTAGACTTCATTGGGGTGATAGATCCTAATTCCTCCACGGGGCATAAGTACATCATGACGGCTACGGATTATTTTACCCGGTGGGCCGAAGCAGTGCCGACCAACCGGGATGTAGTCATCGCCTTTATGGAGGGACTGATAACCCATTTCGGGATACCGGATGCAATAGTAACTGACAATGGCACCCATTTCACCGGTGCCAAAATTTGTGCATTTGCAAGTATGGTATTTACCTAAAGACTTCATCTAATTATTACCCGCAAGGCAATGGTTTTGCAAAGTCCACAAATAAGAACTTACTCAAGATCCTGAAGAGAACATTCGAAGGCAACAGGCAGAGCTGGCATCTGCTTCTGGACTTAGCTTTATGGGCTGACCGTATTTCTATTAAGAAATCAATCAAGACGTCCCCATATTCCCTGGTATACGGGAAGGAAGCAATTCTCCCCATGCATATTGAGTTGCCCGCGTTGCAGTCTCTACGATCATTGGATGGTGACGTTGAAGAGTTTGACCTTATAAGTGTCAAGATAGCCCAACTACTGCAGTTGGAAGAAGAAAGAGAAAAGGCCTACGAGGCTTTCATGAAGCATGCCGAGACCACAAGAAATTGGTTCGACAAGAGGACCTCTGACCGGACCTTCCAGATTGGCGACTTGGTGCTGAAATGGAATGAGAAAAAATCCAAGCTCGGAAATCATGACAAATTTGATGCATTCTAGGAGGCTCCGTTTCGAATTTCTGGGGTCAATCAGGTGAATTCTTTCACTCTTCAAGATTTGAACAGGTTTACTCTTCAATCAATGGCCTTCATCTGAAGGCATGCTACCAGTAAAGGGTAGTTGAAAATTTCTCAGTTGTGTACATATTTTTTATTCCTTGTTTTCTTGTACATATCTCTTCATTTCCTCAGAGTATAAGTCTCTTCGCTCCCTTTCACGCTATCAGTGGTGTAGTTTTTGGCCAGAGGTCTAAGTGGTAGAGAAATGGTGCTGAAGAGCCTAAGTAAGCTTGTTTTTGTTTAGTTTGTGCGTTTTTTAGTGCGCCACAAAAAAAGGAAAATAGCAGTTTTCGGGTGCCCAAGCCAGCAAAGGTATTTCCGCGCTGCAAGGAGGTCAGGTTCGCCGTTTCTAACGCATTGCCTGGCAAGAATAGTTCACCATATGAAAAGCGCCCTGTCGTCCGGCAGGAGGGAATTTCGCTCTCTCATAGGAGCGAAACTATGTTTCGGTGCTCTAAGGAGCGAAAGTGATGAACAGAGGTGCGACCAAGTCGAAACCGAAAGCCAAATCAAACGGTCAAAGTCAAAACCCTTTTCACCCCCTAGCTGGACAGCGCAAGACCTTTTCGGGGTTAAAACGAGCGAAAGCGCTTTGGATTTTGTCCTAGGAATCAGCGCAAATCGTGTGGGGTCCAGTCTTTTTCGCCCCGACTTCCCAGCGCAATACCTTTTCGGGAGTAGATGAGGCGAAAGCGCCTTTGACTTTTCAACAAAGGCGCAACCCAGACCAGGAGGAGAAGAGACTAGGTGGGACCCAGAGCCGTTTCGCCCCAGTTTAGCCACGCAATGCCATTTCGGGACTTAGTTGGGCGAAAGGCGCTTGCGCCCTCCCTTGTGGGCGAAATTCAAAACCGGCGCTTTCTCTTGTTTCGGGCCTTAAATGAGCGAATGGGCCTTTCGCTCCACTTTTTAAGCGAAAACCATTTTTCGGGCTCTTGAAAATAATGAAGCGTTTCTAGAGTGAAAGGGTTTCGCTTTCTTTGATGCCACAGGCACGAGATCCAAGATAAAACCTGTCCAACGCACTTCACGAAGGTCGTTGAAGCATGAAAAATATTTAAAGAAGGCGGCGTGTCTCGTCCTTCAAGGAAGATTACAACCCACGCAATTGGCCACATTGGGAAGTGCACTCCGTCACCGGTTAGCGCACAAAAGATCTTTCGCCTCGCCCGTAATCGCTCCCGACATTTACTCAGTCCCATTACCATTAATACGGTGTGTAAATGGCTGTGCTATAAAAGGGCCATCAAAGCATCCCAAATGAACTATAAGAAATTACTGAGGGTTTTTACAGTAACGCTTTTCCCTTAACAAGCCAAAGTGAGAGAATTGCTGGCAAAACGCAGTTTGTTGAGTAGCAGTGGGGCATTGTCCTTTTCAAAGCAAGCGCTTGAGCTAATATTAAATCAGGATGAGCAAGAAGAGCACTGAGCAAAAGAAGGAGAAGGTCCCGAAGAAGGCGGAGGGCGAGAAGAAACAGAAGAAGGAAAAGAAAGAGAAGGTACCACCACCCCCGCTCGAAGACAGGTTGAGCAAAATCCGGGACTGTGTGCTTACCAAGACGAGTGTGGAGAAGTTGCGCTAAACCATTGACCTTATGATGACCAAGGTGTCTCCTGGAAGCAGTCGGACAGCCGCCTATCACTCCCACTTGTACTGGTACTTGTGCACGTTTGTGCATCATTGCCTGGAGCTGATATGCGCGATCGCTAAATTCTACAACCCACGCACCAGGACAGTCCAAGATGCCAAAGGGAACAAGTTGTTCTCCATCTCTGCCCAAGACGTTCAAGAGGCTTTCGCCTGTGGAGAAAAGCCCCCGACTGACTATATAACCAGAAAAATCAACAACACCGAACAGAATGAGAGATACGTCAACACAACGCAGATGCGGCATTTCATGGAGACTCAGCTGTTAGAGAAGTCGGCGCCCGGAATACTGCCAGACCTGCCTAAACCCTTGAAGAGGTTTAAAAATCCTGACATCTACTCCATGCTGGCATGGGTTATGGGGCTCTCCACGAATGCCCTAGTGTATAAGTGGTAGGTTTCACTTGCCGAATGTATTTCGCATGGTGAGTTCTATTCTCCCGATGCCATGACGTCGGGGACAAAGCCTGTATTTTTCGACTGGGCAGACTGGGTGTCACGGTAGATGCATACCCAGTTGATTGATGTGCAAAGTGAAAAAGACATGTCGTTCCGGATTTGCTCTTTCCTTGCATGGTATTTCTTCTACCACATGCACGGTTGTTTTGCCTTCATCACCAAGAGCCACACCAACAAAGAAGGCAAAGCGCTCCCGGTTTATCAATGGACTCGAAGCCTGTCAAGATGCAAGCCATACTACGATTTTATCGGTCCATCTTTGGAAATCATTTATGGTGTCTGCGAGCGGGTGCCGAGGCAAATGAGAGATTACATAGTGCAGGAGCAGCTGGGTGACATTTTCCAACTGACGTAGGGCCTTGTTGTCAGAATCTTCGGGTTTACCGGCAAGCCCTTCCTATCTTCGTACTACACCACTGAGTACCTGTTTGCCCTCGAAGTCACCCGTCAGAGTGACTTCGCTGATGACACGTATGGCCACGGGCGAAGGAAACCACACACCTGTGCTTGGCCCTTCCACTTCGGCGACATTAAGGTATCGATCAACGAGCAAAACACTTTTATGACGGTAACACTGTACGAGTTTGGTCTGATTGACCTCCCCCAACGATGGAAGTACGACCCACTAGATGTTTTTAGGGAGAAGATCGAGGCAAAAAGCTTCCATAGATGTCCGCGCCCAGACATCAAAGCGCAGCGCAACAACCCCTCAGGGCGCGACCTATAATAGCATGTGGAGAGGATGATGTCACTTCCCCCGTGGCATGACTTCTACATGATAGAGGCCGAGTACGACCCTACACAAAACCCGGCGCATGCCCCTGATGAGGAAGTGTTTAAGGCGATGAAGAGCAAAGTGCCCAACTGGTTGGATGAAAAAATTGCAAACTAGTGGATCATGAGGGTCCACAATGGAAAGGAAGCATCCGATTAGTTGCTCGTGTTGGACGAGAACTTCTCCAAGGCATATGATGTGCATTGTGACACTTACCGACCCGTCTTGTTCACTAACGTTGTGCCTAGGAGTACTACAAGCCCTAGCAGAGTGGAAGACGCGGCAGAAGTACAAGGACAACACATTGATCAAGACCCACCTGTCAAGGAGAAGGGCAAGCAGCTGCTCTTTAAAGAAGACATCACCCAAAAGAAGAGGAGCATTGGTGCATAGCTTTCGCTCCCTCATGTTGCAAAGAAGCCCCGGTCTGGTGCAGCCCGACCTCTCAGCGCAAACCCTCCTGCAGCATCGGCGGCCATGGAAGCAAGCGCCCCTGAAGTTTCTGTTCCGGCGCAGCAAACGCAGCAGGAGGTCGAGTTCATTGACCTGGAAGCAGAAGCATCAGAAAAGAGAAGAAGGAAGGAGCGAGCCCTATTACGCAGCAGTTCACCGTTTCCGCTCTAGCAGTGCCCGAGCCCTCAGGTGCGTTTTCTCTCTCTTCTTCTCTCTTTTCTGTGCCTCTGGCAACTGTTCCTTCAAGTGTCGAAACCCTCGTTTCCACCCAACTTGCATTCGACGTCCCCTTGTCTGCTAAGCCTTTCCTTGCATCTCAGTCATCGCTCCCCTCATCGCTCCCTCCTGTTTCTCAGACGTTTAGCTCCTTTGCGTCTGTCTCCAACGCGTTTGCGTTTCCTGCAGCGTCCGCCCCTCCCCCTCCTCAAGTTTTTGTCCATCCAGTCGCTGTGTGTTGCTGCCATTAATCCCGACCTGTTGCCGCCCTCATGCACCCCCTCATTTGCAGCGATTAAACCCCTTGATATCCCGCCCCCAGGTCCTAGCGCCTCGGTTGCTGCCATTCAAACCCCGACGTCTCCTAAAGTTGCTGCAGTCGCTAACCCGACTTCTCCTGATTCATCTGTCGAATCAAACCCTCAACGAGCTCTGTTCCCCTTCACGCCACTCTTTGGAGTGCAGGAACCACTGGAAATGGAGCTAGGATCTAGAGGAGGGCCCAATTGCGGAGAGTTTACGCCGAGCGCAACAGAATTCCTCGACTTGGCTTAAGGGGCGGAAAAGAAAAAACGCACAGGCTCTAGCATAGGTGGAAAAGAGGGCTATGTTTGACCCGTAGAATATGCAACTCCACAAAATGGAGAAAGTGCCCAAGGTCCAAAAGCCATTAGAGGAGATGACGCCAGCGGATTATTCCTACCGTCATACGGTCGAAGACATGAGAACGATCAATGCAACGGAGAAGATGGGGAATATCCAGGTTGAGATGGGCTCCATCTATTTCCATGGGGAGCATTACAAAGCTCGCTTCTACGAGGCTGAGTCCAAGAACGTAGAGCTTGAGGAGACCTTGGCGCTCACAAGGGTGCAGCTCGTAGAGGCGCAGTCCAAATCCGAACAGTTGCAGCAGCGCCTGACCAGTTTGGAGCAGGAGGTGGAAAATTACAAGAAAGAAAAGGAGTAGCACCTCAAAGCGCATGCAGAAGCGGAAAGCCAGTTGCAGGCCCTGAATGCTCAGGTCCAGGAACTGCAAACCCAGTTGACAACAAAGGCAGGGCAAGCAGAGGTCTTCTCAAAAGACCGTATTAAGGAGGTTCGCCATCGCTTCCTGACAAACTTCCAAACTAGGGCACGCAAAGCAATAGCAGTCCTAACGTTCATCTGGGAGGCCAAGCAATCAGTCACTTACGGCGCATCTATCGTGGAGGATGCTGAAAAGGACATTGATCGATGGCTGGAGCTAGCCATGAAGGTGCAAACCCTAGAAAAAATGGACCTTGAGCTTACTCCAATGTGCCCGCTTGCTCGGTCATGGGCAACTACGAAGGTAACATTGCGGGCCTACTTCGCAAGGATGAAAACAACCCGAGAGGCGAGAAGGCTGATGGACGCATTTGAGCGGGAAAGGCGAGTTTCTCTGATGTATTTCGAAACTCTCGTGCAGATCGGTTTCCCTAGCTTCACTGACGAAGAAGACCATATTTTGACAAAAGAAGAGCTGAAGTCAGTTTGGGACGCTTTTGAAAGTGACACTTCGGAGATTGACGGTTGGGAGGAGCCCATTTTAGAGCATCAGGTGATGCAGTTAATAGCCAGGTTTGCACGGATTGAAGCTTGTTTGGTAGACCTCAACCAGAGGGCTAACTATGCTGACATAGACCAGCTTGAAACCTTCGGATACCTGGTCAGGGAGCTCCAAGATCGTGGCACAATTAAAGAAGACGCCTGGGCCCTGGTCCAAGCAACTTATGAGTGTATCCAAGAGCGTCTCCCGCGATCGGAACCTATCCAGCAGGAAGGAGATCAAGCACAAGAGGGAGACCAACAGAAAGAAGAAGACCATGAGCGTTAGGAAGAAGAAGACCATGAGCGCCAGGAAGAAGAGGAAGAAGCAAAGAGGGAGAAGTTGGAGGAAGAGTCTACTGCCATCAGTGAGTATTTGGAAAAGGACAACGATGATGACTTTGAGCCAAATATATAAGGCCTGGGATCTTAACATTGAGGCGAGCTCAATCCCCCCGCGAGCCGCCAGAGATGTTGGCGTTCCTACAACATTGATCTCCTCTGTATACTTTTTACTATTCAGACGAGGATAGTTTCGCGCCAGGCCTCAAGGCGTAGGTTGGTTTTGGAACAAAGAGTAGAGCGTAGGCCCGTTTCGGGTCAGAGAGCAGCGAAACCTAGCCAAAGGGAAGAAAACGTAAGTGATGACCAGGCTGTTTCGCCTCTGCGTGAGAGCGCAAGGCAGTTTCGGGCCTTGGCGGGGCGAAACTCAGCTTCAAAGAGAAATCTGCTAGGTGGGCCCAGGTCTTTTTGCCCCGGTTGGAGAGCGCAAGGCAATTTCGGAGCAAGGAGGAGCGAAAGCGCCTTTTACCGTTCAACACAGGCTTGTTTGAAATGATGTGGGGCATGTATCCTTTTCGCTCTAGTTTCAAACTGTAAAGCCTTTTCGGGGCTAACTTGGGCGAAAGCGCCTTCATTTTGTTCTAACACTTAATGAAAATCTGTGTCAAAACAGAGTGGGGCCCATCCTTTTCGCCCCTGGGAGAGAGCGCAATTCCGTTTCGATCCTTTTCTGGGCGAAACACACTTTGTGGAAAGAAAATGCTAATGTGGGGCCTAGTTCTATTTCGCCCCAAATCAAGAGCGCATCCCTTTTTCGGAGTCTGCCAAGGCGAAAGCGCCTTTGACTTTTCCAAGGCGCAACAGGAGTTTCAAGGAAAAAATGCTAAGTATGGCTCCAAGGCGTTTCGCTCCGATCTTCAAGCGCAAATCAAATTCGGAGTAAGGAGGGGCTCAAGCACCTTTGACTTTTCCACTCTGGCGCCCCTCCCAATACAGCAAAGTGTTTCGCTCTAGTTTCCTAGTGCAAGGCAATTTCGAGCCAAGTCGGATAGCAAGCGCCCTTCACTTTTCCACGCCAGCGCTACTCCCGAGGTACCAAGGCGTTTTGCTCAAGTTTCCTGCCGCAATTCCTTTTCGGGGTTCTAAGGAGAGAAATAGACTTTGACTTTTCCAAGGCGCAGCCCATCAAACAGAAAAAATGCTAAGTGTGGACCAAGTCGTTTCGCTCCAGTTTTCCAGCGCAAAGCAAATTCGGAGCAAGCTTGGGCGAAATGGCCTTTGAATTTTCAACTTTGGCGCCCCTCCCAATATAGCGAGGCGTTTCGCTTTAGTTTTTCAGCGCAAGGCAGTTTCGGACCTAGCTTAGGCGAAAAGGCATTTGAATTTTCCATGCTAGCACTGCCCCTAAGATAGCAAAGTCATTTCGCTGCAGTTTTGGAGTGCAAGCCCATTTCGGCCTAGAAAACAGCGAAACATAGGTGGGGCCTGCATCCACAAAGCGCCTGTTTCAGTCTAGCCCTCACTGCTTCAGCCAGAATTCCTCATAAATGCTTCTCATCAGCGAAACAAGGCACATCCTTATTCGTTTAAATGCAGTCGGTCTGAGAAGCTTCCAGACTTGATGTTCCCGGATTTCAGAATCCTATATTTCATTAAGGCGGTTCCAACAAGTGAGGAGACGAAGCCACCAGCTAAACCTGTCAGCACATTGAAGAGGTGCAACTACATTTCAACGAGTCATCAGTTTCAGGCCATGCCTCATTACTGTTTAATGAGTGCTCAAATCCAATCTTTGCTGCCACCGCGATGTTTTGTGGGTGTGCATTTATGTTTCAGAGGCAGAATCCTCTATAAAAGCCAACAATTCTAATGTAATATGATGGACGTTTTGCTAGAGACTTGTTGTACATGAATTCTGCTATCAATACAGATAATACTTGGCTCTAATTATGGATTCCTATCTGTGTGTATGTTTTCTATCTTATATTTCTATTAAATTCTCCGCTTTGTCTGTGGGTTATAATTCTATGTCTGGATTTAGCTCCCGATAGAGGGTGAACACTGGAATAACTTTGGAAATTGCACATATAAGGCGTCTGGTTTTAATTTTTGTTACATTTTCTGTGTTGAGTGCTATTGATTCAGAGTGCAATTAAGTTATCGTGTTGCTTGTCCATCACCCCTGTTCTACTTGGCCTGAGGCCATATTTCCCATCCCTTTTAGTCATTTCAATTTCTTTCCTGTTCCTTAATCTCAATCCATCTCTGGAGATTGGCACGAGAGGCATCTCTTCCTTTAGGCATTTCAATGTTGGCCGGGTCTAGGGCGCATGGATGAAACATTCCATACCTAAGGCGGATTCTTGACCAACAGTCTCTGATCGCCGTTAGTTTGGAGCCCTGACAAACTGAGCATGCGCTGTCTAATGACCCTGCTTCCGTTCGAACTTGATGATGTGGGGCGTTTTCATTCAGAGTCACCTGGTTTGTCGGAGCTAGTGAAGTATGTTGTGATGAGTCAATGTTGAGGAGGATGAGATCCATCTGGAGAACTTTTATGTCGTCGAGGTTGAGTTATCTCCCTAAGAAAGAGGATGAGACACTGCTGGTCCGGTTATCTGAAGAAGGTAGAAACAGATCGAGAGTTGTTTTTGAAAAGGCAATGGAATCTACCTCGGATCTCATATTAAATGGGACAACAAAAAATAAAGTGATGAAGGGTTTCAACTTCACCCAAGGGGCAAAATAAGCAAATCAGTTCCTCTGTCGAAAGATGGTGATATGACTCAATCAGGAGTTGGTGAGAACACACCCTGAGTTGCCCAATAGTGATCCAAAGACTATGCATTGTGTGCTTCTGAAGGTATTGTGGAGGAACTATTATGCCCTCTTGTATTTGTAAGAAGTGCTCATGGTAGAAAGATAGCTCGGGGGAAAGAGGGGCAATAGGAGAGATCCAAGTGCATCGGGTGTACTAGAGACTAACATCCTTCCAGATCTCGTGGAGCATTGGTCTACTAGAGTGCTATGTCTGCAGAAGAATGCCAAAGAAGTGGATTGTTGGGAAGAACTTTCAGAGGTGAAAAACGATAGTGCCAATTTCATTTGATTTAAGGGAGTGTCAACTCAAGCCTCCCAGTGGACTAAAAACGTAATAACTTGAAAAGATAGAATAAGGTGAAGAAACTTCCCTTGATCAAACTATCCACATGGAGAGGCATACTTATTTGCCCTCATGTGAGTAGGGCAACCATAAATTTATTTATGTCCATGGATGGGCCAATGGGAGTTGTCGAAAATAGTTGTTAAAATGCACTATGGTAACCAAATAATAACACATAGATAAGCTAAACTAGAGTAAAGAAAGTAGAGTAACTCCACTGAAGTGGAAAAACACAAAAATAAAGGATGAAGTTGGGTCAAGGACTTGGACATGGAGAACCTATGTATAGATTGACATGTTGCTGTCTGGAAAATGCAGGTTCATGCCAAGCAAGAATGGAGACAAGCATAACACTTCTTGTAGGAGAAATGGCCCATCTTTTGTCCAACTATTGTGCCTACATGCACATATGTGGTCCAATAAATGAAATGTTGATGATATGGGGTGCAAGCTCCACAATGAGGCACACATTAAAAAATGAGGCTCCGTCACCAATGTTATTGGCAATTACTTATTGTTCTTAATGAAAAGGTCAGGCATTTGTGTTCAAGTAATGCCAATACGTGGCAAGCAGTAAGTAGATTGATGTGAAAATTATTTTCTTCCTTGACAACGTTGATGACATGTGGAGCAAGAGAGAATGTGGCACTATGCAGATCTAGTTGTACCAAGTGGCACCAATGTTATCGTTGTTCATATTCAGAATTATCAATGTCGTGGCATACAAGAGCGACAATGTTGTATGCAGAATTAACAATGTTGATTGATAAGTTCAAAGCTCTATGAGATCGCCAATGCAATAGGGAGCACAAATGTAAAACCAAAAAATCCATTGCTTGCCATTACGTTGGAATGCCATGGATAGAAAGTAAGATGTTGGGTCCTCAAAATCTACTAGAAGGGAGCAATAGTAGCGATCTCAAAATCAAACAAAATCTGCACAGCGAGATCTCTATAGCAAATTCCCTTAATACTGGGTGGCGCGCAACCTGCATACTTGGATGATAGACCTGAGAAAAGGGAACGAACTGTCTTTCAGGCCCTGTTCATTTCTGGCCTGGCTGTTTTTCTATCATATGCATAGTAAATTCACCTTTATCCCCACCAATTGCACCGACAAGGAGGGGAGAATGCTACCAGTGTATCAGTGGACTCCGGTTCTGTCGAAGGAGTCTTACTACGTTTTCAATCAAGCGTTCCTTGGCCCTACCCTGGAACTTATCTGTGGTCCTTGTCCTCGCGTTCTGCGGGAAATGAGAGAGGATATGGTGCAACGCAAGCTGGGTGACACTTTCCAGCTTACGCAAGGCTTCGTCATCAGAATCTTTGGGTTTACTGGTAAACCCTTTCTACTACCATACTACACTACAGATATTTGTTTGCTCTAGAGATCGCTCGGCAAAGCGACTACGCGGATGATGCCTATGGCCATGGGAGGAAATGGGAGCACATGTGTGCTTTCCCTTTCAAATGGGGCGACATTGAAGTCAATGCCATCGGGCAGAACGAGTTCCTCGCGGCCACACTCAAAGACTTCGGGTTGATCGAACTCCCCCAACGATGGAAGTATGACCCCTTGAACTTATTCAAAAACTTCATTGGGGCGAAAAGCTTCCACATTTGGAGATTATGGAGTAGCGCAACAACCCATCGGGGCGCGATCTCTAGTGGCATATAGAAAGGATGCAGTCTATCCCACCATGGCATGACTTTTACCACATAGAGGCGGAATACAACCCATCGCAGAACCGAACGAACGATCCTAACTCCAAATTCTTCAGAAAGATGGAGGATAGATTGAAGGGTTTGGGTTGGTCCGAAGAAAAGATTGCGAACTAGTGGATCATGAGGGTCCACCACAGAAAGGAAACATCTGATAAAACCCTCGTGGCTAACAACCAATTTTCTGCACTCTTTGATGAAAACTGCGACACATGGCAGCTAGTCTTGTTCATGAACCTCGTGCCTCGAAGCACCCAGAGCTCCGAAAAAGTAGAGGAGCTATCAGAGCAACAGAAGAAGCCGCTCGAGCAGGGTGCAGGATCTGGCTATACTGTTGAGGAAAACACGCAGCAGTCAGCTAAGGAGCAGGACAGACCATTGAAAAGGCCAGTTGACGAAGCACAGGTGCCACCTCCTAAGGCAAAAAAGCCCCGGATCGTAATAACTCGCTCTTCTTTTAAACCCCCTTCGGAGAAGCCTGCCAACACAGGCACGAGCACATCTGCCCCCGCTGTTGCACCGCAGAAGGTAGAAATTGTTAATATGGAGGCAGACACTCCAACCGAGGAAGAAGGGAGGGCAAGCCAAAGCCCCGTAATGCAGCTATTTACCACGACGACTCTCACCACGGAACACGCAAGTACGCGCTCTCTTTCCTCTCCCCTTATTTTGAACATCCGAATGCAATACCTTCTACTGTTGAAACCCTAATATCTGCCCTGCCCTTAGGCAGTGAATTTACGTCTACCATCCCCCTTGTAGTCTCCCATCCTTTGATCGAAGAAATTCAACCCCCTTCTTCTCCCCGGTTTGTCCACCAAGCATTCGGCTCCTATGCCTTGGGTCCTAATGCGTTCGAGGTTTCAGTATCTCTCAAACTAGGCGCTGCCAGTCAAGGCCCGTCGTCACCATCCAATCCCTCGTCTGCAGCTAAAACCCTAGGTGGAATTCCACTTCCAAACCCCAGTAGTTCGCCCACTGCCATCCAGACCTCAGTACCCCCAATAGTCACCGAAATTCCAATCTCCACCATCCCTGACCTATCTACAGAAGTCCTACCTCAGCAGGATCTGTTCCTTTTCACGCCCATGTTTGGAGAAGTGGAACCTTTGGAGACAGAGCTGGAGATGCTGGAAGAGCGTCCCCTAGTAAAGAGCCTAGTCCAGGCGCAGCAAAGCTCGTCCAAGTGGATAAAGGACATCAAAAAGAAGAAAGTGCGGGCATCTGCTGGAATTGAAAAGCGCGCCATTTTCAACCCTCAAAATATGGAACTGCATAAGATAAAGAAGGTCCCAAAAGTCCAGAAACCCTTGGAGGAGATGACGCCCTCGGACTACACCTATCAGCGTACCATCAAGGACTTGAAGATAGTTGATGTGGCGGGCGAAATGGGGGCCATCCAGGTCAAAGTGGGCATAGTCTACCTGCACCACGAGCATATCAAAAAGCGCTGCTTCGCGGCGGAAAACGAAAACGTGAAGATGGAGGAAACCCTGGCGCGAATGCAGGCCCAGCTGGAGGACTCAGACTGAATCAGAGCAGCTGCGGCAACGAGTGACAGTTTTGGAGCAAGAAGTGATTGAACATAAGAATACTGCCAAGCGCCATCTCAAGGCACATGAAGAGGCAGAGGACAAGGTGAAAATGTTGGAGGCGCAGGTCCAAGAAATGCAGCAGCAACTTGCAGAGAGAGAAGTGCAGATGGAGGTCTTCACCAGAGACCGAGTGAAAGAGGTTCGTGCCCATTTGTTGAAGAAATTCCGAACTAAAGCCTCAAGGGCTTTGTCTGTCCTCATGTTTGTCTGGGAGGCCAAGCAAGCAGCTGCCCAGGGTAGGCCTGTTGTAGAGGAAGTTGAGCATGACGCAGAGTGCTGGCTCAATCTGGCAATAGAAGTTGAAACTTATGAGCGCATGGCCCTTCAGGTTCCACCAATGACCCAGACTACCAGAGAGTGGGCCATTGCAAGATCTACTCTTCATGCTTTCTTCGCTAAGTTGAAAAAAGTCAGAAAGGCTAGAAGACTGTTAGACGCCTTTGAGCAGGAAAAGAACACATCCCTGACACATTTTCAAACCCTCACACAGCTCGGCTTCCCCAGCTTTACAGATGATGATGGAAACTTTCTACCCAGGGACGAGCTGAAGCTAGCATGGAATGCTTTTGAAGAAGATACTGCTAAGATTGACAATTGGGCAGATCCCATCCTGGAAACGCAAGTGATTCAATTGATATCCAGGTTCTGTCAAATTGAGTCCTGCCTAGTCAATCTAAGCCAGAGGGTTGGTCATGCTGATATGCACCAGATCGAAAGCTTCAAGTGTCTGGTGAAAGAGCTCCACGATTGTGAGCCGTTCTAGGAGGAAGCCTGGGCTTAGGTTTAGGCCACCTATGAACGCATCCGTGAATGTCTTGCCCTTTTGGCGCCCAACCGAGAGCCCGCCAGAGAAGAGGGAGGCGAAGATCAAGGTCATAACGAAGAGGAGGAAGAGGAAGGAGAGAGGCTAGAGGAAGATCCCTTAGTCAGTAGTAGGGAATCAGAAGAGGAGATAGGCGATGACTCCGAGCCCAAGGGATAAAGGCTTGGGGTCCTTGCATTGAGGCGAGCTCAATACCTCGCGAGCCGCCAGGAATGTTGTCAATTTTGCCACATTTTTTCTAAGGGGTAAAATTTCGAACTGCTGCTGCAATGTTTTTCCTGTTTAATTTTCTCCTCTAATCACAACTTTCTCCGGCAAAAATTCTTCCCTGGCATTTTCATGGCACAATCTTTCGCCTATCTTTCGGGCACAATCCAAGTTTTGAGCAGCTTTGCTTGTGAAAATAGAAGTCCAAAATCAGCTTCGTCCAAAAAAGGGGCCGAACCTCAGTTTCGCTCAGCTTTGGGGCGGAAGACAACTTCGAGCGGAGGACCACTTTGGAGGTTCGAAAATTGGCTAAGGCAGGTAGCGAAGCTCAGTTTCGGGCCTTGGCAGGGGCGAAGTACAGCTCGGTCAGGCAAAATATTTCTAAGGCAAGTCAGCCTCAACTTCGCCTAAACTGCTGGCGAACCTCAGCTTTGGGCCCCAAGGTTAGCGAACCTCGGCTGCGGGGTTACCCAGGGCGAAGGACCACTCCAAATGCTGCCTTCTCCGAAAATTTTCTAAGACGAGTCATCCTCGACTTCGTCCACGAAGCTAGCGAAGCCCCACTTCGGGCGACATTTCCAGCGAACCCCAGTCTCCAGCGAAAAAACATTTTTCAGACAAAATCGACTAAGGCAAAGGAGTCAGGGGGGCAAGCTCGTCTTCGCCCAAGAATCCAGGGAAGCCCAGATTCGGGGGCTATCTTCAGCGAAGCTCCTCCTTCGGGCAAGAAATTTCTAAGGCAAGGTCAAGCTGATCTTCGCTCCTCCGTTCAGCGAAACTCCATTTCGGGCCATTCCTTCAGCGAAGCTCCTCTTTGGGCCCAACCTGAGCAAACTCTATCCAGTAAAATCCGTTTTGAACTTAGGTAAAAAAACTGCAAGCAGAGGCTCTCATCCCCCCAGCTCCAGCAGGCTCCCAGCTTCGGGCTCCAACCACGGCGAAGCTGCGTTTCGGACTCCATTCAAGCGAACCTCGACCAACATATGCCAAATTGCTGGCGAACCTCAGCCTCGGGCCCGATTTCTAGCAAACTCCAGCAAGAGCATTTCTAAACGCTAAGACTGCCACTGAAGGGAGCACTTCTAGCGGAGAGGAAGGTAGGTGGTCATTTAATGTGCATCTATGGCGCATGAGTTCAGGTCTTCGGCCTATCCCATCAAGACGACACTGTTAGGTCTCAGAAAAATCTCTAAAGGCAAGCTTCGCCAACCATATTAATGAGACATGTTGTCCTAGCTGTATAACATGCTTCGGAGCCGCTCTAAACACGAGTGAGCCGCAAATTCTGTCCGAAGCCACTGTAAACACGAGTGAGCCGAATTCCATGGATACTCTGTCATCTGACAGGGGTCAAATCTCAGCTGCCCCAGTGGTTTTTAGGGTTTTGGCATTAGTGATTACAGGGTTGAAGCCCTCTATAAAAGCCACTCAATGCAATGTAATCAGGGGGGAACGTTTTGTTAAAGAGCTGCTGTACTCAAATTCTGCATCAATACTAAGTCTCCTGGTTCTGGTTTTGGACTCTTATTCTGTGTATGATGCCTTCTATTATTATTTCTGTTAATTCTGTTTCTTTATATGCATACTGTAATTCTGCAATCTGGATTTAAGTGTGTGATAAAGAACGAAACCTGGAATTATCGAAGGATACATATCAGAGAATGTTTCAGTGTTAGTTTCTGTTATATTCATAGTATTGATTGCTGCTGATTTAAGTAGAAGTTAGTAATTGTGCTGCTTGTTCTTCCCCTTTAAACTATCCGGCCAGTGGCCATATTTCCCTACTTATTTCAGCAATTTCCCAATTCCTTTCCTGTTCCCTAATCTGAAACCCTAGTGTAGTGTAGTAAAGGAGCCAGCCTTCTCTGGAGATTGGCACGGAAGGCATTCCTTCCTTCCGGCCTTTCAAGGTGTTGGGCGGGTCTAGGGCGCATAGATAAACCAAACCCTTTCCCGTGGCAGATCCGTAACCAACAGTTTCCATATCAAAGCATTCATTATACAGGACATAGGAGAAAGAACCATACCAAGCACAATTATGACTTGTGTTAGCCAGATCTTTCCACTGCAACAACATCATACTGGTTTCATAATGGCTGTACCCACTAAGAGCAGTCAAAATAAAAGTCTTCACAACTTTTCCCCACAAGAAGACATTCATATTAACAGAAAGAAGGAAATATAAAAAATAACTCTGATTTTATCACTGTTGGCCACCACCTAACACAACCATCCATTGCACAATTGGTTTGCATGACCCAGAGGAGGTGGATTTATGATTTGAGCATTTTCCATGTTCTTGAACAGAACAACAATCATTCAGAACAGAGCTCCAAAACTCATGCACTTGATAAAAAGACACTAAAGCAACTTTCAAAGTATACTCAACAAAGAAATTCTTCCAACTAGGGTTTACAATTCAAGAATGGAATCAGGACCTTTTATTTATATCAAGCAAACCAAATAACATTACATGCAAATTGTTCCAAGGGAAGTTTTCTGCATACCAAAATAACTAACTCTGTTTTCCTTCCAAAGTAAAGCAAATACTATTTTTCATTTTTATGCTCCCAAAACCCTAGATAACAAAGAAAACTTAGTCTTTTTGCCAAGAAAGAGAAAAACATAACCTGACAGCTTTTTTCAAGAAAACTCCAGCAGGGTTCTTGAACTCTTTTTTGTCCTTCCGTTACCGGCTACCGCTTCCTTTTTTCAACCATGGATGCCCATTTAATCAACTCCATTGGACACCCCTCACATCTTCGCTCTTTTCCAACTTGGTGAAAGGACTAGGCGTTTTGGGTAACTAGGAGAGCTCAAACACATGTGTGGCCCTTCCCTAACATTTTCTTTCCTCAAGTGGAGACAAAGCAAGAAAGCAGCGCTGCCACCAACCTCCCTCACTCCCTTTGCCAAAACCCTAGCAACTCTTCTCATTCTCCAAAATGGAAAGCAAAATGGTGCGTGTTCAAAGGGTAAGGGTTTATGTCTGACTAGAGAAGGGCCCCCAACACTCATGAGGGGCCAAAGGAAAGAACTTACAAATATGTTTTTCTTTTTGTCCAAAGTTTGCTTGCTATGCCAAAAGCGAGCCAGGGTAGATAAGGACTTAACCAAAGACCTTTATTACCTCTCATCTTAGCACAAGGCAAGCCAACTCAGGCCCCTTGTTCCCAAATCAACAGATGGAGGGGAAACAGGTTTTTAAAATTTTTAAAAACTATCTTCTTGAGCCATACAAGCCTTCAAGTATAAGAAATTTGTAGTATAACCACACATGCAAGCCTTCAAGTTTAAGAAATTTGTAGTATAACCACTCATGCAACATTTCCAATTCAGCAGTCAACCATGCAAATATGAAACTGTGTTATAAAGTGCATGTAAGTTTTGCCTCTCTAAACCGGTTGCTCCTATGCATCGGTTGCCCTCTCCCTGGTGATACCTTTCCTCGCTCTACTCCATGGAGGGTGACCTGTCAACACTTGCAACATTAAAAGCATGTTAGTCTATTATGGTCATCAATTTAAAAATAATAATAATAATAACAATACAATAAACTCAAATGCTGATTCAGCAATGCCACATCATTTCTATTTTCAATTCGCTAAAAATAATTAGATTGTTTAAAAGCTGAAAATTCGGAATGTGACACCACCGGTCCAATATTTTAGGCATAAAGCACAAGTGACCTTAATACCACTTTTATATACTTGAGGGATAAGTATACAAGATATGTGAAGAAACACATACTAAAGGGAATAGATAAGATACTAATCAATGAGTGAGTATAGCACGAGTAAGTGGGTAATATATATAAGTACTAAGAGGTATAAGCATATAGCCATAACCCTACAAATATAGCGATTGATAACTAATAATGCTTAATTAGGTGAATTACATATAGTTTAATAGTATCGATGTCTTCCCATTCTTTATAGATTCTAGGATTCTTCTAGTTTTTCAAAGGCAATCCATTGAAGACATGGACCTAGCCTATACTTGTTACAGCCAATAAATGTTTTATAAGCTTTGGAAATACCATTTAATAACTTATAGATGCCACTAAAGAGGTCTGCTGTAAATGCTAAGAAGCAATCCCTCATTGAGGCTCAAAGGTCCTATATTTACATCACATTCAAAGAGAGAACCATGTCTGTTCAAAAAAAGTGTGTGAATAATCGCTAATTGATGCTCCAAGATCCTATATTTACATCATAGTCAAAGACAGAACCATGTCTCTTCAAATGTGTGTGAAATCTTTGTAATTGCTTTTGATAAATTTCTTGCTGTAGATTAACTTTCTTTTATTATACAATACAATTAAGAGTGCCATCTTCACGTCACAAAGATTTCTATTTCATTGTTCTCTTGCAGGTTTATTTTGATTATATGAGAAGCTTCCGAACGGAGTTTGATGACCTTTTTATAGATGGTGCCATCTCTCAGATAGAGATTGGAGTGGGTGCTTCTGGAGAGTTAAGATACCCTTCATATCTAGAAAGACATGGATGGAAATATCCAGGCATTGGCGAGTTCCAGGTATCTAGACCCTACTTCCAGTTCCTACCTTTAAAACTCTACCTGATATGAGAAACTGCAACTATCTTTGCTTTCCAAGACCATCTACTCTGTTATTGTCATTGCTTTCTCCCTTAAATTGAGTTAGGTATTACATGGCTATGACACACTGTTCTTGTATAGATTTTTGAACTGAAAAAAGGATCTTAGAAGCTGGATCACAAATATCATCCATCAGGCTCTCTGGTATGTGCAGATCAGCAAAGCCCACTGGTAAGCATACTGCCTGCAAAGTAATGGTAAGTTTGGGCAGTGTGTCTACCAATGGGCTTGCTGACTTACACCTACTGGACAGGCCACCCAATGATATTTATCTGTGTCCCATATGTATCTGCCTGTTTGAATGTTAAACAAGTTTCACCTGATTTCGTGCTCTCTCTCTCTCTCTCTCTCATATATTTAGTGTATTAAAGATGAATGTTTGCTTTTAGATTCCTTGATTCTATATTAGTATTTCTTTGATTAATTCATCAGTTTATGTTAACCTGGGTGCTCCATTCTAGACCTCAAAGTGTCCTTGTGGATTCCAAAGACACAACAAGATCTTTTCACTGTTAAGAGGTTTTGGTGTTAACTCTTCATTTATGTCTTAGAAAATCAAATGCCTTCATTTACAAATAATCATGATATCAGTAATAATTAACCACTTAAATTTGTTCCACATAATGCATTCACTTTGCAATGCTTTAAAACAAGAAAGAGTACAACATGATCATGCTTTTACATTGTAATAATTCCTTATGATGATACACAATTTCATGATGCAAGTTCATAAGATCATATCCATCAGTCCGATTATTTTTGTGACTTCCAAACTCATCAGTATACAAAGAAATCATTGTTTTCAGCTGCTATACTTATTTCAAGAAAAGAGTGGAACAAGATGGGCCCATGTGGAGCCACTGAGCCTACCCAACCTGGAAGGATTGGTTCAATCACTATGGAGCCAGGGATGAATGCTACTTTGATCAGTACTGTGAATATCTACGTGCATTCCTCATTTAATAACAGCGATATTTACTCTAAACATGACAATACATCAAAATGATGAGTTATCATGTATGCAATGTAATCAAAGTCCATGTAAAATGGAGTAGAAAAGAAGATTATCTTCTTTTCTAACACTTCTGACCCAAAATCCTCTGATGAGACATGTTTAAAAAGCAATAATGCATTCAGTTATAATAGGACAGATTCTGTGTGTAAGGTGCAATACCCAAGATCCAATTAAAATAAATAGGGTTCAATCTCAACATGCATGAAGAAAGTAGGAAGAAATACAGAAATTTTATTAATGTCCTGGGGTGACCAAAGTAGGTCAATGGGACTCAAATTGTACACTGGCTTACAATATCCTGAAGGAGCCAAAACTAGTGCTCTAAAGAATACGAACTTAGATGGTACAAATCTACAAATCTTTTAATGCCATTAGACCATATTTATAAACTGAAATATTCAGTTTTCCTTAAATAATAGGCTTTTTAAACCAAATTGCCAGTAGTCTCTTAAACATGAGTGCCAACAATGTATGCTAAATGGGTTCCTTCAAATGTTAATAGTTCATGACATTTCCAAGCACAACTGCCATAGTTTCGAAGATGCCAAGCACAAAGTAACAACAGATTAGGAACTTTTGAGGTTAAGAATAAAAACGACAACTCTAAATTGTAATCAACATTAAATGCACAGGCAGCAAATTGGCACCAACATGCATACTGTCATATTCGTCATAAGTTACCCGGATTGTTGGTGGAATCAAGTTAACAATGCATTAAATTGCAAAATATAATGCAGAAAGACAAAAGAAAGAGTCAAGGGACCATCCTCGCGTAGAGAAGACAATATCAATTAAGGGCTAAAATGGAATTTTTATTCATATGAAGATTCATACAATGGATCTGTGAAAAGAGTTGTACAATCAAGGCAGACTACTTCCTTTTCATAACCAAGCAATGTAAATGTTATACAACTATATACAGTGAGAGATGTAGAAAAATTGTCAGGAGATAAAGTGATTCATCTTTCAAATACTTTTGGTGGTATCTTCCAACCACTTGTGTTAAGTAGGTGCTAACATAGAAACCGTTGAAACATTGGTAGTTTGGCCCTAGATGGTGTCATGCTTTTAAAAAGCAAATTTGAGACATTGCGAAGTAAAATTCAGGGCATGAAATCAAAGGATGGATTCATTGCCTATGGCCAATTAATCTGTTGGACTTTAGAACTCATTTTGTGGTTTCTGAAAAGGTACTGTAATAGCTAATTAGATATTTTGGTAAAACGTTATGACCTCAAGAATTGTATCCATCAAAACTACCAACTTGAATCATGCTATTATCAATTGCTCTCTTTGAGGACCAATTATCTCCATTGCGTCCAATTCTTGGACCACATATGGGAACTCCTTAACTTGACATTTGAAAGAGTGGAATGATCTACTTTCGACTATCTTTGGTTTGAGTATCCACAAATTGATCTGCTATAGCTCATATCCTTGTATCATACAATAAAGGTTCAAATGTAGAGGTTGTTAAGGTTCTAGAATCTGATGTGTCCAATAGAGGTGTTAAGTAGTGTCAAAGAAGCTCCATGCTGGATACAAGATGCAATCTCAGATAGGTTGGAAGATTTAAATCAAAGACAGGCTATCTCACTTGTTTAGTGATGGTGTAAGGCTTATAATGAAGGGGTCTAGTCACTTAGTTGGGTCCCTTAAGTCTTTTCTTGAAAATTGAGCCACACACTATCATCAACCTTGTATCGATGTAGGACTTGATGCTTGTCATATTTTTGCTTGTACTTGGAATTGGTCTATTGTAGTATGTCATGGACTTTTTGTTGAATGCATTGGACTCGTGATGAACCTAGTTGCTTTGTCTACTTAGCTTAAAGAATAAGTAGAATCTTGTCATAGTTGGATTCATTGGATTCATAGTTGGAAGCCTTGACATGAAGTCCATGGACATAGACGCCCATGTCTTGTCAGATGACAACAGTGGAGGTACAATTGATGGTGGATTGACAATCCCTATTTCTTGTTAATAGGATTGCCAATCTCACATGGTGCAAGATTTGACACACTTGATGACATTGCTTTGAATTTTTGGCCAATAGAAGTATCTCTATAGGACTATCAAAAACTTTTCTACACCAAAGGGGTTTGTTGCCAAATTGTAATATGCTTTCCAAATTATTATTTGTTGATTGTCTAATGGTACACAAATATGGCCCAAATGACAACTCCATCCTACAATTGGTAGTCAATAAAACTTTTGCATACGAGTATTGCCTGATACATGTAGGAATCTCTCTCATACAGTCAGGGAAGCAAATTTCTCATGTCCAAAAGAGTGAAGGATATCTCGAAGGATTGGATATCTTATCTTCAACCTTATTTAGATCTTTGTAGTTGATGCAGAGTTACCATATCTCTCTCTACCATATCTTAGGATAAAGGCTAGATGAGAAGATGCCCAAGAAATTGGTGTCTCTATTTGACATAATTGCCCACAACAACCAAAATTGGACAAACAAATACTTGAAAAAGAGGTTTGCATTGTCTTTTGTGGGGATGTCCTTATAGGATGGCTAGTTAGCCATTTTCAAGGATCAATTTACCACCATAGACAATTATTGTCACACTTGATAGTTGGAATCTTTGACATGAAGTCCATGGACATAGACACCCATGTCTTGTCAGATAGTGACAGTGGAGGTACAATTGACGATGGAATGACAATCCCTATTTCTTATTAATAGGATTGCCAATCTCGAATGGTGCAAGATTTGACACAATCCTCCGCTCCATCACACACTTTGAATTTTTGGCCAATAGAAGTATGTCTTGGCCGTAAACAATGTCATGCTTATAAAATGCAAATTTGAGACACTGCAAAGTAAAATTCAGGGCATGAAATCAAGGGATGGATTCATTGCATATAGCCAATTAATCTATTGGATGCTAGAACTCATTTTGTGGTTTTTGAAAAGGTATTATAATAGCTAGTTGGATCTATTGGTAAAACATTATGACCTCAAGAATTGGACCCATTAAAACTACCAACTTGATTCATGCTTTTATCAATCAATCTCTTCGAGGAGCAATGATCTCCATTGCGTCCAATTCTTGGACCACATATGGGAACTACTTAACTTGACATTTGAAAGAGTGGAATGATCTAGTTTCGACTATCTTTGGTTTGAGTATCCACAAATTGATCTGCTATAGCTCATAGCCTCGTATCATACAAAAAAGGATCAAATGTAGAGGTTGTTAAGGTTCTAGAATCTAGTGTGTCCAATAGAGGTGTTAAGTAGCATCAAAGAAGCTCCATGTGGGATACATGATGCAATCCCAGATAGGTTGGAAGATTTAAATCAAGGACAGGCTTTCCCACTTGTTTAATGATGGTGTAAGGCTTATAATGAAGGGGTCTAGTCGCTTAGTTGGGCCCTTTAGGTCTTTTCTTGAAAATGGAGCCATACACTATCATCAACCTTGTATCAGTGTAGCACTTGATGCTTGTCATGTTTTGCTTGTACTTGCAGAGTGAAGAATATCTCGAAGGATTGGATATCTTATCTTCAATCTTATTTAGATTTTCATAGTTGATGCAAAGTTACCATTTGTCGGTCTTTCACAACAACATTAGGCTCTTATAGGGTGATGCACTTAGATGTATTTAGCCCTTCTATATCAATTCTTGATTGTATAACTATAGTAGCTCACTACTACCATCATACTCGGAACAGAGGTCCGTCGCACAAGCTAAGGCATAAGACACAGTAGGGTAGAAATCAACAAGAATTCGCTAAGTCTTTGGAAGGGCAGCTCCACTCATTGGAGCGACCTGCTTGCTGATCGCCTCACTCTATGAACGCCTTGCTCACCAGGGCATCCCACTCATCTGAGCATCCCGCTCACCAGAGTGACCCACAGCCAGAGTGTCTCGCTCCGTGCCTATCTTTGTTAAATAGTATAAGGATGATGTAATCACCTCGTAATTATCATCGAAGTACATTGTATGTAGTTCATTTCGTGGCTATAGGTTCAAATATAAATAAGAGATTGAATGCTTATTGTAAGGATTGTGCTTGACGTTCGTGAATTATTACGTGTTTAACCTTTAATTTATGGATGCGTGGAACTAGTAGCACTGCTCTTTTTCCCTCTTTAATCATTTTTCTTTGTGATATGAATGATTACTTTGAAGATCTCATTATAGTGAAGTTATTCGGTATCTGCTGGAGTTGTTGATCGCAACAACGTTAAAACTTGCTATGGTCTCGATTGTATTTTGCGTTTTATTTCTATTTCACCCTTACTCTCAAACAAAAGTAGATTAGATTTGTTTTCTTGCATTATTTTGCTTATTGGTTTTTGTATGATTTAAATCAGTTTTTGTTATTTATTTTCAGCATGTAATAGCCTAGACAATTTATTAAGCAATTTTTTTTTTCTCGATTTATGGATGGATTGTGTGCAGACCCAACATCAACAGTTCATTGTCTTGACACCCTTAATAGTGCTATAGATATATTTCCCAGCTTTCACAATAACCAGAGTTGTGCTCAACCATATTCAAATATATTGATGATAGATGCAAGTTTCACATACTTATAATGTATAGATAATTATGTGAAAAAGAACCGAATTCATTAATGCTAAATATAAAAATATATATATATATATATATATATATATATATATATATATTTATCATTCATTCAATGCCAACAATAAACAATATTTCTGACCTGTTACATTCCAGATGTTGGACAACTAATACAAGGAGGCCGAGCATATAGAAAATGGGGGCGATATGGGAAGTCGCGGTCACCCAAGGTTCTGCGCGACTAGTATGAATACCGGTTGACCAAGGAAGACTCCACTATCCAAGTCGACAGTGGTCGGTATAAAGCAGGTCGAGCAAATAAAATCGGCGGTGTACGATACAAGTCCTTCACGACACCCAGAATATAGTTCGATGTAGGCTTAGGTTATATCTGATCGACCTTGCAGAAAACGCCCTCCAACAATGGTATATTTTCCTATGAATGCTCACTGAGAAACCTGGGTGATTTCTCCAAGCCGACCAACTAGGGCGAGAATCTTACACTGCGAAACTGGTTCTCCCACGGGGTTTTGTCCGAGGGTTTGATTTTCGAAGAAGCTCTCCAAAAATTCCAATAAGAGAAAATAACATAAGCATAACCTCAAAATGAATTCATTTTTTCCCTTATATCTCCTTTTTCCCGCTCTTTAATTTAATTTCACTTTTTTAATATATATCATTGAGCTCCACATTTAAATGAATTAAATAATATTTCCATCAAAAGTCAAAAACGGAGAATATTAAAAATAATTAATTTAAAAATAATTCCCTTTCAGCCAAACTAGCTTACGGGAATTAAATAAGCTAATGGTTCCTGGTTACACATCGGAAGGGGACATGATACAACATTAGATAGAAAGTAGGAGGGAACTGAACCAAGTTTTAGAGGTTGGGGAGAGTAAAAACCTCCCCATCCATTTGTTGAACTATGGTCACGGACACAAATTGCACTTGTCGATTTCCGTGTTCAACTATAACTTGATCTCATCATTCTCTAAGGTAGACTATGGAGATAACAAGCCCCTTGACAAGGGTGCTTTTGAGATTCTGTCAATTGAATGCTTCACTTGACATTGTAGTGGCACTTCTATGGTTGATGAAAATGTCCTTTCTTCTGATATCTGGTGGTCCTCTATTCTTCATTGCATTCTTTAAACAATTTCAGTGGTCTTCGCATTTGCAACAATATTTTTGTTTTAATGGGGGGCTTGGACGTGAGGATAATGAATTTAACAGTTTGATTGATTAGATATTTGCATTATTTTGCACTAATCAAGGATACTTTGGTAGCTGAAGCTACCTCTGTTAGCTTGTTGTGCTATCTTTTTAAAGTAATGATGACACATTAAGGCCTTCATATATAGACCTCTTGGCATTCAACATGTCAAGTTGCCCAAGAAGAAAATTGAACACGACCAATGCAATCACATCTTATAACATAAGATTGTTGTACATGTTGTGGAAAAAATATTGTTTTAGGTTTTGCTTTCACAATTTGCTTTATTTTTTCCAGTGTTGGTGCTGATGTTGTTGTTGAATCTGATGTTGATGCACATATTTGCATCTCAACCAACAATTATCTAA
This sequence comes from Wollemia nobilis, assembly GCA_028583015.1. NCBI lineage: Eukaryota > Viridiplantae > Streptophyta > Pinopsida > Araucariales > Araucariaceae > Wollemia > Wollemia nobilis. The sequence goes on from JAQPPZ010000987.1 coordinate 1,020,792, forward strand.
CAACATGACACTCACTTTGATTATGGAATTGACTTTTATGATCTGCATACCATTGCATTTGTGGTTTGTTTGTAGTTCCTTGTTTGTAGAAGTTTTCTTTTGGATTGGTTTTCTTTTTTCAGTCTATTGCCATTGGCCTCTGTATTATGGCTTGTTATCAAGCTTGGGACCTGTTGTCACATTTTGCACGGGGTGCAATGTCTTCAATATTGTAACAGTGCTGCTCTTCTTTTCCTCCTTCTTCCGTTTTCCTTCCTTCTCTCCCTTTCCTTTTCTTTCCCGCATTCTCTTTCCTTCCCCCCCTTTCTTGGAGTCCCCCAGTTGATTTTTCAACTTTCCAGCAGGTTACCCTGAAAAATGGCTAAGTGTTGGTGCGAAGTTCGCACTTCGCCCAGTTTTGGTGCGAAGTGCGCACTTCGCCTAGTCTGGGTGCGAAGTGCGCACTTCGCATTGGTGCGAAGTCCGACTTCGCCCCACTTCTGGGCGCACCTTGCACCGGGCAGTGGCAGGCTGACAGAGAGAAATGACAAGTGCCGGAGCAGGTCCGTGCGGCGGCAGACACCAGTGTTCGCCTGTGCACAGTCCGACTTTTCAGCAGAGTCGGAATGCGCCCTTGACAGGTGTACAGTAGGGGAACAAACCCGGAATTTGACCAAGGCGTGAAGGCCTTCCCAACTGCACTGTTTTCTGCCCACGCATCCCAAGGAGCTCCGATCCCAAGCGAAGATGGATAGACTGCCCTTCAAGGCAGACATGTGTCACATAGCATAACCCATCATCCGACAAGTGTCCAGCTTCGGGATTTGAACCAAGACTGCCGACCAAAAGGGATAAGTATGGGCTGCACCGCCTGTGCCAGTAGCCTCATTCAAAGCTGATCTGAGGTTTCACCTGCTCCAGCTACCGACATGCCTGCCGACTTGAAGATTCTACCCAACACTCCGCCACATAGCTGTCCAGCTTTCAGGATGACCATGCTGCGGGTACAGCCCGGTCCGACAAAAGGTCAGCATTTGCAGCTCTTTCGCCGCTTCTGTCAGCTTATGTTTGACTGGGACTCTGTGCCCATTAATGTAGTGGGAGGGACTCGGGCTATAAAAGCCCACCATGAATTCATTGTAAAGGGTGGAAGGGGAATGTTTGTTAGGGAATCACCGTACCCATTGTAACCGTGCTTCTGCTAATGAATACAATCTGTATGCCTGGTTCTGTTCTGCTGTCTTTATTCTTTTATGCTGTCTTTCATTATATGCTTTAGGCCCACCTGTGTCGTGGCTCGTTGATTCACTTCGGCGTTTGGCGATCGTGTTCCTCTAGTATTGCTTGTTTAAGCACTTTTCGTACTTCATTAATTTAAAGCATTTATAGAATAGATATGGTAGCAGTTCCATCAGTTATGTGTTTTGTTGCTGGTCCGTATCCGGTGATTGATGCGATCCCGTGCTGTTAGTTCCTTGTAGGGAATGTTTGCTGGGAGCCATTGAACAGTGCGGTTAAATTCTCTACATAAACACATATACCTGGCCCTGATATCTCTAGGCTTGCTTTCTACCTATGTCAGTGTACGTATCCGTTAATCGATGCATTGCCGTGCTGTTAGTTCCTTGTAGGGAATGTTTGCTAGGGGATCATTGAATGGTGCATACACTGCTTATGTATCGGAAGTACGCGTAGGTTTTGCAGTTCTTTGTCATACTTTTGTATTTATGATGCAGCAAGTAGCGTTGATTGGTGTGTTCCCGTACTGTTAGTTCCCCCCACCAACCTCTGAATATATTTGTAATCCCTTTCTGTACATTCATCTCTTTCCTGTACCCTTAGCTCAAATCAGAAACCCCCCAAAAGGAGCCGGCCTTCTCCGGAGATTGGCTCGGAAGGCATCTCTTCCTTCCGGCCTTTCATGCTGGTGGGCGAATCTGGGCGCATTAACCCAAAATCCTTTCCTCATGGCAGATTCGTAACCAACAGTTTCTCTGGCACGCCCGGTGGGACCCTTGTCCCACGTTTTAAAGAAAGAGGTACCCGATCGGTCTCCACCTAGCGCAACAGTTTTTCTGACCCGCTTGGAGGAACACGGGTCCCACATCTGAAGAGAGATTTTCCGATCGGTCTCCACCCGGCGCTGACAGTTCCTGAGCTCTCGGTGAGACAAGGAAGTTTCTCACCCCCGACAGAATTGAAGCACCGGTGTTCGCTTCATTGCTGTTCCAAATCTGAACACCTGGCGACTCTGCACGAACAAATCCTCTGAGTCTAGAAGACCGGTCCCGTCACCTTCATGCACACGAGAAGGTGGCAAGCAAGAAATCCGAGAAGCCCGCCTGAGTTCTACGAACTGGACATCAACGCTGAGGCGAGATCCCCAGGCTGGCTGATCCGCGAGCTCGTTTCGACGAAGCCGAGGCTGAGATCCAAGAAGAAGCCGAAGCCGAAGTCGGAGGAGCCGAGTACGAAATAGAAGAAGCCGAGGAAGAAGAAGATCCCGCATCCTCGGAAAGTACCGACACCGAGTACACAACCGACGGCGGAGAAGAAGAGGAAGAAGAAGAAGAAATGGCTGCCCAACACCCAAATGACGATGACCTCTTCCCGGCGGTGGACTCTACGGGGCCTTTGGCCCTGGTCGGTCAACAAGCTGTTCCCCCTGCTGCTTTAAAGTCTATTCCCACATACGACGGCTACGGTAAGACGGCGTATGAGCACATCCAGGACATCCTTGCCCTGGCCGCACTGCATACTATTACCGATGAAAGTGTGAAGACCCGTCTGCTGGCCCTTTCCCTGAGGGGAAAGCTTCTCTACTGGTGGAGATCGCTGCCAGAGGGATCCATCACAGGGTGGCCCCAGCTTGCCAGGAGACTCGTAAAAGGATGCAACGAGTCTGCTGACCCTACTTCTCTACTGCATCAGTTCCAAGCTATCCAGAGACATCCTCAAGAGGAGGTGTCTGATTTCAACATCAGGTTTGCGAGATCCTGGAAACGGGTACCTCGCGAACTTCGGCCTTCAGCTGGCATGGCTGCTCACTACTATCTGAGATCATTCAACTCAGACATATGCCCGCCGCCGAAGATCGCCGAACTGACGAGTTTCCTGCGCCGTACGAGGCCGCCCAACAAGCTGAAGCTGATATTATTTCCATCGGCAGGCTTCCGTCCAGAGTGCAGGAACCAATTCATCCCGACTTCCCCGGATCGCAGTATCCTTCTGCTTCGGCGGTTCGCCGTCCACTTCCGGGCAGCAACCCCAGCAGCAGTGGAATCCGGCGCCGGTCATAACTCCTTATGGCCCGCCTCAAATGCATTACCCTCATCCGCCTCCTCCCGCTCCGCATTTTCCAGCGCTCCCTGCTCCCCCGCAGTACGCGCCTTATTCTAACCCTCCTCCATTGGCCGCTTTGCCTCCACCGGCACGATTGCCGCCTCCTGACAGCAGCATCCAGAACACGATTCTACAAGAAGTGCGGGCTTTGGCCTCCGGATATCATGCCATGTCCAATGACATGACCGCCATGAAGAAGAAGCAGGCCCAGATGGACCTTGCTCCTAGAAGGCCGTATGCGCCACCAGCGTTGACAAAAGATAAAGCCCCAGAGAACCAGCCGCAGAGGCGTCCGCCTCCGAGGAATGCTGCTATAGAAGACCCACCTGGTCCTCCCGACCAGGTCAACTGGTGCACTACGTGCAATGACCCGCATTCGGAGGAAGACTGCACTCGCACCAAAGACTACATCCGGACCTTGGCCGGCAGCGCTATAGAAGACGATGAGTTGTACATGATCTTGGACGGCGAGGCTAATTTTGCCCTGCCAGAAGAGAATCTAGTGACGCCCGCCAAGGAAGAAAAGAGAGCTGTGGAAGCGGCTAAGCCTTTGCAAGTCTACGCAAGAAGAGAAAAACCGCAGCCCCACGAGCTGCCACCGTACAAGCGGCTGTGGCCTTACACAGCCCAGGAGAAGGCGTCCAAAGAAAAAGCTCCAGTTAAGCCTTCTCCGGCAAAGGCTGCCCCTGTTCCCGCCAAGCCTCCAGCAAAGGCCTCAACTCCCGCTAAGCCTCCTATACCTCGCCTCCCACCTGAAACCAAAGAACAAGCCCAGGAGAAGCTGAAGTACCCGTCTCTGACCAAGAGACAGCGAGTTGAGGCCACCCAACAGTACCGGACCAAGTATGAACCGGCTAAGCCAGCAGAAGGAGCTAGTACCTCGGGCTACAGCATTGTAGACGAGTTGAAGAAGACTCCTGCCAGAATCAGCATGTACGACGCTCTTCTGCTCCCAGGCCAGGTAGATCTGCTGCAAGAATCACTAAAGAACATGAAGAGCGGCAAGCAGATGCACTCGCTGTCCCGGTTCAACCTTTGACGGCCTCAACCACCGGGAAGAACAGACCGCCACCCTTTTATCTCTCTTTACGGATGCAAGGGCACATAGTTCACAACTCGCATGGTGGATTCCGGTGCTTCCTCGACCGTGATGCCGAAGGCCGTCTCGCGATGAGATCGGGATGGAATACACACGGAGCAGCCAAGGCGTGCCGCAACTAGACGGCACCCTCGTCAAGACAAGTTGGTGTCATAAAGGACATCCCTATCCGATTGCACAAGGCTCTCGACATCGTAGTCATCCAAGAGGTCGTGATTGTTGACTTGGAGCCTTACTTCGGCATGTGTCTCTCTCGGGAGTTCACTGCGAAGTTGGGCGGGTACCTGTCTCTAGACTACTCACACATGGAAGTGCCCTTCAAAGGAAGGAGACCGAAAATTTTCAATGAGAAGCCTTCCCCCTTTCTAGTGGACAAGATACCCGGAGGAGAGATGGACAGCATGGTCCAGTTGTCAGAGGAAGAACTGGTGACAGTGGAACTGACCGAGCAAGCTCTCGAAGTGCTACAACTCGAAGACGAGTTCTCGTTGCGGGACTTCAATGCCGTAATCGGGACGAGACAGGTGGTCGTTACTCCATTAAACAACCCGAGAGGCTTGACGTGTCAGCCGCGAAAGAAGTAGGACCTGCACCCGAAGAGCTGTGGAAGCTTTTCTTTGACGGCGCGCGATGCAAGAATGGCGCCGGTGCAGGGGTACTCCTGGTTTCTCCAACCGGAATCCAGAAGGACTATGCCTACAGGCTGGCCTGGAGCTGTACTAACAACTCAGCGGAGTACGAAGCCCTGTGCTTGGGTTTGCGAAAGGCGGAAAGGCTCGGAATCAAGCATCTCCAAATTTTCGGAGATTCAGAGCTGGTGTGTCATCAAGTTATGAATAAATGCGCGTCCAAGCATCACTATCTTAAATCGTACCGCAATCGGGTCTGGGACCTGATGGAATCGTTCGACTCATTGAATGTTAAGGCAATATCGCGTGAGAGAAACAAGCACGCAGATATTCTGGCGTCTGTTGGAGCCAGGTACGTTCCGGCTGAAGACGTTGTCCAGAAACTGAAGCCGGTCCGCACCATTTACAGGCCTTCGTGCCTGATAGGGATACCTTCTCGGCGAGTGTTCAGCCGTGACGAGGAGATCGTCACATTCCTGGTTAACGAAGTGTGTGTAATCGAAGGTAGAGACCCTGATGACGAGCAATATGAGGGGTTGATACAGTTACGGAATAATCACGTCCCAAAGGGACTGATTACGTTAGAAAGTCTCTTTGATCAGAACGACAGAGCAATATCACATAGGATCAAAGTAGACCCGAGGCAGTATGCTGACCTGGAACTCGAACCTGGTAAAACCATCAAGGTCGGGACAGACTGCACGTCGGAGGAGCTGGGGCAGATTAGATCACTGTGCCAGGAGTTCCCCGACATCGTGGCCTGGTGCTACGAGGATTTGAGGGGGTATGACAGAGCTGTCATCCAGCATACCATTGAGCTAGAGGATGGCGCCAAGCCATTCCGACAAAAGCAGAGGGCCGTAAATCCAAAGATTGAGGCCATGATGAAGACCGAGCTCTTGAAGATGCTGGAGGCTAAGATCATCTACCCCATCAAACATTCATCCTGGGTCGCGAATTTGGTGCCCGTGAGGAAAAAGAATGGCGACATACGTCTCTGTGTCGACTTCAGAAACCTAAATCAAGCTTCCCTCCGGGACCACTATCCGCTTCCCCAAATTGACCAGATTCTGCATATCGTTGCTGGAGCCCAGAGATTTTCACTTTTAGATGGATTTTCCGGCTACAACCAGATTTGGGTCAAAGACGAAGACCAGCATAAGACAGCGTTCACCACCAAGTGGGGGACGTTCGCCTATCAGCGCATGCCGTTTGGCTTATCCAATGCTGGTGCTACGTTCCAAAGGGCCATGGACCTCACCTTCCGAGAGCTGCTCAACAAAATTATTGTCATCTACCTCGATGACATGACTGTTTTCTCTCACCAACGAGAAGATCATGTTTCGCACCTGCGGCAGATATTTGAGAGTTGTCGAGAATTCGGCATCTCCATAAACCCGAAGAAGTCTGTCTTCGCGGTAAAGGAAGGAAAGCTGCTGGGACATGTCATCTCCGAGGAAGGCCTCGCCATTGACCCTGACAGAGCGGAAGCCCTCGTTCGCTTGCCAGCCCCCATCGACAAAAAGGGCTGCAGTCCTTCTTCGGTCAGATTAACTTCGTGCGGAAGTTCATCCCGGACTTCGCACAGGTGATCAAGCCTATGGCCGAACTGCTCAAGAAAGACACACCTTACGAATGGACTGATGAGAGAGAGCAAGCCTTCGAGGAGATCAAGGCCCGAATTGCACAAGCTCCGGTGTTGACCAACCCGGACTACTCCAAGGACTTCATCCTGTATGCAGTGGGAGAACCCGAAAGTTACGCTGCAGTCCTGACTCAGAAGGGAGACGACGGTGAGGAGCGCCCCATAGCGTTCCTGAGCCAAGTCATCTTGCCGCATGAAGAAAAGTACAATTTTATAGAGCGGCAAGTTCATGCTGTCATGAAGTCCCTTCGAAAGTTCAGGCACTTTGTCTCCCGGAGCAAGACCACTGTTTTTGTGATTCACCCGGATGTTCGAAGTTTTATTTTACAAGGAGAACCGGGTCACAAGAGAGCGGGATGGATTGCCAAGATCCAGGAGTTCGACATTGAAGTGCGGCCCACCAAGCTTATCAGAGGCCGAGCCTTGTGTCAAGAATTGGCCCGAAGCGCTGTAGCCGGCATCTCCGCCTGTAAGTGGGAGGACACAGCGACACGCATCTACCTAGCCGACTCCTTATCGGAGGAGAGTGATTGGACAGATGAACTGGTGAGATACTTCTGCACCGGAAGATGTCCCGATCACCTGAACGCCTCACAACGAAGGAGATTTCGGCTAGGTGCACTAAGGTACACTCTTCGCCCCGAGGGGCTTTACTTCAGAAACATTGACGGCATCCTGTTGCGGTGCGTCAGAAAATCCGACCAGCCTAGGGTCCTCGGAGAATTTCATTCCGGGATGCCTGGGGGTCACCATTCTTCAAGGCCAACGGCCTTAAAAATAATAAGGGCTGGATACTATTGGCCCACTCTGTTCGCAGACGCGCATGCGGTCTGCGCTAAATGTGATCAATGCCAAAGGTTTGCTGGCCGAAATAGAAAAGCACCCCTGCCCCTTCAACCGATTCAGGCCGAGACTCCGTTCCAGCAATGGGGTCTAGACTTCATTGGGGTGATTTCTCCTAACTCCTCCGCCGGCCACAAGTTTATTCTTACAGCTACTGATTATTTTACACGGTGGACGGAGGCAATCCCGACCAAGAAACGGTCATCGGGTTCATTGAAAGCCTGATTACTCGCTTCGGGGTTCCAGAGTCGATTGTGACAGACAATGGTCCGGGATTCGTAGGCGCTGTACTCACGGAGTACACCAGCAGATTTGGCATCTATCACAAGATGTCTTCTAATTACTACCCGCAGGGGAATGGCCTTGCCGAGTCTACTAACAAGAACCTCCTGAAAATTCTCCGGAGGACCATTGAAAGGAATAAGCGAACTTGGCACTTGCTCTTGAACCGGGCGCTATGGGCGGATAGAGTTGCGTTCAAGAAATCCCTCAGAACGTCCCCCTACGCGCTTGTCTATGGCAAGGAAGCTGTCATGCCATCACACATCGAGATCCCTGCCCCGTGGATGATTGACGAAGACAGGAGCAACGGAGACCCGGTGGACGACAGACTGTGCCAACTCCTGCAGTTGGAAGAAGACAGAGAAAGTGCATACCAGGCCTTCGCGGATCACATTGCAGCCACTCAAGGCTGGTTTGCCAAAGGCACCACTGCCCGAATTTTCGAAGTCGGGGACTTGGTGCTAAAGTGGGACTCATACAAGGCAAAACCGGGTAATCACGGAAAATTTGATGCTCTCTGGGAGGGCCCTTATCAGATTGCCCGGGTGAACCAGTTCAATGCCTACATACTTTCGGATATGGAGGGTCAGCTCCTCCCTATCCCCGTCAACGGGTTCCATTTAAAACTTTATCGCTGTTGAAGAGGCCCGAGTGGCCCTTCTTTGTAAAAAATTTTTCCTTATGTTTTTTCCATTTCCCGGCATGTACAGTTTCCAGTTTTAGCTTTCAATTTGTTTTTCTTCTTTTTTGAGCTTAACTGCGGCATGGGAGAGAAGGACAGACTTCGCAGCGAAGTCTGTCGTTGCCCCTCAGGAGGGGCGAAGTTCGGCTATGCAAAGAAAGAAAGGAGAAAAAGAGGGCAAAAAATTGACTAAGTGTTGGGCGAAGCCCGACTTCGCAGCGAAGTCGGACTTCGGCCCAGCCAAATTGCGAAGTTTGATAAAAAATGTTAAGGCACACTAAAGGGAAGCCCCGCTCAAAGCTTTGACCGAAGTACGCACTGCGCATACTTTCCGTGCGAAGTACGCACTGCGCGCAACTCTTGCGCGAAGTGCGAACTTCGCAGCGAAGTCCGACTTCGGCCAGCATCAGCACGAAGTGCGCACTGCGCTCAACTCTCGAGCGAAGTGCGAACTTCGCGCGAAGTTCGCACTTCGCTCCAAGCTTCGGCCGAAGTCCGAACCTGCCTCAACGCATCAGCACTGCGCAATTTGTTCAAGGTCCAAAGGCCGCGGGGAGTATTAAGTATGTTCCAAAGCGCCCAAGGTTGCAAAGGACCCACGCTGTGCCCGAACTTCGGGCGCAGCGGAAAAGAATGAGAGCAGAACAGTTCAAGCGCGCGCTTCGCGCGAAGTTCGAGCTTCGCCCGAAATTCGGCGAAGTCGGGCCGCGCCCAACTTTGGGCGAAGTCCGACCGCGCCTTGGTCTTCGGGCCAGTTTGGGGCAGCGTCCAAGAAATGAATAATCAAAAATTCGAAAAACCCCAAGCTGGGCCCAAGGCGCGTTTGTAACTCGTTTTAACATGGGTTCCCGCACCAAGGGTTTTGTCTTGAGCAGTGTGCCCAAGTGGTGGCAGCGACGTCAGCCATGGTGCAATCTCCAAAGCAGAATTAATGATTGCACGTTTTTCAAAGGAAAGTGCAACAAAAGAAGCATGGCACGTCTGCCGGGGCGCGTTTTTTCCAAACATTCTCCTGTGCAGCCACCCAAAGATTTTAACTCAGCCGACCTACCCCCTCCTGCGTTGCATTAATGGCGCTGTTTTTATCTAGAAAAGGGGGACAGAAGCCTGCAAACATTCCAGATTGCACAGATTATTCCTCGGACAGCTCAAATTATTCCCGTGATAGCGAAATCGCTGCGCACGACTTGAACCTATCATTATTGCTGATTCGGAGGGATGGACAAAGGAAAAAGGCCCGTGTCAGCGCAGTCCAGCGAAAGTGGCGAACCAAGGGATTTACCGCGGCCTGGCGTTTTCAAAGGCGATACCCCGCCAGAGAAAAAGTCAAAGTCCCGAACGAAAAAGGTACAGCGTGGGCAAGCCCCACCATCTCCGGTGAATTACCTGGCGGGATATGTGGACGGCTCATTTTCTATGAGCCTGACTCACTGCGAGCAAATGTGGAGAGCTGGGCTGACAAAGTTTCGCCCTCCCACCATTTCGGAGCGGCGTACAAATCAAACCTCTTCAGATTCTTGTGCCCTCCTGTCCATCAATGCCCGGAACTGGTAGACCTCATTGTCAGACACTACAGACCAGCTACCCGGCATATCTGCAGCTCCAGCGGTAAACCCTTGTTCGCGCTGCGCAGGGAGACTGTGCAGCCAGCTTTCGCCCCAGGGCTGGAGTATGACTCCGGCACCATCCTCAGAAAGGTAAATCTGGGCGAACAAGCGGGACGCTTCACGCACACCAAGCGAATGAGGGATTTCCTCAATTCGTAGCTGAACGCCCCGCTTCCACTGGACAGTGGCCGACTGGCCCCATGCCCTTGGCAAAATTTCAGAGCAAGTATCTCTATACTATCCTGGCATGGATTCTCGGCTGCGACTCCGACGAGTTGGTACATCCGTACCAGCTGGCGCTGGCAGAATGTCTCCTCTGTGGAGAATCTTACGAACCAGCGGCGCAAAGGAGTGGAAAGCGCCCCATCTCTTTCGATTGGGCAGACTGGCTGGCTTACGCCATTCATTCCAGCCTGCTGAAAATTCAGAAGAGGCAATCTACCGATTTTCGTTTCGGTTCTGTTCTAGCCTCGGCTTTGTTTGTACCATCTCGCACCCCCAAATGCCGATCCCGAACCCGAAGAAGGTTAACGAGAGGGGAGAGCCCCGACTCGTCTATAACTGGACGGATGACTTATACCGGAAAGGGTCCTACTACAAGTTCAACTTCAACTTTCTGGGATTCGTCATGTCAGTCTTCACCGAAAGTGAAATCCCCCGTCCCCCTAGAGAAATGACGAGTGCATTGATAAATCAGAAGCTCGGGGACGTTTTCAGACTGACGCAGGGGATTGTAGTCAGAATCTACGGATTCAAGGGCAAGCCCTATTTGCTGCCCTATTGGTGTTCAGAGCATCTGTTCGGGATGGAAGTTGCCCGGCAGATGGACTATGTGGAAGAAGAGTTCGGCCTAGGAAAGAAGAGAGGACAGATTTTTCAATATCCTCTTTCCTGGGCCAACGTCGAGATTACTGAGGTAGGACAACACGTCTACCTAGAGCAAGCGCTGTCCCGGATTGGCCTGGTTTTGCTGCCGCAGCGCTGGAAGTACGACCCCTATGGGATAAGGGCAAGATTCACACATTTGTGCCCCCGGGATATAACCGAAGATAGATGCGACATGGTCCATGTGGACCTTGACTGGGAGATTGAATTAATGGAAGCTTCTCCCTCCCTGGCAGGATTTCTACTGCGAGGAGGTGACATATGACCCCAAGCGAAACCCGGATCACCATTTCTCGTCTCCAGGATTCAAAAAATTTCTATCCAAGATAGCAGGCCTTAACTGGTCTAAAGAAAAGGTTACCGAGTGCTGGAAGATGAGATGCCGCACGCAGCACGATAAATCAACAAGGAGAAGCCTGGCCGTAGATGACGACTTTTCGGTTCTCTATGACCAACATCATGACAGCTGGCGGCCGTTCGCATATCAAGGTTACGTTCCCCGAGGCCCCTTTGAGGATTATAAAAATGGGTCTCCTCCCAAACAGTTGTACACTTCAGCAACTGCCAGCGCAGGCCCAGCAAGTACCCAGGTCGATCCAATGCAGCCCGTGGCTCCCAAGGCGGCGCCTGAAAAGGCGAAAGAGTTAGTCAAGGCAGCGCCCGAGGCAATCCCTCAGGCAAGAAAAGCGCCAGCGCCGCCAGAAGGCAGACCGGTCGCGGCAGAACTTCTGCAAGTCAAACCCCGGTACAAGTTTACCGTGGGAGCATCAGCGCCTGCTGCACCTGCTTCATCTCCTTCCCCTGATCCAACCGTTATTCCAGAAGAAAAGAAGCGGAGGAGAGTCGAGAAAATCAGGCGACCTAGCCTGATAGTGCAACAGCCAGTCGCAGAGCCGCAGCCGCGTCCTGCCGCCGCAGAGGCAGTTCCTTTGGGCAGTCCCAAGCCAGCCACCGATACAAGAAGCGAAGACATTCACCCGGCATCGGCTCAAGCGGAGCCCGCAGGTACGTTTGCTGCCCCTGTTTCTTTGGTCTCACCCACTCCTACTCCCACTCCGTCCCCCGCTCAATCTGAGCGAGCCATGACCACATCCTCCTCCCCGTCTCCGCGTCCTTCTAGCGGTCCCCATTCTTTCGATCAGTTTGCTCGGAACCCTAACGTTTCTCTTTCTCTGAGCACAACTCCAAACCCTTCGCCTGAAGTCAGTGCTGAGACCGTCCGTTCACCGTCACATCCTCCGTCTCAGCCGCTTCAAACCCTTGCAATGTCAACCATTCCCATCTCCATTTCCCGGTCGCCCCCACAAGCGACCGATTCTTCCAAGGTCCGTCCGGTTCCTCCCCGATCCCATCCCCGCAGGAGAGACGTCCCGGCAGAACCCTAGGGCCGGGGGAACCAGATTTCATGGACGACCTCCATAATACAGACGACTTGCCCCTGGCAACAAGGGCTGTACAGTGTTCTGTTTCCTTCCTCGAGAACCTGAAACGGAGGAGACATGAAGAGATAGCCGCCCCGGTAAAACGCGCCAAGTACGATTTTGAGAGGAGAGTGCTTACAACAGAGAAGATAATCCCAATAGTAAAGAAGCCTCTCCGGGAAATGACTAGGGCGGACTACGAGCTCCAGACAAAGGAGAAGAGCTTTGACGACATCAACAAGCAGTATGAGATTCAGACGATCATGCGCAAAGCTGATAATCTCTTTGTCAAGAGTCTGGAGGAGCAGGAAGAACTTTTCGCGTTGCAGGATAAAGTAAGGCAGCTTGAAGAGGACCTGTCTAGGTCCACTGAGCAGCTGGAAGCGGCGCGGCAAGAAACAGATGAACTCAAAGCCCAGCTGGCCGCTTCTCAGCAACAAGCCGCAACCGAAAAGAAAGCAGCCTCGGAGCAGATTTCTCAGCTCCAGGAGTCTTTGAAGCAGGCGCAGTCGCAACTTGCAGAGAGAACATCTCAAGCGACGGTCTTTTCGAAGACAAAAGTTAAGGAGATGAGGGCTGGTTTGCTGCGGGAATGCAAGCCCCATACCTACAAGGCGATGGCAGTCCTGGATTTCGCATCCGGGATTCAAGAAGTTTCTGCCCAGGGAAAGCCTGTGGTAGAGGAGGCCGAGCGCCGTGCGAAGCAATGGCCGGACCTGGCGGTAAATCTTCAAGAGCGCGAGCGCAACGGCCTCCAATTTTCTCCCGTGTCCTCATTCGCTGCAGAATGGGCAGGTGCAAGGGTGACCTTGCACAAATATTTCAAAAAAGTTGAAGAGGTGAGAGTGGCCAGACGAATGCTAGACGCATTCACGCATGAAAGGGATATCTGTCTGGCCCCCTTTCACGCTCTTTCAGAACTAGGGTGCCCAAGTTTTGTTGAGAATGGCGAGCTCCTCACCCTAGATCGGGTAAAAAGAAATTGGCAGTCCTTTGAGGCAAATACAGCTGAAATTGATAGCTGGACTGAGCCAATTCAAGACAGTCAGGTCACTCAGATGGTGTCCAAATATTCCAAGATCCGCTCCTATTTCCAGGAGTTAGAAAAAAGGTACCTCACCATCGACCTGCACGCGGTCGCTGCTTTCCACGGAGCATTAGAAGATATAGCAGACCGCAAGCCATTCGAAGCAGAAGCCTGGCGCTCAGCCCAGGTGGCATACACTCGCATCTGCGAGGCAGAAGCAGGAGATGGAGAGTTTTCGGAAGGCATTTCTGATGGGGCAACTGACAAAGATGAATCTGAAGAACAGTTGCCGCAAGGAGAACAGTTAGAGCAGCAAAAGACAGGGGAGGCAAGTTCCTCTGTACCCAAAGGATGAAGGCATGGATTCTTTGCGCCGAGGCGAGCTCGACACCCCGCGAGCCGCCGTAAATGTTGTCACATTTTGCACGGGGTGCAATGTCTTCAATATTGTAACAGTGCTGCTCTTCTTTTCCTCCTTCCGTTTTCCTTCCTTCTCTCCCTTTCCTTTTCTTTCCCGCATTCTCTTTCTTTCCCCCCCTTTCTTGGAGTCCCCAGCTTGATTTTTCAACTTTCCAGCAGGTTACCCTGAAAAATGGCTAAGTGTTGGTGCGAAGTTCGCACTTCGCCCAGTTTTGGTGCGAAGTGCGCACTTCGCCCAGTTTTGGTGCGAAGTTCGCACTTCGCCCAGTCTGGGTGCGAAGTGCGTACTTCGCCCAGTTTTGGTGCGAAGTCTGACTTCGCCCCACTTTCTGGGCGCACCTTGCACTGGCAGGCTGGCAGGCTGACAGAGAGAAATGACAAGTGCCGGAGCAGGTCCGTGCGGCGGCAGACACCAGTGTTCGCCTGTGCACAATCCGACTTTTCAGCAGAGTCGGAATGCGCCCTTGACAGATGTGCAGTAGGGGAACAAACCCGGAATTTGACCAAGGCGTGAAGGCCTTCACTTCGCCGTTTGGCGATCAGGTTCCTCTAGTATTGCTTGTTTAAGCACTTTTCGTACTTCATTAATTTAAAGCATTTATAGAATAGATATGGTAGCAGTTCCATCAGTTATGTGTTTTGTTGTTGGTCCGTATCCGGTGATTGATGCGATCCCGTGCTGTTAGTTCCTTGTAGGGAATGTTTGCTGGGAGCCATTGAACAGATGCGGTTAAATTCTCTACATAAACACATATACCGGCCCTGATATCTCTAGGCTTGCTTTCTACCTATGTCAGTGTACGTATCCGTTAATCGATGCATTGCCGTGCTGTTAGTTCCTTGTAGGGAATGTTTGCTAGGGGATCATTGAATGGTGCATACACTGCTTATGTATCGGAAGTACGTGTAGGTTTTGCAATTCTTTGTCATACTTTTGTATTTATGATGCAACAAGTAGCGTTGATTGGTGTGTTCCCGCATCGTTAGTTCCCCCCCACCAACCTCTCGAATATATTTGTAATCCCTTTCTCGACATTTGTTTCTTTCTCGTACATTCATCTCTTTCCTGTACCCTTAGCTCAAATCAGAAACCCCCCAAAAGGAGCCGGCCTTCTCCGGAGATTGGCTCGGAAGGCATCTCTTCCTTCCGGCCTTTCATGCTGGTGGGCGAATCTGGGCGCATTAACCCAAAATCCTTTCCTCATGGCAGATTCGTAACCAACAGTTTCTCTGGCACGCCCGGTGGGACCCTTGTCCCACGTTTTAAAGAAAGAGGTACCCGTTCTGTCTCCACCTAGCGCAACAGTTTTTCTGACCCGCTTGGAGGAACACGGGTCCCACATCTGAAGAGAGATTTTCTGATCAGTCTCCACCCGGCGCTGACAGTTCCTGAGCTCTCGGTGAGACAAGGAAGTTTCTCACCCCCGACAGAATTGAAGCACCGGTGTTCGCTTCATTGCTGTTCCAAATCTGAACACCTGGCGACTCTGCACGAACAAATCCTCTGAGTCTAGAAGACCGGTCCCGTCACCTTCATGCACACGAGAAGGTGGCAAGCAAGAAATCCGAGAAGCCCGCCTGAGTTCTACGAACTGGACATCAACGCTCGAGGCGAGATCCCCAGGCTGGCTGATCCGCGAGCTCGTTTCGACGAAGCCGAGGCTGAGATCCAAGAAGAAGCCGAAGCCGAAGTCGGAGGAGCCGAGTACGAAATAGAAGAAGCCGAGGAAGAAGAAGATCCTGCATCCTCGGAAAGTACCGACACTGAGTACACAACCGACGGCGGAGAAGAAGAAGAAGAAGAAGAAGAAATGGCTGCCCAACAGCCAAATGACGATGACCTCTTCCCGGCGGTGGACTCTACGGGGCCTTTGGCCCTTGTCGGTCAACAAGCTGTTCCCCCTGCTGCTTTAAAGTCTATTCCCACATACGACGGCTACGGCAAGACGGCGTATGAGCACATCTAGGACATCCTTGCCCTGGCCGCACTGCATACTATTACCGATGAAAGTGTGAAGACCCGTCTACTGGCCCTTTCCCTGAGGGGAAAGCTTCTCTACTGGTGGAGATCGCTGCCAGAGGGATCCATCACGAGGTGGCCCCGACTTGCCAGGAGACTCGTAAAAGGATGCAACGAGTCTGCTGACCCTACTTCTCTACTGCATCAGTTCCAAGCTATCCAGAGACATCCTCAAGAGGAGGTGTCTGATTTCAACATCAGGTTTGCGAGATCCTGGAAACGGGTACCTCGCGAACTTCGGCCTTCAGATGGCATGGCTGCTCACTACTATCTGAGATCATTCAACTCAGACATATGCCTGCTGCTGAAGATCGCCAGAATTGACGAGTTTCCTGCGCTGTACGAGGCTGCCCAGCAAGCTGAAGCTGATATTATTTCCATCGGCAGGCTTCCGTCCAGAGTGCAGGAACCAATTCATCCCGACTTCCCCAGATCGCAGTATCCTTCTGCTTCTGGCGGTTCGCCGTCCACTTCCGGGCAGCAACCCCAGCAGCAGTGGAATCCGGCGCCGGTCATAACTCCTTATGGCCCGCCTCAAATGCATTACCCTCATCCGCCTCCTCCCGCTCCGCATTTTCCAGCGCTCCCTGCTCCCCCGCAGTACGCGCCTTATTCTAACCCTCCTCCATTGGCCGCTTTGCCTCCACCGGCACAGTTGCCGCCTCCCCGACAACGAAGCATCCGTAACACGATTCTACAAGAAGTGCGGGCTTTGGCCTCCGGATACCATGCCATGTCCAATGACATGACCGCTATGAAGAAGAAGCAGCCCAGATGGACCTTGCTCCTAGAAGGCCGTATGCGCCACCGGCGTTGACAAAAGATAAAGCCCCAGAGAACCAGCCGCAGAGGCGTCCGCCTCCGAGGAATGCTGCTATAGAAGACCCACCTGGTCCTCCCGACCAGGTCAACTGGTGCACTACGTGCAATGACCCGCATTCGGAGGAAGACTGCACTCTGCACCAGCACTACATCCAGACCTTGGCCGGCAGCGCTATAGAAGACGATGAGCTGTACATGATCTTGGACGGCGAGGCTAATTTTGCCCTGCCAGAAGAGAATCTAGTGACGCCCGCCAAGGAAGAAAAGAAAGCTGTGGAAGCGGCTAAGCCTTTGCAAGTCTACGCAAGAAGAGAAAAACCGCAGCCCCACGAGCTGCCACCGTACAAGCGGCTGTGGCCTTACACAGCCCAGGAGAAGGCGTCCAAAGAAAAAGCTCCAGTTAAGCCTTCTCCGGCAAAGGCTGCCCCTGTTCCCGCCAAGCCTCCAGCAAAGGCCTCAACTCCCGCTAAGCCTCCTATACCTCAGCTCCCAGCTGAAACCAAAGAACAAGCCCAGGAGAAGCTGAAGTACCCGTCTCTGACCAAGAGACAGCGAGTTGAGGCCACCCAACAGTACCGGACCAAGTATGAACCGGCTAAGCCAGCAGAAGGAGCTAGTACCTCGGGCTACAACATTGTAGACGAGTTGAAGAAGACTCCTGCCAGAATCAGCATGTACGACGCTCTTCCGCTCCCGTGCCGGTAGATCCGTCGCAAGAATCACTAAAGAACATGAAGAGCGGCAAGCGGATGCACTCGCTGTCCCGGTTCAACCTTTGACAGCCTCGACCACCGGGAAGAACAGACCGCCACCCTTTTATCTCGTCTTTACGGATGCAAGGGCACATAGTTCACAACCGCATGGTGGATTCTCGGTGCTTCCTCGACCGTAATGCCGAAGGCCGTCCGCGATGAGATCGGGATGGAATACACACGGAGCAGCCAAGGCGTGTCGCAATTAGACGGCACCCCTGTCAAGACAGTTGGTGTCATAAAGGACATCCCTATCCGACTGCACAAGGCTCTCGACATCGTAGTCATCCAAGAGGTCGTGATTGTTGACCTGGAGCCTTACTTCGGCATGTGTCTCTCTCGGGAGTTCACTGCGAAGTTGGGCGGGTACCTGTCTCTAGACTACTCACACATGGAAGTGCCCTTCAAAGGAAGGAGACTGAAAATTTTCAATGAGAAGCCTTCCCCCTTTCTAGTGGACAAGATACCCGGAGGAGAGATGGACTGCATGGTCCAGTTGTCAGAGGAAGAACTGGTGACAGTGGAACTGACCGAGCAAGCTCTCGAAGTGCTACAGCTCGAAGACGAGTTCTCGTTGCGGGACTTCAATGCCGTAATCGGGACAGAGCAGGGCTGTTACTCCATTAAACAGTCCGAGAGACTTGACGTGTCAGCTGCGAAAGAAGTAGGACCTGCACCCGAAGAGCTGTGGAAGCTTTTCTTTGACGGCGCGCGATGCAAGAATGGCGCCGGTGCAGGGGTACTCCTGGTTTCTCCAACCGGGATCCAGAAGGACTATGCCTACAGGCTGGCCTGGAGCTGTACTAACAACTCAGCAGAGTACGAAGCCCTGTGCTTGGGTTTGCGAAAGGCGGAAAGGCTCGGAATCAAGCATCTCCAAATTTTCGGAGATTCAGAGCTGGTGTGTCATCAAGTTATGAATAAATGCGCGTCCAAGCATCACTATCTTAAATCGTACCGCAATCGGGTCTGGGACCTGATGGAATCGTTCGACTCATTGAATGTTAAGGCAATATCGCGTGAGAGAAACAAGCACGCAGATATTCTGGCGTCTGTTGGAGCCATGCACGTTCCGCCGAAGACGTTGTCCGTAAACCGAAGTCGGTCCGCACCATTTACGAGCCTTCCGTGCCTCGATAGGGATACCTTCCGGCAGTGTTCAGCCGTGACGAGGAGATCGTCACATTCCCCGGTTAACGAAGTATGTGTAATCGAAGGTAGAGACCCTGATGACGAGCAATATGAGGGGTTGATACAGTTACGGAATAATCACGTCCCAAAGGGACTGATTACGTTAGAAAGTCTCTTTGATCAGAATGACAGAGCAATATCACATAGGATCAAAGTAGACCCGAGGCAGTATGCCGACCTGGAACTCGAACCTGGTAAAACCATCAAGGTCGGGACAGACTGCACGTCGGAGGAGCTGGGGCAGATTAGATCACTGTGCCAGGAGTTCCCCGACATCGTGGCCTGGTGCTACGAGGATTTGAGGGGGTATGACAGAACTGTCATCCAAAGATACCATTGAGCTAGAGGATGGCGCCAAGCCATTCCGACAAAACGTAGGGCCGTAAATCCAAAGATTGAGGCCATGATGAAGACCGAGCTCTTGAAGATGCTCGGAGGCTAAGATCATCTACCCCATCAAACATTCATCCCGGGTCGCGAATTTGGTGCCCGTGAGGAAAAAGAATGGCGACATACGTCTCTCGTGTCGACTTCGAAACCTAAATCAGGCTTCCCTCCGGGACCACTATCCGCTTCCCCAAATTGACCAGATTCTCACATATCGTTGTCGGAGCCCGGAGATTTTCACTTTTAGATGGATTTTCCGGCTACAACCAGATTTGGGTCAAAGACGAAGACCAAAGATAAGACAGGCGTTCACCACCAAGTGGGGGACGTTCGCCTATCGGCGCATGCCGTTTGGCTTATCCAATGCTGGTGCTACGTTCCAAAGGGCCATGGACCTCGCCTTCCGAGAGCTGCTCAACAAAATTATTGTCATCTACCTCGATGACATGACTGTTTTCTCTCACCGACGAGAAGATCATGTTTCGCACCTGCGGCAGATATTTGAGAGTTGTCGAGAATTCGGCATCTCCATAAACCCGAAGAAGTCTGGTCTTCGCGGTAAAGGAAGGAAAGCCGTCGGGACATGTCATCTCCGAGGAAGGCCTCGCCATTGACCCCGACAGAGCGGAAGCCCCTCGTTCGCTTGCCGCCCCCATCGACAAAAAAGGGCTGCAGTCCTTCTTCGGTCAGATTAACTTCGTGCGGAAGTTCATCCCGGACTTCGCACAGGTGATCAAGCCTATGGCCGAACTGCTCAAGAAAGACACACCTTACGAATGGACTGATGAGAGAGAGCAAGCCTTCGAGGAGATCAAGGCCCGAATTGCACAAGCTCCGGTGTTGACCAACCCGGACTACTCCAAGGACTTCATCCTGTATGCAGTGGGAGAACCCGAAAGTTACGCTGCAGTCCTGACTCAGAAGGGAGACGACGGTGAGGAGCGCCCCATAGCGTTCCTGAGCCAAGTCATCTTGCCGCATGAAGAAAAGTACAATTTTATAGAGCGGCAAGTTCATGCTGTCATGAAGTCCCTTCGAAAGTTCAGGCACTTTGTCTCCCAGAGCAAGACCACTCGTTTTTGTGATTCACCCGGATGTTCGAAGTTTTATTTTACAAGGAGAACCGGGTCACAAGAGAGCGGGATGGATTGCCAAGATCCAGGAGTTCGACATTGAAGTGCGGCCCACCAAGCTTATCGGAGGCCGAGCCTTGTGTCAGGAATTGGCCCGAAGCGCTGTAGCCGGCATCTCCGCCTGTAAGTGGGAGGACACAACGACACGCATCTACCTAGCCGACTCCTTATCGGAGGGGAGTGATTGGACAGATGAACCGGTGAGATACTTCTGCACCGGAAGATGTCCCGATCACCTGAACGCCTCACAACGAAGGAGATTTCGGCTAGGTGCACTAAGGTACACTCTTCGCCCCGAGGGGCTTTACTTCTAAAACATTGACGGCATCCTGTTGCGGTGCGTCAAAAAATCCGACCAGCCTAGGGTCCTCGGAGATTTTCATTCCGGGATGCCTGGGGGTCACCATTCTTCAAGGCCAACGGCCTTAAAAATAATAAGGGCTGGATACTATTGGCCCACTCTGTTCGCAGACGCGCATGCGGTCTGCGCTAAATGTGATCAATGCCAAAGGTTTGCTGGCCGAAATAGAAAAGCACCCCCGCCCCTTCAACCGATTCGAGCCGAGACTCCGTTCCAAAGAATGGGGTCTAGACTTCATTGGGGTGATTTCTCCTAACTCCTCCGCCGGCCACAAGTTTATTCTTACAGCTACTATCGATTATTTTACACGGTGGACGGAGGCAATCCCGACCAAGAACGCAGACCAAGAAACGGTCATCGGGTTCATTGAAAGCCTGATTACTCGCTTCGGGGTTCCAGAGTCGATTGTGACAGACAATGGTCCGGGATTCGTAGGCGCTGTACTCACGGAGTACACCAGCAGACTTGGCATCTATCACAAGATGTCTTCTAATTACTACCCGCAGGGGAATGGCCTTGCCGAGTCTACTAACAAGAACCTCCTGAAAATTCTCCGGAGGACCATTGAAAGGAATAAGCGAACTTGGCACTTGCTCTTGAACCGGGCGCTATGGGCGGATAGAGTTGCGTTCAAGAAATCCCTCGTAACGTCCCCCTACGCGCTTGTCTATGGCAAGGAAGCTGTCATGCCATCACACATCGAGATCCCCGCCCGTGGATGATTGACGAAGACGAGAGCAGCGGAGACCCGGTGGACGACAGATCGTGCCAACTCCTGCAGTTGGAAGAAGACAGAGAAAGTGCATACCAGGCCTTCGCGGATCACATTGCAGCCACTCAAGGCTGGTTTGCCAAAGGCACCACTGCCCGAATTTTCAAAGTCGGGGACTTGGTGCTAAAGTGGGACTCATACAAGGCAAAACCGGGTAATCACGGAAAATTTGATGCTCTCTGGGAGGGCCCTTATCAGATTGCCCGGGTGAACCAGTTCAATGCCTACATACTTTCGGATATGGAGGGACAGCTCCTCCCTATCCCCGTCAACGGGTTCCATTTAAAACTTTATCGCTGTTGAAGAGGCCCGAGTGGCCCTTCTTTGTAAAAATTTTCCTTATGTTTTTTTCCATTTCCCGGCATGTACAGTTTCCAGTTTTAGCTTTCAATTTGTTTTTCTTCTTTGAGCTTAACTGCGGCATGGGAGAGAAAGGACAGACTTCGCAGCGAAGTCCGTCGTTGCCCCTCGGGAGGGGCGAAGTTCGGCTATGCAAAGAAAGAAAGGAGAAAAAGAGGGCAAAAAATTGACTAAGTGTTGGGCGAAGCCCGACTTCGCAGCGAAGTCGGACTTCGGCCCAGCCAAATTGCGAAGTTTGATAAAAAATGTTAAGGCACACTAAAGGGAAGCCCCGCTCAAAGCTTTGACCGAAGTACGCACTGCGCATACTTTCCGTGCGAAGTACGCACTGCGCGCAACTCTTGCGCGAAGTGCGAACTTCGCAGCGAAGTCCGACTTCGGCCAGCGTTAGTGCGAAGTGTGCACTGCGCTCAATTCTCGCGCGAAGTGCGAACTTCGCGCGAAGTTCGCACTTCGCTCCAAGCTTCGGCCGAAGTCCGAACCTGCCTCAACGCATCAGCGCTGCGCAATTTGCTCAAGGTCCAAAGGCCGCGGGGAGTATTAAGTATGTTCCAAAGCGCCCAAGGTTGCAAAGGACCTGGACCCACGCTGTGCCCGAACTTCGGGCGCAGCGGAAAAGAATGAGAGCAGAACAGTTCAAGCGCGCGTTTCGCGCGAAGTTCGAGCTTCGCCCGAAATTCGGGCGAAGTCGGGCCGCGCTCAACTTCGGGCGAAGTCCGACTCCGCCTTGGTCTTCGGGCCAGTTTGGGGCAGCGTCCAAGAAATGAATAATAAAAAAATTCGAAAAACCCCAAGCTGGGCCCAGGGCGCGTTTGCAACTGTTTTAACATGGGTTCCCGCACCAAGGGTTTTGTCTTGAGCAGTGTGCCCAAGTGGTGGCAGCGACGTCAGCCATGGTGCAATCTCCAAAGCAGAATTAATGATTGCACGTTTTTCAAAGGAAAGTGCAACAAAAGAAGCATGGCACGTCTGTCGGGGCGCGTTTTTTCCAAACATTCTCCTGCGCAGCCACCCAAGGATCTTAACTCAGCCGACCTACCCCCTCCTGCGTTGCATTAATGGCGCTGTTTTTATCTAGAAAAGGGGGACAGAAGCCTGCAAACATTCCAGATTGCACAGATTATTCCTCGGACAGTTCAAATTATTCCTGTGATAGCGAAATCTGTTGCAGACAGCCTGAACCTATCATTATTGCTGATTCGGAGGGATGGACAAAGGAAAAAGGCCCGTGTCAGCGCAGTCCAGCGAAAGTGGCGAACCAAGGGATTTACCGCGGCCTGGCGTTTTCAAAGGCGATACCCCGCCAGAGAAAAAGTCAAAGTCCCGAACGAAAAAGGTACAGCGTGGGCAAGCCCCACCATCTCCGGTGAATTACCTGGCGGGATATGTGGACGGCTCATTTTCTATGAGCCTGACTCAGCTGCGAGCAAATGTGGAGAGTTGGGCTGACAAAGTTTCGCCCTCCCACCATTTCGGAGCGGCGTACAAATCAAACCTCTTCAGATTCTTGTGCCCTCCTGTCCATCAATGCCCGGAACTGGTAGACCTCATTGTCAGACACTACAGACCAGCTACCCGGCATATCTGCAGCTCCAGCGGTAAACCCTTGTTCGCGCTGCGCAGGGAGACTGTGCAGCCAGCTTTCACCCCAGGGCTGGAGTATGACTCCGGCACCATCCTCAGAAAGGTAAATCTGGGCGAACAAGCGGGACGCTTCACGCACACCAAGCGAATGAGGGATTTCCTCAATTCAGAGCTGAACGCCCCGCTTCCAGCTGGACAGTGGCCGACTGGCCCCATGCCCTTGGCAAAATTTCAGAACAAGTATCTTTATACTATCCTGGCATGGATTCTCGGCTGCGACTCCGACGAGTTGGTACATCCGTACCAGCTGGCGCTGGCAGAATGTCTCCTGTGTGGAGAATCTTACGAACCAGCGGCGCAAAGGAGTGGAAAGCGCCCCATCTCTTTCGACTGGGCAGACTGGCTGGCTTACGCCATTCATTCCAGCCTGCTGAAAATTCAGAAGAGGCAGTCTACCGATTTTCGTTTCAGTTCTGTTCTAGCCTGGCTTTGTTTGTACCATCTGCACCCCCAAATGCCGATCCTGAACCTGAAGAAGGTTAACGAGAGGGGAGAGCCCCAGCCCGTCTATAACTGGACGAATGACTTATACCGGAAAGGGTCCTACTACAAATTCAACTTCAACTTTCTGGGATTCGTCATGTCAGTCTTCACCGAAAGTGAAATCCCCCGTCCCCCTAGAGAAATGACGAGTGCATTGATAAATCAGAAGCTCGGGGACGTTTTCAGACTGACGCAGGGGATTGTAGTCAGAATCTACGGATTCAAGGGCAAGCCCTATTTGCTGCCCTATTGGTGTTCAGAGCATCTGTTCGGGATGGAAGTTGCCCGGCAGATGGACTATGTGGAAGAAGAGTTCGGCCTAGGAAAGAAGAGAGGACAGATTTTTCAATATCCTCTTTCCTGGGCCAACGTCGAGATTACTGAGGTAGGACAGCACGTCTACCTAGAGCAAGCGCTGTCCCGGATTGGCCTGGTTTTGCTGCCGCAGCGCTGGAAGTACGACCCCTATGGGATAAGGGCAAGATTCACACATTTGTGCCCCCGGGATATAACCGAAGATAGATGCGACATGGTCCATGTGGACCTTGACTGGGAGATTGAATTAATGGAAGCTTCTCCTCCCTGGCAGGATTTCTACTGCGAGGAGGTGACATATGACCCCAAGCGAAACCCGGACCACCATTTCTCGTCTCCAGGATTCAAAAAATTTCTATCCAAGATAGCAGGCCTTAACTGGTCTAAAGAAAAGGTTACCGAGTGCTGGAAGATGAGATGCCGCACGCAGCACGATAAATCAACAAGAAGAAGCCTGGCCGTAGATGACGACTTTTCGGTTCTCTATGACCCAGCATCATGACACTCGGCGGCCGTTCGCTTATCAAGGTTACGTTCCCCGAGGCCCCTTTGAGGATTATAAAAATGGGTCTCCTCCCAAACAGTTGTACACTTCAGCAACTGCCAGCGCAGGCCCAGCAAGTACCCAGGTCAATCCAATGCAGCCCGTGGCTCCTAAGGCGGCGCCTGAAAAGGCGAAAGAGTTAGTCAAGGCAGCGCCCGAGGCAATCCCTCAGGCAAGAAAAGCGCCAGCGCCGCCAGAATGCAGACCGGTCGCGGCAGACCTTCTGCAAGTCAAACCCCGGTACAAGTTTACCGTGGGAGCATCAGCGCCGCTGCACCTGCTTCATCTCCTTCCCCTGATCCAACCGTTATTCCAGAAGAGAAGAAGCGGAGGAGAGTCGAGAAAATCAGGCGACCTAGCCTGATAGTGCAGCAGCCAGTCGCAGAGCCGCAGCCGCGTCCTGCCGCCGCAGAGGCAGTTCCTTTGGGCAGTCCCAAGCCAGCCACCGATACAAGAAGCGAAGACATTCACCCGGCATCGGCTCAGGCGGAGCCCGCAGGTACGTTTGCTGCCCCTGTTTCTTTGGTCTCACCCACTCCTACTCCCACTCCGTCCCCCGCTCAATCTGAGCGAGCCATGACCACATCCTCCTCCCCGTCTCCGCGTCCTTCTAGCGGTCCCCATTCTTTCGATCAGTTTGCTCAGAACCCTAACGTTTCTCTTTCTCTGAGCACAACTCCAAACCCTTCGCCCGAAGCTAGTGCCGAGGCAGCCCGTTCACCGTCACATCCTCCGCCTCGCCCGCTTCAAACCCTCGCAGGTGTCAACCATTCCCACCTCCATTTCCCGGTCGCCCCCACAAGCGACCGATTCTTCCAAAGTCTGTCCGGTTCCTCCCGATCCCATCCCCGCAGGAGAGACGTCTCAGCAGAACCCTAGGCTGGGGGAACCATATTTCATGGACGACCTCCAAAACACAGACGACTTGCCCCTGGCAACAAGGGCTGTAGAGTGTTCTGTTTCTTTCCTCGAGAACCTGAAACGGAGGAGACATGAAGAGATAGCCGCCCCTGTAAAACGCGCCAAGTACGATTTTGAGAGGAGAGTGCTTACAACAGAGAAGATAATCCCAATAGTAAAGAAGCCTCTCCGGGAAATGACTAGGGAGGACTACGAGCTCCAGACAAAGGAGAAGAGCTTTGACGACATCAACAAGCAGTATGAGATTCAGACGATCATGCGCAAAGCTGATAATCTCTTTGTCAAGAGTCTGGAGGAGCAGGAAGAACTTTTCGCGTTGCAGGATAAAGTAAGACAGCTTGAAGAAGACCTGTCTAGGTCTACTGAGCAGCTGGAAGCGGCGCGGCAAGAAACAGATGAACTCAAAGCCCAGCTGGCCGCTTCTCAGCAACAAGCCGCAACCGAAAAGAAAGCAGCCTCGGAGCAGATTTCTCAGCTCCAGGAGTCTTTGAAGCAGGCGCAGTCGCAACTTGCAGAGAGAACATCTCAAGCGACGGTCTTTTCGAAGACAAAAGTTAAGGAGATGCGGGCTGGTTTGCTGCGGGAATGCAAGCCCCACACCTTCAAGGCGATGGCAGTCCTGGATTTCGCATCCAGGATTCAAGAAGTTTCTGCCCAGGGAAAGCCTGTGGTAGAGGAGGCCGAGCGCCAGGCGAAGCAATGGCTGGACCTGGCGGTAAATCTTCAGGAGCGCGAGCGCAACGGCCTCCAATTTTCTCCCGTGTCCTCATTCGCTGCAGAATGGGCAGGTGCAAGGGTGACCTTGCACAAATATTTCAAAAAAGTTGAAGAGGTGAGAGTGGCCAGACGAATGCTAGACGCATTCACGCATGAAAGGGATATCTGTCTGGCCCCCTTTCACGCTCTTTCAGAACTAGGGTGCCCCAGTTTTGTTGAGAATGGCGAGCTCCTCACCCTAGATCGGGTAAAAAGAAATTGGCAGTCCTTTGAGGCAAATACAGCTGAAATTGATAGCTGGACTGAGCCAATTCAAGACAGTCAGGTCACTCAGATGGTGTCCAAATATTCCAAGATCCGCTCCTATTTCCAGGAGTTAGAAAAAAAGGTTCCTCACCATCGACCTGCACGCGGTCGCTGCTTTCCACGGAGCATTAGAAGACATAGCAGACCGCAAGCCATTCGAAGCAGAAGCCTGGCGTTCAGCCCAGGTGGCATACACTCGCATCTCGCGAGGCGTAGCGAGAGATGGAGAGTTTTCGGAAGGCATTTCTAATGGGGCAACTGACAAAGATGAATCTGAAGAACAGTTGCCGCAAGGAGAACAGTTAGAGCAGCAAAAGACAGGGGAGGCAAGTTCCTCTGTACCCAAAGGATGAAGGCATGGATTCTTTGCGCCGAGGCGAGCTCGACACCCCGCGAGCCGCCAGAAATGTTGTCACATTTTGCACGGGGTGCAATGTCTTCAATATTGTAACAGTGCTGCTCTTCTTTTCCTCCTTCTTCCGTTTTCCTTCCTTCTCTCCCTTTCCTTTTCTTTCCCGCATTCTCTTTCCTTCCCCCCTTTCTTGGAGTCCCCCAGTTGATTTTTCAACTTTCCAGCAGGTTACCCTGAAAAATTGGCTAAGTCTGGGTGCGAAGTTCGCACTTCGCCCAGTTTTGGTGCGAAGTGCGTACTTCGCCCAGTTTTGGTGCGAAGTCCGACTTCGCCCCACTTTCTGGGCGCACCTTGCACTGGCAGGCTGGCAGGCTGACAAAGAAGAATGATAACTGCCGGAGCAGGTCCGTACAGCGGCAGACACCAGTGTTCACCTGTGCGCAGCCCGACTTTTCAGCAGATCCGGAATGCGCCCTTGACAGGTGTACAGTAGGGGAACAAACCCGGAATTTGACCAAGGCGTGAAGGCCTTCCCAACTGCACTGTTTTCTGCCCACGCATCCCAAGGAGCTCCGATCCCAAGCGAAGTTGGATAGACTGCCTTTCATGGCAGACACGTGTCAATGGCGAGGCCTTCCTCGGAGATGACATGTCCCAGCAGCTTTCCTTCCTTCACCGCGAAGACAGACTTCTTCGGGTTTATAGAGATGCCGAATTCTCGACAACTTTCAAATATCTGCCGCAGGTGCGAAACATGATCTTCTCGTCGGTGAGAGAAAACAGTCATGTCATCAAGGTAGATGACAATAATCTTGTTGAGCAGCTCTCGGAAGGCTAGGTCCATGGCCCTTTGGAACGTGGCACCAGCATTGGATAAGCCAAACGGCATGCGCTGATAGGCGAACGTCCCCCACTTCGTGGTAAACGCCGTCTTATGCTGGTCTTCGTCTTTGACCCAAATCTGGTTGTAGCCGGAAAATCCATCTAAAAGTGAAAATCTCTGGGCTCCAGAGCAACGATGTGCAAAATTTGGTCGATTTGGGGAAGCGGATAGTGGTCCCGGAGGGAAGCCTGATTTAGGTTTTTGAAGTCGACACAGAGACGTATGTCGCCATTGTTTTTCCTCACGGGCACCAGATTCGTGACCCAGGATGAATGTTTGATGGGGTAGATGATCTTGGCCTCCAGTAACGATATGCAAAATTTGGTCGATTTGGGGAAGCGGATAGTGGTCCCGGAGGGAAGCCTGATTTAGGTTTCTGAAGTCGACACAGAGACGTATGTCGCCATTCTTTTTCCTCACGGGCACCAGATTCGCGACCCAGGATGAATGTTTGATGGGGTAGATGATCTTGGCCTCCAACATCTTCAAGAGCTCGGTCTTCATCATGGCCTCAATACTGTGGATTTACGGCCCTTTGCTTTTGTCGGAACGGCTTGGCGCCATCCTCTAGCTCGATGGTATCTTCGGATGACAGATCTGTCATACCCCCTCAAATCCTCGTAGCACCAAGCCACGATGTCGGGGAACTCCCGGCACAGTGATCTAATCTGCACCAGCTCCTCCGACGTGCAGTCTGTTCCGACCTTGATGGTTTTACCGAGTTCGAGCTCCAAGTCAGCATACTGCCTCGGGTCTACTTTGATCCTGTGGGATATTGCTCTGTCATTTCGATCAAAGAGACTCTCTAATGTAATCAGTCCTTTTGGGACGTGATTATTCCGTGAATCGTATCAACCCCTCATATTGCTCGTCATCGGGGTCTCTACCTTCGATTACACACACTTCGTTAACCGGGAATGTGACGATCTCCTCGTCACAGCTGAATACCTGCCAGAAGGTATCCCTATCAGGCACAGAAGGCCTGTAAATGGTGCGGACCGGCTTCAGTTTCTGGACGACGTCTTCAGCCGGAACGTAACTGGCTCCAACAGACGATATTGCCTTAACGTTCAATGATTCAAACGATTCCATCAGGTCCCAGACCCGATTGCGGTAAGCTCTAAGATAGTGATGCTTAGACGCGCATTTATTCGTAACTTGATGACACACTAACTTTGAATCTCCGAAAATTTGGAGATGCTTGATTCCGAGCCTTTCCGCCTTTCGCAGACCCAAGCACAGGGCTTCGTATTCCGCCGAATTGTTAGTACGGCTCCGAGGCCGGTCGTAGGCGTAGTCTCTCTGGACTCCGGTTGGAGAAACCAGGAGGACCCCTGCACCGGCGCCATTCTTGCAACGCGCGCCGTCAAAGAAAAGCTTCTACAGCTCTTCGGGTGCAGGTCCCACTTCCTTCGCAACAGACACGTCAAGCTCCTCGGGCTGCTTAATGGAGTAGCAGCCCTGCTCTGTCCCGATTACAGCGTTGAAGTCTTGCAACGAGAACTCGTCTTCTAGCTGTAGGACTTCGAGAGCTTGCTCGGTCAGTTCTACTGTCACCAGTTCTTCCTCTGACAACTGGACCATGCAGTCCATCTCTCCTCCGGGTATCTTGTCTACTAGAAAAGGGGAAGGCTTCTCATTGAAAATTTTCAGTCTCCTTCCTTTGAAGGGCACTTCCATGTGCGAGTAGTCTAGAGACAGGTACCCGCCCAACTTCGCAGGTGAACTCCCGAGAGAGACACATGCCGAAGTAAGGCTCCAGTTCAACAATCACGACCTCTTGGATGACCACAATGTCGAGAGCTTTGTGCAGTCGGATAGGGATGTCCTTTATGACACCAACTGTCTTGACAGGGGTGTCGTCTAATTGCAGCACGCCTTGGCTGCTCCGTGTGTATTCCATCCCGATCTCATCGCAGACGGCCTTCGACATCACGGTCGAGGAAGCACCAGAATCCACCATGCAGTTTGAACTATGTGCCCTTGCATCCGCAAAGACAGATAAAAGGGTGGCGGTCTGTTCTTCCCGATGGCGGAGACTGTCAAAGGTTGAACCAGGACAGCAAGCTGCATCTGCTTGCCGTTCTTCATGTTCTTCAGTGATTCTTGCAGCAGATCTACCTGGCCTGGAAGCAGAAGAGCATCGTACATGCTGATTCTTGCAGGAGTCTTCTTTAACTCGTCTACAATGCTGTAGCCTGAGGTACTAGCTCCTTCTGCTGGTTTAGCCGGTTCATACTTGGTCCGCATCTTGTTGGGTGGCCTCAACTCGCTGTCTTTTGGTCAGAGACGGGTACTTCAGCTTCTCCTGGGCTTGTTCTTTGGTTTCGGCTGGGGGCTGAAGTACAGGAAGTTTAGCGGGAGTTGGGGCCTTTGCTGGAGGCTTAGCTGGAACAGCAGCGGCCTTTGCTGGAGAAGGTTTAGCGGGAGCTTTATCTTTGGATGCCTTCTCCTGGGCTGTGTAAGGCCACAGCCGCTTGTACGGTGGCAGCCCATTGGGCTGCGGTTTTTCTCTTCTCGCATATACCTGCAAAGGTTTAGCCGCGTCCGCAGCTTTCTTTTCTTCCTTGGTGGGCGTCACTGGATTCTCTTCTGGCAGGGCAAAATTGGCCTCGCCGTCCAAGATCATGTACAGCTCATCATCTTCTATAGTGCTGCCGGCCAAGGTCTGGATGTAGTGCTGGTGCAAAGTGCAGTCTTCCTCCGAATGCGGGTCATTGCACGTAGTGCACCAGTTGACCTGGTCAGGAGGACCAGGTGGGTCATCTATAGCAGCATTTCTCGGAGGCGGACGCCTCTGCGGTTGGTTCTCTGGGGCTTTATCTTTTGTCAGCGCCGGTGGCGCATACGGCCTTCTAGGAGCAAAGTCCATTTGGGCCTGCTTCTTTTTCATAGCAGTCATGTCATTGGACATGGCATGATATCCGGAGGCCAAAGCCCGCACTTCTTGTAGAATCGTGTTCTGGATGCTGCTTTGTCGGGGGCGGCAATCGTGCCGGTGGAGGCAAAGCGGCCAATGAAGGAGGGTTAGAATAAGACGCATACTGCGGGGGAGCAGGAAGCGCTGGAAAATGCGGAACGGGAGGAGGCGGATGAGGGTAATGCAACTGAGGCGGGCCATATTGAGTTACGACCGGCGCCGGATTCCACCGCGGTCGGGGTTGCTGCCCTAAGTAGACGGCACACCACCGTAGCAGAAGGATACTGCGATCTGGGAAAGTCGGGATGAATCGGCTCCTGCACTCTGGACGGAAGCCTGCCGATGGAGATAATGTCAGCTTCAGCTTGCTGGGCAGCTTCGTATAGTGCAGGGAATTCGTCAATTCGGGCGATCTTCAGCAGCAGGCATATGTCTGAGTTGAAAGACCTCAGATAGTAGTGAGCAGCCATGCCGGCTGAAGGCCGAAGTTCGCGAGGTACCCATTTCCAGGATCTCGCAAACCTAATGTTAAAATCAGACACCTCCTCTTAAGGATGCCTCTGGATTGCTTGGAACTGATGCAGTAGAGCGATAGGATCAGCAGACTCGTTGCATCCTTTTACGAGCCTCCTGGCAAGCTGGGGCCACCCAATGATGGATCCCTCTGGCAGCGATCGTCATTCGGCTGTTGATCAGCCATTTCTTCTTCTTCTCCGCCGTCGGTTGTGTACTCGGTGTCGGTACTTTCCGAGGATGCAGGATTTTCCTCTTCCTCGGCCTCTTCTACTTCGTACTCGGCTCTTCCGACCTCAGCTTCGGCCTCTTCTTGGATCTCAGCCTCGGCTCCGTCGAAACGAGCTCGCGGATCAGCCAGCCTGGGGATCTCGCCTCGAGCGTGGATGTCTAGTTCGTAGAACTCAGGCGGGCTTCTCGGATTTCTTGTTCGCCACCTTCTCGTGTGCATGAAGGTGACAGGACCGGTCTTCTAGACTCAGAAGATTTGTTCGTGCAGAGTCGCCAGGTGTTCAGATTTGGAACAACAATGAAGCGAACACCGGTGCTTCGATTCTGTCGGGGGTGAGAAACTTCCTTGTCTCACCAAGAGCTCAGGAACTGTCAGCGCCAGGTGGAGACCTTTCTGACGACCCGTGTTCCGCCGAGCGGGTCAGGAGAACTGTTGCGCTAGGTGGAAACTGGACGGGTACTCTTTCTTTAAATCGTGGGACAAGCGTCCCACCGGGCGTGCCAGAGAAACTGTTGGTTACGAATCTGCCATGAGGAAAGGATTTTTGGTTAATGCGCCCAGATTCGCCCACTAGCATGAAAGGCCGGAAGGAAGAGATGCCTTCCGAGCCAATCTCCGGAGAAGGCCGGCTCCTTGGGAGGGGGACTGATTTAAGCTAAAGGGAACAGGAAAGAAATAAATGAACGGAAAGAGATAAATGTACAGAAAGAGATACAAATATGTCCAAAGGTTGGTGGGGGGGAACTAACAGTACGGGAACACACCAATCACCGCTACTTACTGCATACAAACACAGAGCATGACAAGGAACTGCAAAACCTAGGCGTACTTTCGATACACCACCGGCGTATGCACGACTTCAATAGCTCCCTAGCAAACATTCCCTACAAGGAACTAACGACGAGGGATCGTATCAATCACCGGATACGTACACCGACGGGGGTAGAAAGTAAACCTAGAGATGTCGAGCTGTGTATATGTATTAGGCGAGAGAGTTTAACCGCACAGCTTCAATGGCTCCCTAGCAAACATTCCCTACAAGGAACTAACAGCTGGGGATCGCATCAATCACCAGATACGGGCCAGCAACGTCACACATAACTGATGGAACTGCTACCAAATTTATTATGAATGCTTTAAATTAATGAAGTACAGAAGGTGCTTTAAACAAGCAATGCTAGAGGAACCTGATCGCCAAATGCCGAAGTGAATCAACGAGCCGCGACACAGGTGGGCCTAAGGCATATAATGAAAGACAGCATAAAAGAATAAAGACAGTAGAACAGAACAGGGCATACAGATTGTATTCATAAGCAGAAGCACGGTTACAGTAAGCACAGTAGTTCCCTAACAAACATTCCCCTTCCACACTTTACAATGAATTTCATATGGGCTTTTATAGCCCGAGTCCCACCCGTTACATTAATGGGCACAGATTCCCAGTCAAACATAAGCTGACAGAAGCGGCGAAAGAGCTGCAAATGCTGACCTTTTGTCGGATCGGGTCTGCACCCGCAGACATGGTCTTCCTGGAAGGCCGGACGGCTACGTGGCGGAGTGCTGGGTAAATCTTCAAGTCGGCAGGCTTGCTAGTAGCTGGAGCAGGTGAAACCTCAGATCAGCTTTGAATGAGGCTATTAACGCAGGCGGTGCAGCCCATACTTATCCCTTTTTGTCGGCAGTCTTGGTTCAAATCCCGAAGCTGGACACTTGTCGTATGATGGGTTATGCTGTGGGACACATGTCTGTCTTGAAGGGCAGTCTATCTATCTTCGCTTGGGATCGGGGCTCCTTGGGATGCGTGTAGAAATCAGTGCAGTCGGGGAAGGCCTTCAAGCCTTGGTCAAATTCCGGGTTTGTTCCCCTACTGTACACCTGTCAAGGGCGCATTCTGGCTCTATTGAGAAGTCGAACTGTGCACAGGCGAACACTGGTGTCTGCCGCCATATGGACCTGCTCCGGCATTTATCTTTCTTCTGCATTGACCTGCCAGTCTGCCAGTGCAAGGTGCGCCCAGAAAGTGGGGCGAAGTCGGACTTCGCACCAAAACTGGGCGAAGTGCGAACTTCGCACCAAAACTGGGCGAAGTGCGAACTTCGCACCCAGACTTAGCCAATTTCAGATAGACCTGCTGGAAAGCTGGAAAATCAACTGGGGGACTCCAAGGAAAAAAGGGGGGAGAGAAAGAGAATGGGAAAGAAAAGGAAAGGGAGAGAAGGAAGAAAAACGGAAGGAGGAAAAGAAGAGCAGCACTGTTACAAAACAATATTGAAGACATTGCACCCCATGCAAAATGTGACAACAGTTCCCCCAGCCTAGGGTTCTGCTGAGACGTCTCTCCTGCGGGGATGGGATCAGGAGGAACCGGACAGACTTTGGAAGAATCGGTCGCTTGTGGGGGCGACCGGGAAATGGAGGTGGGAATGGTTGACACTGCGAGGGTTTGAAGCGGCTGAGGCGGAGGATGTGACGGTGAACGGGCTGCCTCGGCACTAGCTTCGGGCGAAGGGTTTGGAGTTGTGCTCAGAGAAAGAGAAACGTTAGGGTTCTGAGCAAACTGATCGAAAGAATGGGGACCGCTAGAAGGACGCGGAGACGGGGAGGAGGATGTGGTCATGGCTCGCTCAGATTGAGCGGGGGACGGAGTGGGAGGAGTGGGTGAGACCAAAGAAACAGGGGCAGCAAACGTACCTGCGGGCTCCGCCTGAGCCGATGCCGGGTGAATGTCTTCGCTTCTTGTATCGGTGGCTGGCTTGGGACTGCGCAAAGGAACTGCCTCTACGGCGGCAGGACGCGGCTGCGGCTCTGCGACTGGCTGCTGCACTATCAGGCTAGGTCGCCTGATTTTCTCGACTCTCCTCCGCTTCTTTTCTTCTAGAATAACGGTTGGATCAGGGGAAGGAGATGAAGCGAGGTGCGACGGCCGATGCTCCCACGAGTAAACTTGTACCGGGGTTTGACTTGCAGAAGTTCTGCCGCGACCGGTCTGCCTTCTGGCGGCGCTGGCGCTTTTCTTGCCTGAGGGATTGCCTCGGGCGCTGCCTTGACTAACTCTTTCGCCTTTTCAGGCGCCGCCTTGGGAGCCACGGGCTGCATTGGATTGACCTGGGTACTTGCTGGGCCTGCGCTCGGCGATTCTTTGAAGTGTACAACTGTTTGGGAGGAGACCCATTTTTATAATCCTCAAAGGGGCCTCGGGGAACGTAACCTTGATAAGCGAACGGCCGCCGATTGTCATGATGCTTGGTCATAGAGAACCGAAAAGTCGTCATCTACGGCCAGGCTTCTTCTTGTTGATTTATCGTGCTGCGTGCAGCATCTCATATTCCAGCACTCGGTAACCTTTTCTTTAGACCAGTTAAGGCCTGCTATCTTGGATAGAAATTTTTTAAATCCTGGAGACGAGAAATGGTGGTCCGGATTTCGCTTGGGGTCATATGTCACCTCCTCGCAGTAGAAATCCTGCCAGGGAGGAGAAGCTTCCATTAATTCAATCTCCCAGTCAAGGTCCACATGGACCATGTCGCATCTATCTTCGGTTATATCCCGGGGGCACAAATGTGTGAATCTTGCCCTTATCCCATAGGGGTCGTACTTCCAGCGCTGCGGCAGCAAAACCAGGCCAATCCGGGACAGCGCTTGCTCTAGGTAGACGTGCTGTCCTACCTCAGTAATCTCGACGTTGGCCCAGGAAAGAGGATATTGAAAAATCTGTCCTCTCTTCTTTCCTAGGCCGAACTCTTCTTCCACATAGTCCATCTGCCGGGCAACTTCCATCCCGAACAGATGCTTTGAACACCAATAGGGCAGCAAATAGGGCTTGCCCTTGAATCCGTAGATTCTGACTACAATCCCTTGCGTCAGTCTGAAAACGTCCCCGAGCTTCTGATTTATCAATGCACTCGTCATTTCTCTAGGGGGACGGGGGATTTCACTTTCGGTGAAGACTGACATGACGAATCCCAGAAAGTTGAAGTTGAATTTGTAGTAGGACCCTTTCCGGTATAAGTCATCCGTCCAGTTATAGACGGGCTGGGGCTCTCCCCTCTCGTTAACCTTCTTCAGGTTCAGGATCGGCATTTGGGGGTGCAGATGGTACAAACAAAGCCAGGCTAGAACAGAACTGAAACGAAAATCGATAGACTGCCTCTTCTGAATTTTCAGCAGGCTGGAATGAATGGCGTAAGCCAGCCAGTCTGCCCAGTCGAAAGAGATGGGGCGCTTTCCACTCCTTTGCGCCACTGGTTCATAAGATTCTCCACACGGGAGACATTCGCGCGGCGCCAGTGGTACGGATGTACCAACTCGTCGGAGTCGCGACCGAGAATCCATGCCGAGGATAATATAAAGATACTCGTTCTGAAATTTTGCCAAGGGCATGGGGCCGATCGGCCATTGTCCAGTGGAGCCGGGCGTTCGAGCTACGAATTGAGGAAATCCCTCATTCGCTTGGTGTGCGTGAAGCGTCCCGCTTGTTCGCCCAGATTTACCTTTCTGAGGATGGTGCCGGAGTCATACCCCAGCCCTGGGGCGAAAGCTGGCTGCACAGTCTCCCTGCGCAGCGCGAACAAGAGTTTACCGCTAGAGCTGCAGATATGCCGGGTAGCTGGTCTGTAGTGTCTGACAATGAGGTCTACCAGTTCCGGGCATTGATGGACAGGAGGGCACAAGAATCTGAAGAGGTTTGATTTGTACGCCGCTCCAAAATGGTGGGAGGGCGAAACTTTGTCAGCCCGACTCTCCACATTTGCTCGTAGGTGAGTCAGGCTCATAGAAAATGAGCCGTCCACATATCCCGCCAGGTAATTCACCGAAGGTGGTGGGGCTTGCCCACGTTGTACTTTTTTCGTTTGGGACTTTGACTTTTTCTCTGGCGGGGTATCGCCTTTGAAAACGCCAAGCCGCGGTAAATCCCTTGGTTCGCCACTTTCGCTGGACTGCGCTGACACGGGCCTTTTTCCTTTGTCCATCCCTCCGAATCAGCAATAATGATAGGTTCAGGCTGTCTGCAACAGATTTCGCTATCACAGGAATAATTTGAACTGTCCGAGGAATAATCTGTGCAATCTGGAATGTTTGCAGGCTTCTGTCCCCCTTTTCTAGATAAAAACAGCGCCATTAATGCAACGCAGGAGGGGGTAGGTCGGCTGAGTTAAGATCCTTGGGTGGCTGCGCAGGAGAATGTTTGGAAAAAACGCGCCCCGACAGACGTGCCATGCTTCTTTTGTTGCACTTTCCTTTGAAAAACGTGCAATCATTAATTCTGCTTTGGAGATTGCACCATGGCTGACGTCGCTGCCACCACTTGGGCACACTGCTCAAGACAAAACCCTTGGTGCGGGAACCCATGTTAAAACAGTTGCAAACGCGCCTTGGGCCCAGCTTGGGGGTTTTTCGAATTTTT
Source organism: Wollemia nobilis (assembly GCA_028583015.1). Classification (NCBI taxonomy): domain Eukaryota; kingdom Viridiplantae; phylum Streptophyta; class Pinopsida; order Araucariales; family Araucariaceae; genus Wollemia; species Wollemia nobilis. Next base: position 1,057,685 of record JAQPPZ010000987.1, read on the forward strand.
TATTATTCATTTCTTGGACGCTGCCCCAAACTGGCCCGAAGACCAAGGCGGAGTCGGGCTTCGCCCGAATTTCGGGCGAAGCTCGAACTTCGCGCGAAGCGCGCGTTTGAACTGTTCTGCTCTCATTCTTTTCCGCTGCGCCCGAAGTTCGGGCACAGCGTGGGTCCAGGTCCTTTGCAACCTTGGGCGCTTTGGAACATACTTAATACTCCCCGCGGCCTTTGGACCTTGAGCAAATTGCGCAGCGCTGATGCGTTGAGGCAGGTTCGGACTTCGGCCGAAGCTTGGAGCGAAGTGCGAACTTCGCGCAAAGTTCGCACTTCGCCCGAGAATTGAGCGCAGTGCACAATTCGCACTAACGCTGGCCGAAGTCGGACTTCGCTGCAAAGTTCGCACTTCGCGCAAGAGTTGCACGCAGTGCGTACTTCGCGCGGAAAATATGCACAGTGCGTACTTCGGTCAAAGCTTTGAGCGGGGCTTCCCTTTAGTGTGCCTTAACATTTTTTATCAAACTTCGCAATTTGGCTGGGCCGAAGTCCGACTTCGCTGCGAAGTCGGGCTTCGCCCAACACTTAGTCAATTTTTTGCCCTCTTTTTCTCCTTTCTTTCTTTGCATAGCCGAACTTCGCCCTTCCTGAGGGGCAACGACAGACTTCGCTGCGAAGTCTGTCCTTCTCTCCCATGCCGCAGTTAAGCTCAAAGAAGAAAAACAAATTGAAAGCTAAAACTGGAAACTGTACATGCCGGGAAATGGAAAAAAACATAAGGAAAATTTTTACAAAGAAGGGCCACTCGGGCCTCTTCAACAGCGATAAAGTTTTAAATGGAACCCGTTGACGGGGATAGGGAGGAGCTGTCCCTCCATATCCGAAAGTATGTAGGCATTGAATTGGTTCACCCGGGCAATCTGATAAGGGCCCTCCCAGAGAGCATCAAATTTTCCGTGATTACCCGGTTTTGCCTTGTATGAGTCCCACTTTAGCACCAAGTCCCCGACTTTGAAAATTCGGGCAGTGGCGCCTTTGGCAAACCAGCCTTGAGTGGCTGCAATGTGATCCGCGAAGGCCTGGTATGCACTTTCTCTGTCTTCTTCCAACTGCAGGAGTTGGCACAGTCTGTCGTCCACCGGGTCTCCGCTGCTCCTGTCTTCGTCAATCATCCACAGGGCAGGGATCTCGATGTGTGATGGCATGACAGCTTCCTTGCCATAGACAAGCGCGTAGGGGGACGTTCTGAGGGATTTCTTGAACGCAACTCTATCCGCCCATAGCGCCCGGTTCAAGAGCAAGTGCCAAGTTCGCTTATTCCTTTCAATGGTCCTCCGGAGAATTTTCAGGAGGTTCTTGTTAGTAGACTCGGCAAGGCCATTCCCCTGCGGGTAGTAATTAGAAGACATCTTGTGATAGATGCCAAGTCTGCTGGTGTACTCCGTGAGTACAGGCGCCTACGAATCTCGGACCATTGTCTGTCACAATCGACTCTGGAACCCCGGAGCGAGTAATCAGGCTTTCAATGAACCCGATGACCGTTTCTTGGTCTGCGTTCTTGGTCGGGATTGCCTCCATCCACCGTGTAAAATAATCAGTAGCTGTAAGAATAAACTTGTGGCCGGCGGAGGAGTTAGGAGAAATCACCCCAATGAAGTCTAGACCCCATTCTTTGGAACGGAGTCTCGGCCTGAATCGGTTGAAGGGGCAGGGGTGCTTTTCCATTTCTGCCAGCAAACCTTTGGCATTGATCACATTTAGCGCAGACCGCATGCGCGTCTGCGAACAGAGTGGGCCAATAGTATCCAACCCTTATTATTTTTAAGGCCGTCGGCCTCGAAGAATGGTGACCCCCAGGCATCCTGGAATGAAATTCTCCGAGGACCCTAAGCTGGTCAGATTTTCTGACGCACCGCAACAGGATGCCGTCAATGTTTCTGAAGTAAAGCCCCTCGGGGCGAAGAGTGTACTTTAGTGCACCTAGCCGAAATCTCCTTCGTTGTGAGGCGTTCAGGTGATCGGGACATCTTCCGGTGCAGAAGTATTTCACCAGTTCATCTGTCCAATCACTCCCCTCCGATAAGGAGTCAGCTAGGTAGATGCGTGTCGCTGTGTCCTCCCACTTACAGGCGGAGATGCCGGCTACAGCGCTTCGGGCCAATTCTCGACACAAGGCTCGGCCTCTGATAAGCTTGGTGGGCCGCACTTCAATGTCGAACTCCTGGATCTTGGCAATCCATCCCGCTCTCTTGTGACCCGGTTCTCCTTGTAAAATAAAACTTCGAACATCCGGGTGAATCACAAAAACAGTGGTCTTGCTCTGGGAGACAAAGTGCCTGAACTTTCGAAGGGACTTCATGACAGCATGAACTTGCCGCTCTATAAAATTGTACTTTTCTTCATGCGGCAAGATGACTTGGCTCAGGAACGCTATGGGGCGCTCCTCACCGTCGTCTCCCTTCTGAGTCAGGACTGCGGCGTAACTTTCGGGTTCTCCCACTGCATACAGGATGAAGTCCTTGGAGTAGTCCGGGTTGGTCAACACCGGGGATTGTGCAATTCGGGCCTTGATCTCCTCGAAGGCTTGCTCTCTCTCATCAGTCCATTCGTAAGGTGTGTCTTTCTTGAGCAGTTCGGCCATAGGCTTGATCACTTGTGCGAAGTCCGGGATGAACTTCCGCACGAAGTTAATCTGACCGAAGAAGGACTGCAGCCCTTTTTTGTCGATGGGGGCTGGCAAGCGAACGAGGGCTTCCGCTCTGTCAGGGTCAATGGCAAGGCCTTCCTCGGAGATGACATGTCCCAGCAGCTTTCCTTCCTTTACCGCGAAGACAGACTTCTTCGGGTTTATGGAGATGCCGAATTCTCGACAACTTTCAAATATCTGCCGCAGGTGCGAAACATGATCTTCTCGTTGGTGAGAGAAAACAGTCATGTCATCGAGGTAGATGACAATAATTTTGTTGAGCAGCTCTCGGAAGGCGAGGTCCATGGCCCTTTGGAACGTAGCACCAGCATTGGATAAGCCAAACGGCATGCGCTGATAGGCGAACGTCCCCCACTTGGTGGTGAACGCTGTCTTATGCTGGTCTTCGTCTTTGACCCAAATCCGGTTGTAGCCGAAAAATCCATCTAAAAGTGAAAATCTCTGGGCTCCAGCAACGATATGTAGAATCTGGTCAATTTGGGGAAGCGGATAGTGGTCCCGGAGGGAAGCCTGATTTAGGTTTCGAAGGTCGACACAGAGACGTATGTCGCCATTCTTTTTCCTCACGGGCACCAAATTCGCGACCCAGGATGAATGTTTGATGGGGTAGATGATCTTAGCCTCCAGCATCTTCAAGAGCTCGGTCTTCATCATGGCCTCAATCTTTGGATTTACGGCCCTCTGCTTTTGTCGGAATGGCTTGGCGCCATCCTCTAGCTCAATGGTATGCTGGATGACAGTTCTGTCATACCCCCTCAAATCCTCGTAGCACCAGGCCACGATGTCGGGGAACTCCTGGCACAGTGATCTAATCTGCCCCAGTTCCTCCGACGTGCAGTCTGTCCCGACCTTGATGGTTTTACCAGGTTCGAGTTCCAGGTCAGCATACTTCCTCGGGTCTACTTTGATCCTATGTGATATTGCTCTGTCGTTCTGATCAAAGAGACTTTCTAACGTAATCAGTCCCTTTGGGACGTGATTATTCCGTAACTGTATCAACCCCTCATATTGCTCGTCATCAGGGTCTCTACCTTCGATTACACACACTTCGTTAACCAGGAATGTGACGATCTCCTCGTCACAGCTGAACACCTGCCAGAAGGTATCCCTATCGAGGCACGAAGGCCTGTAAATGGTGCGGACCGGCTTCAGTTTCTGGACAACGTCTTCAGCTTGAACGTACCTGGCTCCAACAGACGCCAAAATATCTGCGTGCTTGTTTCTCTCACGCGATATTGCCTTAACATTCAATGAGTCGAACGATTCCATCAGGTCCCAGACCCGATTGCGGTACGATTTAAGATAGTGATGCTTGGAGGCGCATTTATTCGTAACTTGGTGACACACCAGCTCTGAATCTCCGAAAATTTGGAGATGCTTGATTCCGAGCCTTTCCGCCTTTCGCAAACCCAAGCACAGGGCTTCGTACTCTGCTGAGTTGTTAGTACAGCTCCAGGCCAGCCTGTAGGCATAGTCCTTCTGGATCCCGGTTGGAGAAACCAGGAGTACCCTGCACCGGCGCCATTCTTGCATCGTGCGCCGTCAAAGAAAAGCTTCCACAGCTCTTCGGGTGCAGGTCCTACTTCTTTCGCGGCTGACACGTCAAGCCTCTCGGACTGTTTAATGGAGTAACAGCCCTGCTCTGTCCCGATTACGGCATTGAAGTCCCGCAACGAGAACTCGTCTTCGAGTTGTAGCACTTCGAGAGCTTGCTCGGTCAGTTCCACTATCACCAGTTCTTCCTCTGACAAACTGGACCATGCAGTCCATCTTTGTCCACTAGAAAGGGGGAAGGCTTCTCATTGAAAATTTTCAGTCTCCTTCCTTTGAAGGGCACTTCCATGTGTGAGTAGTCTAGAGACGGTACCCGCCCAACCCGCGGTGAACTCCCGAGAGAGACACATGCCGAAGTAAGGCTCCAGTTCAACAATCACGACCTCTTGGATGACTACGATGTCGAGAGCCTTGTGCGATCGGATAGGGATATCCTTTATGACACCAAGCTGTCTTGACGGGGGTGTCGTCTAGTTGCGACACACCTTGGCTGCTCCGTGTGTATTCCATCCCGATCTCATCGCGAGACGGCCTTCGGCATTACGGTCGAGGAAGCACCGGAATCCACCATGCAGTTGTGAACTATGTGCCCTTGCATCCGTAAAGACAGATAAAAGGGTGGCGGTCTGTTCTTCCCAGTGGCTGAGGCTGTCAAAGGTTGAACCAGGACAGCAGGCTGCATCTGCTTGCCGCTCTTCATGTTCTTTAGTGATTCTTGCAGCAGATCTACCTGGCCTGGGAGCAGAAGAGCGTCGTACATGCTGATTCTGGCAGGAGTCTTCTTCAACTCGTCTACAATGTTGTAGCCCAAGGTACTAGCTCCTTCTGCTGGCTTAGCCGGTTCATACTTGGTCCGGTACTGTTGGGTGGCCTCAACTCGCTGTCTCTTGGTCAGAGACGGGTACTTCAGCTTCTCCTGGGCTTGCTCTTTGGTTTCAGCTGGGAGCTGAGGTATAGGAGGCTTAGCGGGAGTTGAGGTCTTTCTTTGGAGGTTTGGCGGGAACAGGGGCAGCCTTTGCCGGAAAAGGCTTAACTGGAGCTTTTTCTTTGGACGCCTTCTCCTGGGCTGTGTAAGGCCACAGCCGCTTGTACGGTGGCAGCTCGTGGGGCTGCGGTTTTTCTCTTCTTGCGTAGACTTGCAAAGGCTTAGCCGCTTCCACAGCTCTCTTTTCTTCCTTGGCGGGCGTCACTAGATTCTCTTCTGGCAGGGCAAAATTAGCCTCGCCGTCCAAGATCATGTACAGCTCATCGTCTTCTATAGCGCTGCCGGCCAAGGTCTGGATGTAGTGCTGGTGCAGAGTGCAGTCTTCCTCCGAATGCGGGTCATTGCACGTAGTGCACCAGTTGACCTGGTCGGGAGGACCAGGTGGGTCTTCTATAGCAGCATTCCTCGGAGGCGGACGCCTCTGCGGCTGGTTCTCTGGGGCTTTATCTTTTGTCAATGCTGGTGGCGCATACGGCCTTCTAGGAACAAGGTCCATCTGGGCCTGCTTCTTCTTCATAGCGGTCATGTCATTGGACATGGCATGATATCCGGAGGCCAAAGCCCGCACCTCCTGTAGAATCGTGTTCTGGATGCTGTGCGTCAGGAGGTGGCAACTGTGCCGGTGGAGGCAAAGCGGCTAATGGAGGAGAGTTAGAATAAGGCGCGTACTGCAGGGGAGCAGGGAGCGCTGGAAAATGCGGAGCGGGAGGAGGCGGATGAGGGTAATGCATTTGAGGCGGGCCATAAGGAGTTATGACCGGCGCCGGATTCCACTGCTGCTGGGGTTGCTGCCGGAAGTGGACGGCGAACCACCGAAGCGAGGGGATCTCGCGATGCGGGGAAGTCGGGATGAATTGGTTCCTGCACTCTGGACGGAAGCCTGCCGATGGAAATAATATCAGCTTCAGCTTGCTGGGCAGCCTCGTACCGCGCAGGAAACTCGTCAATTCTGGCGATCTTCAGCGACGAGGCATATGTCTGAGTTGAATGATCTCAGATAGTAGTGAGCAGCCATGCCGGCTGAAGGCCGAAGTTCGTGAGGTACCCGTTTCCAGGATCTCGCAAACCTGATGTTGAAATCAGACACCTCCTCTTGAGGATGTCTCTGGATAGCTTGGAACTGATGCAATAGAGAAGTAGGGTCAGCAGACTCGTTGCATCCTTTTACGAGTCTCCTGGCAAGCTGGGGCCACCCTGTGATGGATCCCTCTGGCAGCGATCTCCACCAAGTGAGAAGCTTTCCCCTCGGGGAAAGGGCCGCGGACGGGTCTTCACACTTTCATCGGTAATAGTATGCAGTGCGGCCAAGGCAAGGATGTCCTGGATGTGCTCATACGCCGTCTTACCGTAGCCGTCGTATGTGGGAATAGACTTTAAAGCAGCAGGGGGAACAGCTTGCTGACCGACTAGGGCCAAAGGCCCCGTAGAGTCCACCGCCGGGAAGAGGTCATCGTCATTTGGCTGTTGGGCAGCCATCTCTTCTTCTTCTTGCTCTTCTTCTCCGCCGTCGGTTGTGTACTCAGTGTCGGTACTTTCCGAGGATGCAGGATCTTCTTCTTCCTCGGCTTCTTCTATTTCGTACTCGGCTCCTCCGACTTCAGCTTCGGCTTCTTCTTGGATCTCAGCCTCGGCTTCGTCGAAACGAGCTCGCGGATCAGCCAGCCTGGGGATCTCGCCTCGAGCGTTGATGTCCAGTTCGTAGAACTCAGGCGGGCTTCTCGGATTTCTTGCTTGCCACCTTCTCGTGTGCATGAAGGTGACGGGACCGGTCTTCTAGACTCAGAGGATTTGTTCGTGCAGAGTCGCCAGGTGTTCAGATTTGGAACAGCAATGAAGCGAACACCGGTGCTTCAATTCTGTCGGGGGTGAGAAACTTCCTTGTCTCACCGAGAGCTCAGGAACTGTCAGCGCCGTGTGGAGACTAATCAGAAAATCTCTCTTCAGATGTGGGACCCGTGTTCCTCCAAGCGGGTCAAAAAAACTGTTGCGCTCGGTGGAGACAGAACGGGTACCTCTTTCTTTAAAACGTGGGACAAGGGTCCCACCGGGCGTGCTAGAAACTGTTGGTTACGAATCTGCCATGAGGAAAGGATTTTGGGTTAATGCGCCCAGATTCGCCCACCAGCATGAAAGGCCGGAAGGAAGAGATGCCTTCCGAGCCAATCTCCGGAGAAGGCCGGCTCCTTTTGGGGGGGGGCTGATTTAAGCTAAGGATACAGGAAAGAGAAGAATGTACAGAAAGAAATAAATGTACAGAAAGGGATTACAAATATATTCAGAGGTTGGTGGGGGGGAACTAACAGTACGGGAACACACCAATCAACGCTACTTGCTGCATCATAAATACAAAAGTAATTCAAAGAAGTGCAAAATCTACGCGTACTTCCGATACATAAGCAGTGTATGCACCATTCAATGATCCCCTAGCAAACATTCCCTACAAGGAACTAACAGCACGGCAATGCATCGATTAACGGATACGTACACTGACATAGGTAGAAAGCAAGCCTAGAGATATCAGGGCCAGGTATATATGTTTATGTAGAGAATGTAACCGCACTGTTCAATGGCTCCCAGCAAACATTCCCTACAAGGAACTAACAACACGGGATCGCATCAATCACCGGATACGGACCAGCAACAAAACACATAAGCGATGGAGCCGCTACCATATCTATTCTATAAATGCTTTAAATTAATGGAGTACAAAAGTGCTTAAACAAGCAATACTAGAGGAACATGATCGCCAAACGCCGAAGTGAATCAACGAGCTGCGACACAGGTGGGCCTAAAGCATATAATGAAAGACAGCATAAAAGAATAAAGACAGCAGAACAGAAACAGGCATACAGATTGTATTCATTAGCAGAAGCACGGTTACAATGGGTACGGTGATTCCCTAACAAACATTCCCCTTCCACCCCTTTACAATGAATTCACGATGGGCTTTTATAGCCCGAGTCCTTCCGTTACATTAATGGGCACAGAGTCCCAGTCAAACATAAGCTGACAGAAGCGGCGAAAGAGCTGCAAATGCTGACCTTTTGTCGGACCGGGCTGTACCCGCAGCATGGTCATCCTGAAAGCTGGACAGCCACATGGCGGTGCGCTGGGCAAAACTTCAAGTCGGCAGGTACGCTGGTAGCTGGAGCAGGTGGAACCTCAGATCAGCTTTGAATGAGGCTACTGACACAGGCGGTGCAGCCCATACTTATCCCTTTTGGTCGGCAGTCTTGGTTCAAATCCCGAAGCTGGACACTTGTCGTATGATGGGTTATCTTGTGTGACACATGTCTGCCTTGAAGGGCAGTCTATCTATCTTCGCTTGGGATCGGAGCTCCTTGGGATGCGTGGGCAGAAAACAGTGCAGTTGGGAAGGCCTTCATGCCTTGGTCAAATTCCGGGTTTGTTCCCCTACTGTACACCTGTCAAGGGCGCATTCCGGCTCTGCTGAAAAGTCGGGCTGCGCACAGGTGAACACTGGTGTCTGCCGCTGTACGGACCTGCTCCGGCAGTTATCATTCTTCTTTGTCAGCCTGCCAGCTGCCCAGTGCAAGGTGCGCCCAGAAAGTGGGGCGAAGTCAGACTTCGCACCAAAGCGGGCGAAGTGCGCACTCGCACCAAAGCCGGGCGAAGTGCGAACTTCGCACCCGGACTTAGCCAATTTTTCGGGGTAACTTGCTTGGAAAGTTGAAAAATCAAGCTGGGGACTCCAAGAAAAGGGGGGAAGGAAAGAGAATGCGGGAAAGAAAAGGAAAGGGAGAGAAGGAAGGAAAACGGAAGAAGGAGGAAAAGAAGAGCAGCACCTTGTTACAATATTGAAGACA
>JAQPPZ010000988.1:0-10268 GCA_028583015.1 Wollemia nobilis
AGTGGACTCTTGCTGGTCCAAACAACGAAGAAGAATTCCGTCATAGCTGCGACGATACAAAATGTCTCCTATCAAGACATATTTTGCCGCTTTCTGTTTGAATGTTCATTTTGCGGCGTGCGTCAATCCAAAGGGTAGATTACCTAACTTGAGGTAGTCTCTTATGGGTAAATACCAGCCCCGTTGATCGGATACCTCGATAGTTTGAACAGCCAATCCCTTTTGGAGTTCTTCCCTAACAAATGCTGATTGGGATAGAACTTGTAAGAATAGCGTTGTGTTGCTATTAATGGGAGTGGGGGAGAACAAAGACCCCCAGCTTGGCATGTTTCAAATAGTCTCGGATTCGAAAGAACTTATCCGAAGATGGTTCGATCTCGGATCATGTGGACTCCTCGGCTCAAGTCCGAGCTTGCGCGCTCCATCGCGGGTTGCGATAAGGTTTTGACCTGAATGGTTGTTATATCACCGAAAAGGTCTTGCGGGATTAGTGACCCCAAGGAGGCCATTGTGTCCGCAAAATGATTCGATGATCGAGGGAGTGCCTCGATGTCATACCACTCAAGTTTTGCCAAGAATTTATCCACGAGGGCTTTATAGGCCTTTAGAACTGGGCATTTGCATTGATATACCCCTTTGACTTGATTGACGATTAACAACGAATCGCCAAAGATGTTCAATATTTTGATGTTCATGGCGATTGTTGTCTGAAGACCTAGGAGCAAGGCTTCATATTCTGCATTGTTGTTGGTGCACTCGAAGTTTAATTTAAATGACAGGGGCATTGGAGCGCCCTGGCGGTGTGAAGAATACAATTCCCGCGCCACCACCTTGCTCGCATTTAGAACCATCAAAAAATAAGGTTATGTCGGCCCGAGACTCAGTGCTCATCGTAACTCGCGATTCTCGAGACATGGAAGACCCCATCATCGGGTAGTTCTATGACTAGAGGCTGATCGTCTTCAAGAGGAGCCTCGCTAGTTGATCGGCTATGACTTGTCCTTTTATAGATTTTTGCCCAATAAACTCAATGTCAAATTCCGTCAACAACATGATCCATTTCGCCGTGCGACTACTATGATAAGTACGACTCATCATGTATCGCAATGGATTCTCCTTAGACACAACATACGTCGTGTTGCTCAAGCATGTAATGGCGTAGCCTCTTGGTAGCAAACACCACCGCCAAGCGTAGTTTCTCAACGTATGCATAGTTAAGTTCGTAATCGACTGTGGTGCGGCTAAGATAGTAAGTAGCCTGTTCTTTGTGAAGTTCATTCTTCTGGGCTAGCATTGCGCCCAGTGCCACCTCAGTAGCTGAGATGTATAAGTAGAACGGCACACCTGGTCTAGGTGGTGCCAATACTGGCGGCAAAGCCAAGTATTGTTTGATTTTGTCAAAGGTCGATCGGCACTCGTCATCCCAATGAAATGTGACCCCCTTGTGCAATAATTTGTTCATTGGTCGGCATTTGTCGTATAATTGCGCTATGAAGCGTTTAATCGACGCGACCTTTCCTTGCATACTTCTGAGCTGCTTGATAGTGGTTGGGGGAGCCATTTCAAGGATTGCCTTGACTTTGTTTGGGTCCACTTCGATGCCTCTCTTTGAGACTATAAAACCCAAGAGTTTTCCGTATGTGACGCCGAACACGCACTTCTTGGGATTCAGCCTGACCTTATGCTCTATGAGGCGATCGAGAATCTTGCTTAAGTCACCGAGATGATCTGAGCGCAAGAGAGACTTGGCTAACAAATCATCCATGTAATCTTCCAAAGTTTTGTGCATGTAATCGTGGAAGATATACGTCATAGCACGTTGGTATGTAGCGCCAACGTTTTTAAGGCCAAAAGGCATGACCTTATAGCAAAATGTCCCCCAAGGCGTTGTGAATGCCGTTTTGAGTTGGTCTTCGGGATTGATACGAATTTGATTGTATCCCGAGAAACCGTCCATTAGGGAGAGCATTTCGTGACCTCGCCGTAGCGTCTACCAATGCGTCGATGCTTGGCAAGGGGAAATCATCCTTAGGACTCGCTTTGTTTAGGTCTCGAAAGTCGGTGCATATGCGAATCCTCCCGTCGGGCTTCTTGACGGGAACCATGTTGGACAACCATGGCGGATAATCCACGCAGATGACAAATTGTGCATCCAACAGCTTTTGCAATTCGTCTTTGACCATCAAGGCCACCGTTGGGTGCATCTTTCTTAGTTTTTGCTTTACAGTGCTTGATTTTCGGATCAAGCGTTAAATTATGCATGACTAGCTGCGGGTCTAGTCCTGGCATATCTTTGTACGACCATGCAAAAACCTCCTTCTTCTCTTTGAGAAGGGCAATGTAATCGGCTTGCTCTTCGAGGGAAAGGCTTACCCCAGCCTTGAGAATCCGTGGATTCATTGGATCTCGTGCCGATGTCCACGCCGCCGTCTCCTCGATCGACATGTGGGATCCGTCCTCCAACCGATGTGGAGTTGGGATCAAATGGATATCATCACCTGAGTTAAGATCTACGTTTGGAACCTCGGGTCCCTCTTCAGCTTGAAAAATATCCCGAGTTGTCCTTGGGGTAAAATGAAGCATTTCACCGAAAGGCCAAGCACTCTGATGGTGACAATGGTGAATTGACGCGATCCCAGTCGATGGCATCCATGTCTAGATGCAATGACCGTGATGGATCGGTCGGATTGCGGATGGGTGCGGTCAAATCAATGGAGATCATGTGGATGGAATGAATTTGGTCTCCATAACCGCGGGTGTGATGACTTGATTCTTTTAGATGTTCCCTATACTCTGGATCTGGCTCTACGGGAACGGGCACGAATGGATCCTCTCTAGGTGCAAATTCATCTCTATGTGTGAAAAGGAAGGCGGGGTCTTCCCTTGGCACCACTGTCATGATGGGATCTCGAGGTGGACGATGCTCATCTTGAATTTGGAGCCATAGGTCTAACACTTGGTCCCACCTCGCTGGGTCTACGTGCCATTCATGTCCTAACCGTATACCCATTTGTCCCATTAGATCTTCATGAGTTAGAGCGCGGTGATGTCGTCGCGCATGTCTGAGATAGTCCATTTCAGTCTCGTCTTCTGAATCGCTTTCATAGATCCAAAATTGTTCATCCTCTTCAAAGATCTCGTTGCTTGCGATGTTGAGGACTCTTCCCTGCTCCAATGAATTAATCTGGTCCCATTGCGGTTGTTCCACTCTTAGTGGAGGGACCCGATTCTTTTGAGACTGTGTTATTTCGTCTCGGAACCTCTAAGGGGAACAGCTTTCAAAAAATGTCCGGAAGCCGTTGTTGTTCTCTTTGAGGATTGCTCTCTCGAACTTTCACCTCTCTCTAGCAAAGGAGAGGGATTATTGCTATTTCCAGTGGTGTTTGTAGACCATGGGAGGTAGTCCCCCAATGTGTATTCTGTGTTTGGATTGGCATACGGGTCTTGTGCCAATCCCCCCTTGTTGCCTATTTCTAGGCCTTGCATATTTTCAACCAAGATGTCTAATGGCAAGGGATGGTTGAACCCTACCCCCGACTTGTCATATGGCATCTGATATCTTGTTTGGCAAAGGATCCGCATCCCTTGCTCATATCTCGCCTAGCCCATACCCATGCCAATTGCATTGTTCGAGATATTTTAGGGCAAATTCTGGGTTCGACAGATAATTGATGTTTTCGACAAAAGGCTCTTCATCTCTGCTTCCTTTTGTTCGCATGGTTCGAAACCATGATCAAGGCCCCCATACACAAAATTCGTCCGGTTGGGAGGGTAGCCTAGTGGAACAATTGTCCCTATGGGAAGGCGAGGTCTTCCCATGTCCCGCACCGACTCCAATGTGGGGGTTGCCACAACATTTTGCACTAAGTACTCCCCCAGTGCCCGTATCGGCCATCTCAACAGTGATTGTTGATGATTGGGTAGGAATAAACGGTAGTCCTTCCCGAGTCCATTCCATGTTTGGTTGTTCAGAAATCTTGGTTTGTGTTGTGTTGGGTGTTTCCTCTCGTTGATATCGTTGAAATCGTGGGCAACCCCTCTTCTAGAGGCTTAACCTCTTCCATGATTTGCTTTCCCTTGTCCTTCCGTTGGGCCACGATAGGTGGCGTTGATGATGAAGGAGTAGGTGATGAAGTCTCACCCGGCTGGGATTTTGCCTTGTTGGCCACCAGTGGTGCCTCGCGGTATCGGACCTCGTTTAGATGGATTTAATTGAAAATCCAAATGCGTTGATGGGAGGGTCGATTGAGGTATGAATTGTACCGCATTGCAATACTTGAAGGGCTCTAAGTCCATTGGGACTACATGTATTTGCCCTTCATAGGCATACTTCAAGCACCGGTGTGCGATCGAGGGGACACACTTCATGTCCCCGATCCAAGGCCGCCCTAGCAAGATATTATAAGCCATTTCGCCTTCCAAAGACATGGCACAAGTGTGGGTATTGACTTTTGTCCTACCCGGATAGGCGTAACAACCGTGCCGACCGTCGAGCAAATTGCATCGTTAAAAGCTCGCAGTGTGTACGTGGAAGCGGTGATGTGAGAGGTCGGCAGTTTTAAATGTTTTAACGCTGCAGTGGTTATAATGTTACCGGACGAGCCAAGTATCTATCAAGCACTCTCTTGTACGGGATCCCGTTGACCCGCGCGATAACGTGCAGGGGTGGATCCGGCATGTCATTTGATATCGTTTTGACCTCGTCTTCTCCGAATGTGATGACAGCTCCGTACATTGTTTCACATGTCCCACGAAGGCGTTGAAAGAATTTGCTTCGTGGGGTTGTACTTCAATGGCTTTTAAAATGTCCATAAGAGCTTCTCTATGGGGAGCCGATTGTTGGATAAGCTCGTAGATGGACAGCCTAGCCGACGTGGTCCGCAAACTCGCGTGAGTTTGGTCCGTATCGTGACCTCGGGTCTAGGCGGAGGTAACCGCGTTGGGCGTTGTTGAGGCCGCGATGTCGACGGAACTTCCCTCGCAGCCTACCTCGGGGGCAACTCGCCGGGTATCTTCTCGTTCCTTGTTACAATGCTAATCATTCCCACAAATCCTTGCGCGGGAAGATCTTGTCGCACCTCGTTAATCTGGAGCGGTTTTGTCTCGTGCCTCGTGGGCAGTGCAAGGGGTCCTTGAATACCCCCATTTGTTGGTTGTTTGGTGCGATGGGGTTGTCCACGACCAATGTTCTCGTTGTCGATCAAATCCTGGACTAGTTCTTTGAATTTCCAAGCACCCATTTAGGTCATGTCCTCTGCGCCTATGGAATCTGCAATACAATTCCTCCCTATACCCCCTAGGCTTGGGAATGTTAGGGTCAAAAATTTGGATTTCTGGTAGAGTAACTAAATTTTCCGCTGACAAGCGGTCAAATAAGGAGTCCCTAGACTCCGCATACGGGGTGAATTGTCGCCTAGGGCGACGCTGCTGATATTGCTCCCCGTCTTCTCGTTATCTCTTTCGTAAGCGTGGAGGCACCGCTTGGTAATTAGCCCTTTGGGGCTGCGTCTCTTGCACAGTGCGCGGGAACATTTATCGCAACTTGATTGACTGCAGCGTGTTGTGGTTGCGTTGTCCCGGTTTTAGTGGTTTTGTTCCACTCTTTCTTCTTAGGCTTGGCAATTGCGCCTTCGCCTATCTTAATCTCTTCTATAAGTCTGGCTTGGGCCAAAGCTTCTTCTAGGCCGTCGTATTGTCGCAGCAACAATAGACCAGAGATTGATTTTAAGCAACTTTTTGCGAACATTTGCGTGAGATCCGACATGGGAGGATGGTAGGGTAACTTAGAAAGCAAAGCTCTCCATCGGTTCCCGTACGCTGCCATTGTTTCCTCCTCAAATTGTTTAAGGCTAGCAAGATCACTAAGTGATGCCTTCTTCCTTGTGTTGAAGGCGAAGCGTTCAAGAAACGCATCTACTAGCTGATCTAAGCTGCTTATGCTGTGTTTGGGCAGTTGTGTGAACCAATCCGAGGCAGGGCCTGCGAATGTGGTTATGAATGTTCTAAGCAAGCAACGCGTCATTATCTTGGATTGCGAAGCACTGGCTTAGAAATCTTGTAACGTGCTCTTGTGCGTCCTCCTCACCTTTAAAAACCACCAATTGAGGCAACTTGAAGTGTTCAGGGTAAAGAGGCGCAGGCACTGAAGGATGCACCGGATTACTGCGGAGTAGACGTAATGTGGGTTTTTGATGCCCAAGCAGCTTTTGTCTCCACAGACTCCAAACGCTCCAATAGCGCTTGGTATGCATCGAAAGATTTTATTTCTTCCTCTCTTGTTCGCTCCCGTTGTAAGTTACGATAAACCGGAGGCCTATGGAGGGGTGGCCGAATGGCATCCCTCCCCGCCTTGATGGGGAGTTTCAACATATTCTATCTCTCGGTTCGTACTCCTCATAAAATTCTTGAGGAGTTTCTGGGCGAAACCTCCGACCCTGATCGAGTCCCCCGCCGAAGGTACCCATCATCATTTCGAGGAGTAGCCTCCCTCTCAAGTCTATGAGGTCTCGGAGGCAGAGCTTGACGAGGTCGTGGAGACCCGTCCTGCGTTAAAGGGTTATGCCTCTCATGTTGTTCGGCTCTTTGGACGCGAGGGGTTGGCCCTCTCTCAAGTATTTCATATTGTAACTCATCCGCTTCACGTTGCATGCGTTCTTTATCCAAGCGGTATTGATACTCTATCTCTTGTTGACTTTGTTTAAGCCGCATGATTTGGGCTTGACGGGTGGTA
Source organism: Wollemia nobilis (assembly GCA_028583015.1). NCBI lineage: Eukaryota > Viridiplantae > Streptophyta > Pinopsida > Araucariales > Araucariaceae > Wollemia > Wollemia nobilis. Next base: position 6,731 of record JAQPPZ010000988.1, read on the forward strand.
TATCTCGGCGACAACCGGGTCAATTTGATCTACCCTATTTTGTTCAGAAGGTTCAAATGTTCCTCCTATGGGTTTACCTCGGTTTTGATGCTCTAAAATCTCAAGGGGTCGCTTCCCTCTGTCGAGGTAGGCGGTATGTGCTCGAGGTTCTGGCCTCAAGGGGTGATCATGATATCCGACTGGTGCAGAAGCATAAGGTTCCCGCGTTGTATGTTGTTGTCCTTGAGGAATGCGATGATCTTCCTCATATTCTCTCTCATAGGTGCGTAAGGGGCAAGCGGAGTTAGGTCGCCCTGTGTAAGGAGCCCTACGCTCTGGATTTGGTCTCTCTATTTTGATGAGAGGTAAAGAAGGGACGCCATATCCACGTTGTCCCTCCAAATGGACAAGTGTGCCCCGTTAGCGCTTCATCGCGCCGTGGCCACTCATGTCTAGCTTGAGAGGGCGATTCTCTCGTTTACATTAAGGTCTCGCATGTAGGGCATCTTTTCGAGAGGGGCTGCTTTGAATGGGCATACCCCACCGAGGATTTTGAATTGGATTCTTTTGTAGGTTAGACCGATAAGGCGGTATGACCAAATCCTCAGGATTGAAGCGAAGGCGACTTGTGCCTGCTTCTTGTGTACCTTCCGGAGCTGCTGCCCTTGATTGGGCTTGGCTGCGGGTGTACACCATTGCGGTGCGTCCACACTATCTAAGTAGATTTTTATCTTGTTTTTAATGATTTTTTTTTTTTTGTCTACACTAAATAGAATTAAACACACACATTCACAAAACCGTGATTATCTCTTTTAAGGATTCTTGGTGTGCCCTAGACTGGTTTAGTGTATTTTGGTGTTTTGTTTTGTTTTTGTAGGTTTTGTAGAACGTTTAAATGCATCATGTAGGCTCTTATAACTCCCAAAAGGTCGCCCCTTCAATATACCAACCAGAGCCGATATACCAACCTCTCTATATACCCGCCCTTACGAGAGGGAGACTATAGGTACGTGAGAGCAGAAGGTACGTGGTACGTAGGCGGTACTGAAAGGGGGATTGTCCTGTTAATGGCACCTACCATAGAAAACTTATCCTCGCGCGCATGGGAATCACCCCAGCCTACGCTCGGTCTGTCTTCGTCAGGATTTACGCCTAACAACAGTTGACAATCAGGAAATGTATGCAAATCAAGCCAAGGTGGTGATTAAATCCACCAATGGTCTTGATCAAGGGCTAGGGTCTTACGACCAGCTCCTTGGTTTAAAATTGTTTCGTGGAGTGTGTGAGGTTCATTTTATCCGACGAAAATGAAACATGCATGAATGACTTTTCCTAATAAATGCAAGCTAAAATGAAAACAGTCAAAGAAACAAAAACATAAACAAAAAATTTCAACAGAGATGATGAAAATCCCTACCTCTTCTCTACCTGCTCCAGTTGCCTCTAAATTTTTGCTCTGAAAAGTTGCAGACAGAAAATCGTCCCTTGGTGAGACGATTAACAGAACCGAAATCGTCCCTTGCAGAGACGATTTTACAATCGTCCCTGTGGTGAGACGATTTCCAGAATAGAAATCGTCCCTTGCAGAGACGATTTTACAATCGTCCCAGGGTGAGACGATTTCCAGAACAGAAATCGTCCCTTGCAGAGACGATTAACAGTCTGCAAGAAGAAAAATGTACCTGTCAAGCACAAACACAAAAATTCAATCGCTTTTGTGATTTTAAAAATAGGGGACAGTGGTCCCACCGTGATCGCCACTGAAAGCACGAGATTCCGGGCAAAGGAAACACTAGTTATGCAACATAAGACGAAAATGCAACGCTTTGATCCTATGCACTAAAACAGAGAAAGGAGACAACTTGGAAACGAAAGACAAGATGTAAAGAAATCACAGCCCTCTTTATTCAAATATCTTATCCTCGGTTACATAGACGTCTCCTCCCATTTTGGGGGCTAGGAGCGTTAAATTTGTCTTCATTACAATGTGTGACCTAGTCTTCCTCTTCCCGCGTGCCCACGATTGCAATGGGCGGGCCAAGATGCTGCCGCCGCTGATGTGGATAAGTTCTTCACCTCCCGATTGCTTTTCCCGCAATCAAAGAAACAATGAAAATGTCAGTAGCACCTGCCGCAAATGAAAGGGGTTCGTTCTCTTAAAATCAACAAAATATGCATGTAAACATCTGCCTGAAACAGTAAATACAATGAGTCCAAATGGCTTGAAAACTTGACAGAAGACAGAAAATGTTACCAAAAGGCCATTGCCCCTGAGACAACCGGCCAATCTGCTTTCACTTGGTAATCATCCCTGGTAAGGATGATTGCTACCGTTAATCGTCCCTCGGAAGGACGATTGCTGCTATTAATCGTCCCTCGGAAGGACGATTGTTGCTGTTAATCGTCCCCTGCAGGGACGATTGATACTGTGTTGAAGAAGCCGACCCGCCGCTGCTCCAATGTCGATTCCCGAGACCCGCAAAACGCCTGCAAACAAGGGGGTTATGTAATTGGGGCCATTTTGGGACGACCCGGATGGTCGGATTCTCCCAATTTGGCCTCCATCACCGAGAAATTGGACGTTGTTACCTCCAAGTCAGTGGGACAACCAAAATAACAAAAGCATGATAATATTCGATGAAAACCTTTTGAAATCAAGATTCAAGATTCTGAACTATTGAACAGCAGAGAATAACATGGAATATGAACAAATGACAGAAAATGAACTACAACTAAATCCAAAAGGTGCGGGGTGCCCAAGTGGGCAGCCCACCGATGGAACTTGATTTTGGCACCAATCCACTTGGGATGGGCCCAAAATCTCTTAGGAGTGGGGGGTCGGCGAATTGGTTGGTTCAGGTGTCCATGTGTTGGAATTGGGTCGGATTCAAGCTTCCAAAAGCCAACCAACAACCTCCCTTGCAAAAGAGATTGGTGGATGTGGGAAGATGAATAAAAGGGGATGCAAGTGGGTCTCCAACTCGGCAAGGACTTCGTTGCTTGAAAACTCCTTCAACCTCGTCTCTTTTGGGTGAGAAAAGTCCCACCTTTTATAGACCCAAGGGGTCTCCTTTGGGAGGGAAGCACAAATGCCATGTGTTGGTCATAGGCGCCATGTGGCGCCTATGTCTTCCTCATGAGGGAGGGGAGTCCTCCATTGACTTGTGTTTTCATAATTGCTTCTTGTGACAGTCCTCTAACGGCCCTTCTGTCCACCTACACACGCGTGCAAGGCAGGAGTCATCAACTGACTGTTCTGGGCTGCCACTTGGCGTCGTTTGTCATTTTGCCCGTTAAACTTGGTAATCGTCCCTGGGTGGGACGATTACAACAATCGTCCCTGGGTGAGACGATTGCAAGTTAGTAATCGTCCCCGGGTGAGACGAGTACCGGGAAAAGTGTCTAAATGTACCAAATTGCTTCCTGACCTTACAAAATTTCTATGGAAGTGGTTAGGACCACCGTTTGACCTCTCGAGGGCTGCCCCGGGGGCCGTGTTTGTCAAAGCGATCGTTGTTTGCAATCACATAATCGGATTGGTGCTGTTTTGGTGTCTACA